>CM038224.1:138249888-138849888 GCA_021442155.1 Cymbidium sinense | reverse complement strand
CATCTCATGATGATTGTTGATCATGATGAGATGCATAGATGGGCTTAGTTCAATCCAATATGATTAGGATTAGAATTTGGCTCATAAATACTTTAGGTCACTTTGGGTCAACTGAGCCTAAGTGGGTCAAATGACTTGGTCAAAGCTTGATTTGAGTTTGATTGAACTTATATATAGACTTATGATTAAAATATAAATCCATTTGCAAGTGGTTTGAAGTCAAAATGGTTTTTGATTCATTTGATAATTTCAAGTTCAAAGGGTAAACATGAAATGGATTTTGGCTTGACTTTTGAATTGAGTTTTGGTTAAGTGATTGAAGTTCATATTTATATTTAGATTCATGATTGAAGGATTGATTGAATCATGAAATAAAATCAAGAGTTTGGCTTGATTTGAAGTTGATTTGGCTAAGTTCAAGATTTTGACTTAAAAGACTTAGGTAAGATTTTGAATGAATTTGAGTTTGATTTTTGGAATTAGTTTTGGTTGTTTGAATTTATATTTCATTTATATATGCAAATATAAATGAGAATATAAATGTATTATGAGAATATTTCATGAATTTGAAGTGATTTGATCATGATCTAGGCTAAGTCCACAAGAGGAAATTTAAAGGACTTAGGAAATTTTGGAGTTTTGGATTTGAGCTTTGAGTTTAGTTTGATTGATTTGAATTTATAATTCATTTATATATGTGAATATAAATGAGAATATAAATGAGTTATGAGAATATTTCATGAATTTGAATTTATTTGAACATGATTTAGGCTAAGTCCTTAAGAGGGGATTAAGGACTTAAGAAATTTTGGAGTTTTGGGTTTGAGCTTTGAGTTTAGTTTGATTGATTTGAATTTATATTTCATTTATATATGTGAATATAAATGACAATTTAAATGAGTTATGAGAAAATTTCATGAATTTGAATTGGTTTGAATATGATTTAGATTAAGTCCTTAAGAGGGAATTAAGGACTTAGGAAATATTTTGAACTTGGAATTTCAATCATGGTCTTCAATCATGGATTTTAATCATGGATTTCAATCATATGACATTGATTTGAATTTAGAGAAAATCAATTAGGCTAATTAATTTAGAGTTTGACTTGAAGGAAGAAAGTAAGGAAGGTGGTTCAAGCTATAAGGTAGGCAGAATTTCCTAACACCCCTAAGGCATGACCTATTCCTATGGCTAACTCTTCTAAGTTTCTAGGGCTAGGTTGAGTGTCCACCTAATCACTAGATGTGTCTTAAGACTAAGGAACTCTTAAATTCTAAGAGAAGTCCTATGTCTAAGATGGAGGTGTTGAGAGCTCATTTTAAAAATGAGGTCAACAAAGGGTGCCCAATAGGTGTGGTGTGACTGAAAAGGAATATCACATGTATTGGTGTTGACTGAAATGATCAACAACACCGAACGATCACAAGCACTAACAAAGATGCTCTACTCCTAACCCGAGGTGTAGAAGGAATCCAGAACTTAATACAATATGGCTCCACTTATGTCAAGGACATAAGAGAGGGAAGGAGGAATCCACTAGGGATAGAATATGTGAATCTTTCACTAAGGAAGCAGGTTCAAGTCATCCACAAAGGGATGGAAGGTTTGATTTGATTTGAGTCTCATTGGGGAGAAATTTTGCTATGGAAGAGGGTTGAATTTGTTTCAATTTGGAGATGATGGATTGGTTTTGCGATGGTTCGTGAGGTAAGCCATGGAGGCCTAGACCTAACTCATTTACCATTCCAAAGGGGTAGTCTACTAAACATAGTAGGACTAGCCAAAATGCCTTTGGTATGCGAATTGTACTAGGAAGAAAGTGTAGTAGACTTACATCCTCTAAAGTAAAGACCAGTTGCTGGGGTAATCTATTGGCAAGACAATAGATTGAACCCAACCTAGGGCTGACTATTGAGTGAATGCCACAGGGGGACTTAGATCAACTCAAAGATAGCCAAGATTTATTTTATTTTTAGATTTATTTTGATGGATTCCATTAGTTTGCGATGGATCACACTAAGAAGGATCTTATATCAGCCTAGACCTATCTTAGGTTTACTAAACCAAAGGGAGTAGCTTCGACCGTTGGGAGAACTATCCGACCAAAGGAGTGCCTTTCGGTTTTCAATGATCAATTGAAGGGTAGAAAGCTCAGGGAGTCACATCTTCCACTACAAAAGACCACTGGGTGATTGGTTGCTTTGGGCAACAAATTGAACCTGGCCTAAGGCTACCTGTCGATTTGTAATCATGCTAGAAAGAATGCGTCATAGTCTTACATCTTCCAAAGCGAATGACTGTCAGGGTAACTTGCCTTTAATCAAAATAGATTGAACCTGACCTAAGGATGACTACAGAGTGAGTGACCAACCTAGAGACTTATCTCAATTCAGGTAGTCAAAAAATTCATATAGGGAGTTCTGCTGACACTATCCTGAAGATATGATGGCTGCTTGGGAAAAGGGGCCCTTTGGGGAGCTTGAATTCCTAATCCACAAGTGAATTAATTTATTTATTTTGTTTAGTTTGTTTATCGTGGACCCTATTAGTTTGCGAGGGATCAAACTGAGAAGGAGCTTATATCAACCTTGACCTATCTCAAATTTACTGAACCAAGGGAAAATCTGCACATCCTGAACAAATGCTCCAATAACAGGGGTGGCCACTATGAAGGGGGACTATCCAATCCAAAAGTAACTTGGGTAGTGTCTAAATGGGGTCGCAAAGGAAGTGATTTAAATAGAATGCCCATAGGGGATGGGGCCGTTAAGGGCTTAATCCAACATCCTGAAGAAATTGACATGGCTAGTCATATATCAAATAGGTATACTATGGCCAACTCAAAGAGAAAGCACGAGGACTCACATCTGGCAAGAGTGGTCAATCCACCCGGTGAGTCGCTGTCAGCATAGCGAACATCAACCAACCTAAGGTGCCCATCAATTTGCAACAATTAGCCTATAAAGAAAGCTCGGGGACTCACATCCTCTATAGCGGAACTGATTATTGGGATAGGTTGTCTTCGGCTTAACAGGTGCCATCCGACCAAGGGCGACCATTGAGTGAATGCCACTAGGGGACTTATATCAACTCAAATGTAGTCAAGAGGAAAGAAGTCTCTGGGGACTTACCCTAAACCTCAAATATACTCGACCTAGTTAGATCATAATAATTAGTTCAAGAAGAAAGCATGGGGACACACATCTTCTTAAACAAATCAACATGAGGTAGTGTTGACCTCATTTTTAGGATGAGCTCTCAACCCCTCCATCTTAGACATAGGACTCCTCTTAGACTTTAATATTTCCTTAGTCTTAAGACACATCTAGTGATTAGGTGGACACTCAACCTAACCCTAGAGACTTAGAAGAGTTAGCCATAGGAATAGGTCATGCCTTAGGGGTATTTGGGAAAACTTCCTACCCTTAGCTTAAACCATTCCTCACTTTCCTTCTTTCAAGTCAAACTCCAAATCAATCTCATTTGATTTTATCCAAACTCAAATCAACTCTATATGATTGAAATCCATTGATTAAAACCCATGATCAAAATCCATCAAAATTCCTAAGTTCAAATCTCCTAAGTCCTTAATCCTTTCTTAAGAACTTAGCCAAAATATTAATCTAAACCATTCAAATCTCTGAGATTTTATCATAATTCATTCATATTCTCATTTATATTCACATATATAAATAAAATATAAATTCAAATCAATCAAACTAAACTCAAAATTCCAAATCAATTTATGAAATGTTTCTAAGTCTTTTAATTTTTCATTAATGGACTTAGCCTAAACTTTGATCAAATCAATTCAAACTCATGAGATTCTCTCAAAACTCATTTATATTCTCATTTATAATCACATATATAAATGAAATATAAATATAAATCAATCAAATCAAATCCTTAAATTAAAATTCCAATTTAAAAATTTCTTAAGTCCCATAATCTTTCATTAAAGGACTTATCAAAAACCTTAATCAAATTAACTCAAAATCATCAGATTTTCTCAAAAATCATTTATATTCACATTTATATTCACATATATAAATGAAATATAAATATAAATCAATGAAATCAAATCATAAAATTAAATTCCCAATTTAAAATATTCCTTAAGTCATTAATTTTCTATTAATGAATTTAGCCTAAATCTTGATCAAATCATCTCAAAGTCATGGGATTTTCTCAAAACTCTTCTATATTCTCATTTATATTCACATATATAAATGAAATATAAATGTAAATTAATCAAACCAAATTCAAAAATTCAAACTCTAAACTCCAAAATTTTCCTAAATACCTTAAATCGTTATTAATGGACTTAGCCCAAATCATGATTAAACCACTTCAAATCCTTGAAATTTTCTCATGATCAATTCATATTCTCATGTAAATTCAAACAATCAAAACTCAAACTCAAAACCAATTCCAAAAATCAAACTCAAATCAACTCAAAATCCAATCTAAGCCTTTCAAGTCAAAATCTTGAACTTAGCCAAATCAACTTTAAATCAAGCCAAATTATTTATTTTCTCTCATGATTCAATCAACCTATAATCATGATCCCATATATATATCCAAACTTCAATCACTCAATCAACCCAAGTCAAAAATCAAAGCCAAAACCCTTTGATATTCTTTCCTTTGAATATGAAATTGTCAAATGGATCAAAACCCATTTGACTTCAAGCCACTTGTAAATGGATTTATATTTCAGTCATAAGTCCATATACAAGATCAATCAAGTTCAAATCAAGCTTTGACCAAGCCATTTAACCCACTTAGGCTCACTTGACCCAAAGTGACCTAAAGTGCCCTTATGAGCCAAATTCTAATCCTAACCAAATTGGATTGAACCAAACTCATCTATGCCTCTCATCATGATCAACAATCATCATGGGATGATCAATCAATCAAATTGGGTCAAACCAAGTCAAACCTAAGGGTTGACCAAGCCAACACTTAACCCAAAATAAAACCTAACATAGCCAAATTCCACCATAGGCCAAATTGATTGAAACCATTGATTTAAGTTCACTCATGGCCTATGTTTGAACTTGACCAAGCCAACATTTGAGCCTAGCCCAATTGGCCACTTGACCCAAGTTGACCCATTTTGACCTAAAGGGTCAAAATGTGTCAAAACTTGATCTAAGCCAAATTGATTGAAACCAATGGATCAAGTTCATTCCAAATCACTTGTTGAACTTGACCAAAGCCTCAATTGGCCAACTAGACCTAACCTAGCCCAATTGACCTTAGACCCAACATGACCTAAAGGGGTCATGTTGGGCCAAAATTGAACTTAACCTAAATTGATTAGAAATAAAGATACCAATCCACTCCATATGACTAACCAAACCCAAACCTACCCTTGACCTACCTCAAATAGATCAAATGGGTCAAATAAGTCAACTTGACCCATTTGACCTAAATAAAGTCATATGAGCCAAATTCAAAACTATACCAAATTGAATCAAACCAAAGCCACCAAAACATTTCAAATGGTCATATGAACTTCACCCAACCCTTGGTTTGTCCCAATTTGACCAATTGGTCAACTTGACCCAAGTTGACCTATTTTGACCTAAATGGGTCAACATGAGCTAAACCCCATCAAATGAATTCGAAATCTCTTGAAACATGTCCAAACCTAATTTCTCCACATGCCCAACATATCGAAAGTGAAAAATCAACAAAATGACCATTTTACCACTAGGCCAAAGAATAAATTTTGGCTTAATCCATGGGTAATTTGGTCATAGCCTCTTCACATTCACTTGAGGCTTTCCTAAAAGCTAAAGGAGACCTAGTGAAGAGTGGTGCACACAACCCAATGGGTTTGGGTCAGCCCAATCGACCCCTAAACCAAACCCGACCCCATGGGTCAAAACTCCAATTCAAACTTTCTCTCCCATTCAAATTAAAGCACATGGGAGGTTGGCAATCCACTCCTTAGCTCAAACTGACCAAGTGCACACTCAAAATAGCCAAAATAAACTCTCCAATATGATCAATTGATCAAAATGACACAATGACTTACAGTTGTCCGATCCTTCAAGGGGAGATATACTCCTCCTAAACAAACTCAAATCCGTTAGTCCTCAATTTGATTGAACCTATGGATGCCAGAGAAGACATTCCTCAGCCTCCTCAAGATTCCTAGAGTGAAATTAAATCTCATATTCTCAATTTTGCACAATATGAAAATAGGGGAGTTCAATCCATTCTTGAATTTCCTCTTCACTCAATTTCACTCCAATTACTTTTGCACACTCCATCAGAGAGGCAAGTCGAGTGCAGCCAAGCTTTCTTTGAAGTTCCAAATGCAATGAGGGACCTAGCTCGATCAAAGCCGCAAGCTAGCTATGGAGGAGGTGGTCCATATACCAATCCACTCAACCTCAAGTGCTCATACTCTCAACACAGCTTCATTTCAACCAGACGAAGCTTCTCTAAGGGACTCGAGTGCCGGTGATCATCTCTGGCAAGGTATGGGATTTTCTTACCATTAAACTCAATGTGGTGTGGAGCTTTATGAAAGAAATTTTAATCCCATGGATTTTTGACCGTTGGATGTGGGTTGAGTTTGATTTGAATCTGAGCTCAATCGAGCTCAGATCTTCCCCTTGATCATAGAGGGTCTCTATTGATCAAGGTAAAAAACTTGGGAGATCTCAGCCATCCATCTGCACATTTTGGATGGACGGCCGAAATATCCATGTTTATATATCTATTTTTCATTTTAAAATTGCGGGGAGATCTCTGGCTGTCCGATCTTTGATCGAATGGTAAAGATCAAACTGCGTGCACCGCTAGCTACCATTTGGAATTTGATAACTTAAGTAAACCCACCACGGTGTAATGCATGTAAAGCGAGCTGACCGCCGCCGCCACGCGTCGTGCCGTGAGCTAGGGGATTAGTTAAATTATTTTAATTAATCTTAATTAACCTAGGGATCTTCTAAAATTCATAACTCCTTTAGAAAATTTAAAAAATTATGAAATAAAATTTTTTTGGAAAGAAAATTCAACCTAGAATATTTTAAAATTAATTTCAATGGGTTTTGAATTATATTTTTCTCTGAATTTGGGTTTTTTTTAGAAAGTTTATTTTGCTAATTACTCTTTAATTAAGCCTCTAATTAATCCCAAATTTCTTGGGTATATTTTAGGGGATGACTTCTGCCTCTCCTAATTTTCTTGGGATTTATTAAATGTTTGATTAGAAGAATTGCCAATGGATTTATTAATTACCCTCCTTATATAATTAAGGATAATTAAGGTGTAATTAGTAATTTAAATCCATGATTAGGGTTGATTAAGGTTAGATCCAGTAAATAAAAGGTTTATGGAATCATTTTGGGACATTTCCTTTAAGCTATTCCCTAAACCCCCTCTTCTCTCCTTAATCTCCTCTTAATTAAGGGTTAATTAATTAATTATCCCTTAATTAATTTCTAAAAAATCTAAAAATTTCCAGAAATTAATTAATCTACTTTGGGTAGATGCTTAGGTGTTTAATAGTCTAAGTTCAATTAAAGAAATCAAAACCTAATTCATATGTATGAAAGGGTGTTTTGAAATTACTTAAGCTAAACCCCTTAGCTTAATTAACTTTTAATTATGATCCAAATTACATTAGACCTCTTTCTTATTAGCTGCATAGAAAATTTAAATTCCTTGTGGGTTTTATGTCATCTCATTGGCTCAAAATTATTTGGTTAATTATTCTAAGGTGGTGTAGGTAAGGGTTAATTAAGTTACTTAATTCATACCTTAACCTAATTAATGCATAAAAAATGGATCTAATTATCTAAAAATTAAACAAAAATATCAAACACATGTGGGAATGGGTTAGGAACAGAAAAATCATCTCACCTTTTCAAAATTAAATCAAACTCCAAACTAAACAAAAATCACTTTGAATTCACTTTGATTTATTTTAAACTTTCTTATTCTGTAAGAATGTCTTTAGGATTTAAGTAAAGTGAATTTGTTTACATGCTTTCATTGCTTTGAATCTTTCGCAAACATGTTAAGTTGTATGTCATGTGATTTCATGCAATCATAATTTTAAAATTCAAATTTTAAAATGAAATTGTTTACTTTATGTCAAATTTGCATGTGTTGGCTAAAGAAGAAATATGAATGGCTATTATCACTACTAGATCCAAATTATTTTCAAAACATATAAATCAAATACCAAATCTGAAATTATGCTACTTATACTTTAATTATAAGCTTGCATGAGAAAGAATATAAAGGTATGCTTAGCATTGGTTTCCTTTCTTTCTTATGTTGGTATAGTTTAGAATAGGAATTTGGTGAGGTGTAATGGTTCATTTGAAAAGAACCTAACACTTAACTAATTTAATATCATATTCATCTCTATGCTATCACCTAAGAAGGACTACCAATACTTGCATATATAAATTGCATAAAATAAAATGAATCCATTAATACAACTTTTGCATTCTCCTTTTATATTTCATTTCTTTTATACATATGTTTGTATTTAAGAAAAGTGGTATATTAGTCTGGACAACCCCAAGGTTGGGCTTTAAGTATAGTAACTCTTTAAGTAGGTCTTGTATTTACACCTCTGGTTAACAATGGCTTTGTACTCACTTATCCCTTTCTTACTTTCATGTGTGTATGTGAAAATTTGGATAAGGAAACCCCTTTCTACTTAAGAAAAATCATGCATCTCAACTTCTAAATTTCCTTAAATAGATTATTTGGCATGCATCTCAAAGTGTGTTAATACTCTCATTTGTATGTATATATATATATATATATATACTTAGGATTAGGTGAATAAAATGAAGTAATGTGAGTTATGTGAATTTTGATTCATTTTATTTAATCTTAAAATACCATTCTTTTTTTTTGAATAGGTTTGTTTAGAGATTATCTAAACTTTGGATTAATTAAAAGATTTTATTAAAACATTCACCTAAACAAAACTAAAATGTGAATCTACTTTAGAAATTACTTATGTTAGGGAATGAAAGAGAAGTTCTCTTCTCTTTCCCTTTCTTCATAACTTAGTAATTAATTATATGATCCACTTAAACCAAATCAAAACAAGAAATAAAATCAACCCAAAATAATTAAACAACTTAAATGAAATCCTCCTCTAAGTTGAACATGTTCTTCATACTTATAAAATTTGAACCTAAAATCGTAGCTAAACATACCACACAAACCTTCAAAGCATACACATTAGCCTAAGTCACCACTTCTAGCTTTAGATTAGGTTGGTGTATGGTTTGATATTTGTTTTATTTTATGATATATATTTTAGACTGGATGTTAGGGTGTATGCTCGCAGAATGAATGGTAGGGCGATTTTGTCTAACCATTATCTTTTGTAGGGGATTGTGCTTAAGGGGCGCTGTGATAAATAAAAATATAAATACTTTTGTTGTGCAGGTGCTTATACCCCTAAGAATAATCCAATAGGCTAGGTGAACGTAGTCACCCATGTGTGGGGTGATAAGTCCAATATAAATGCTTGGGATTTGTGTGGTTTATTTTAGCTAACCTTTATTTTATAGGTGTTAGTTAGATTTTCATTTTCCTTTTCATGTAAATTTGTGCAATTAAGATTTTGGAATGATTGTTATGGGGATTAGAATGAGCATTTGTCATAAGATCCTATCTTATACACCATGTGAAGCCTTGGAGCATCTACCTTCTAACCATCCAAAAGAAGGAACCAAAGAAAGAAATGCAAAAAAGAAAGAATAAATGAAGCTTGAAGACCCCCATAATAATGAATTCCTTGCTTAATTGTAATTTAATTCATTTGAAATCTAAGTTGTATAAGGGTAGAGCTTGGCTACCCATATTTGATATTTTTGGATTTGTGCGGTGGTGCCCGATCACAATGGCCTTTTATTCTTTTTAGGATTAGCTTTATAAATTGGTTGATGATTTGTTTAGCTTTTGTATTAAGTGGCATGATTTTCCTAGTTTCTTCCTTACTTTATGTATGGAATGTTTGTGGATTAGGCTCTTTAAAAAATAAATCTTTTACCCAACTTAACAACTTAAAATAAAAATTAAACAACTCATAACCTCACATAAAGCTTAGGTTTAAAATCAAGATAAAAGAATTAGCAACCCCTTAGCTAGATGAGCATTTATTTTGTAATATCATGCACAAATGCATCTTATTTCACTCTTGATTGGAGGGCTTCTACCTTTTCTAGAGAAACTTGGCTTAACCTTTGAGGGCCATGGTGGAAACTCACCTTTGCCCTTCTCACTAATTTTGGCCAATAACTCTATTTCTCATGCATTAGTTATATGACTCCTATCAGAAGTTAAAATAATTGTCCAAAATAAATAAAATGAAATTTGAATTGCATTATATTTGGGTCATTTGAAGCATGCCCTTTACAAGATCTAGTCTCTTTAGGGAATGAGTTTAAGGACTTAGTCTCTTTCTAATAAGTAACAGCCTAGCTATCTTACATAAGCATAAAGACTTGCCTACATGTATTTAAAATCATAGGAGGAGTTAGTTGGTGACCACCCCTAGGTGGTTGTAAGCCCAAGCATTGGGTGATTTGTCCTCTCTTATGGAGACAAACTAAAAACCCATTTTCACCTTAGATTTAGGTCGTGCTTCCAGCCCTTGCCAAAGCTCCCTAGATTTAGGTTTTGAGGTTACTTCTCCCCTTTGTGAGCCATAAGCATAATTCCTCACCTCTTAGACATTTCCTTAATCTTAAGTTAAGGAATCTTAAGTCCTAAATTTCTAATAAAAAATATAACTCAAACAAACTAAATCAATTTCAAAAATGTAAAGCCCAACTATAGGATAGTTTGAGATGCTCGTTAGGTTTCTTAGCATAGTGGTCATCTCCCACTTATCTTCCATTTTGGCTTCGATAATAACTCCCTCTTTTGATCAATCCCATTTTATCTTTCAAAAATAAACTAATCGATTGATAGTCCTTCCTATTGAAATCTTCAAAGATAATGATCATTTACCTTGATCGAGAGTTTTCCTAAGGAATCCCCATTCTAGGATGTAATTAACTATGGGGGCTTGCCCCCTCGAACCAGTTTAAAATAAACACTGCTTTACTTTTCCATGTAAAGTAGGGGAAGAATCTTTGGTACATATGAGGCCCATCATCCTTAAAAGTCTTTATTGAGGTGATTAGGTCCATTAAAGGGTAATGACTTCTGTCTTTTGAGATAGTACACTATTCTTTGATGACGTACTTGATCACCTGAATAAGTACATCTACGGATCAGTGTGGTGTCCTAAAAAGACTAATTTTTATAGGTCTTGCCTCTTTCATTTCTCACAATAAATTTGAAAGGCGACCCCTATAGGAATTTATTTCTCCACAAGTAGCTTCTGGCTAGGCAGTGAAGTCTACCACACTAACAAGACACTCATTGGTTTGCAATGGTCTAGTTAGGAAGAAAGTGTGGGGACTCACATCCTCTAATAAGTGACTACTGGGATGACATACTAGCGAAGTAGTATGTAGACCCGACCTAGAGTAATGAGTGAGTGTCATACGGGCTTGCTCTCACATCAAAATAGCTCAAGATAAAAGATTTATGTTTGTTTTTGTGCATGTGTGAAAAGGAATAGGACGCCTTTGAGGGGCTCTTACACCTACCTTAAACACGCTAGGGGATTTGATGAAATGGTGCCACGGATGGCAGCCAGGATTCCACTAAGAAAAGATGTCGCTCAAGTTCTCTTACACCTTTTCTAATAGAATTAGGAGATTGTGTTTGTGTTGTGAAAGAGAGATATGATGCCACTGGGGGACCCTTACACCCTAAACACATCACGATGGATTCACAAGATAAGCAAACAGGGCTTTGAAAGAAGAGAAGATTTGATGAATGGAATATGATTTTATTCTTTTTATTAAAAAATAGTTTTCAAACATGATTTATTTCATGGGTAATATTTCTTTAGATAGAACCCATTAATTGGAAGCATCGGTTGTTCCCCTTTACAATCAATAAGCTGATAAGATACACCTTGATAGGGATTCTCTATGACATAGGGGCCTTCCCAAGTGGGTTCAAACTTTCCTTCCATCTTTCGATGGGCAATAATTGGTCTCCTTAGGACTAACACAAGTTCTTCGACTCAAAAAGACCTAGGGTGGGCCAGCTTGTTGTGAGCTGAATCATTTTAGCCTTGTACAACTCAAGGTTCTGGCACACCCGTAGGTGACTTTTCTCCAAACCTTTGAGCTCTTCTAACCACAACTTTGCATTCTGTTATATAGTGATCTTGCTACCTAATACTATCCTTAGTGATAGCAGTTGAACTTCTAAAGGTAGAATGGCTTCGAACCCATGCACTAAGAAAAAGGGGGTATATTGAGTTGGGGTTCAATATGTAGTACGATAGGCCTACAAGGCTTCAACAACCTGCTCATTCCACTTTCGCTTATTGTCATCAAGAATCTTCAGTATTTGGATGAGAGTTTGTTGAATGCTTCTGTTAAACCATTTTCTCTAGGGTAGTAGATGGTGGAGTGTCTCAAATCTATACCGTGTCTTCTGGCGAAGCTATTGATCTTCATAATTTTGAATGCAGTACCATTATCAAATATAATTTGTCGAGGCACTCCAAACATATATACGATATGATTCCTAAAAAACTAAAGCACATGCTGAGCTATGACCTCTTTGAGTGGGATGACATCCACCTACTTGGAAAAGTAGTAGCTAGGACGAACCAATGCTCTTTGGAAGAAGGAGGATCGATTAGACCCACAATGTCGATACCCCAACACTCGAATGGCCATGATGTCAATGTAGGGTGTAGAATATTGGGTGGTTGGTGGAGGACCACACGTGTACGACGATTATCTCTAGCTACATCCATGCGATCATCATCAGGTAGTATCTAATCTGATCTTCATCTTCATCTTTGGACCAGCTTGATGTGCTCCACATAGACCTGAATGTACCTCAATTATAATGTCATGGGCTTTGTGTTTATCTAAATAGTGTAACCACATCTGGTCAAAGGACCATTGGAACAGGGTGCCATCAATGAGAGCATAGGATAGAGCTCTCTGTTTCACCTGATGGGCTTGTGAATTTTTCTGAGATAGTTTGCCGGTGTTCAAATAATCTATGAATGATTGCCTCCAATCTAGCTCCTTTTTCCATTTTAGCAATGGTAACCTCCCCTTCAAGAGAAAGTCTCTCGATGAGTTCAACATTAATAAGGGATAAGACTTGTCTATTTTGGATCCTTATTGAAATGGACTCATCTTCCGGACATGCCAATTCTTTGGCAAGTTTGGCCAAAGCATCTACTACTATGTTCTCTATTCAGGGAACCTTGTAGATGGTGACTTCAAGAATTTGGGCCAATAGATTCATGGTATACTCGTGGTAATGATGAAGCTTGGGTTTGAGAACCTTATAGGACCCGACAATCTGATTGTTGATCAACTGAGAATCCCCAAAGATGTTGATGCTCTTGACACTGATACTAATGGATAACTCCAGACTGGCAATCAAAGCCTCATACTTGACTTTGTTATTGGTGTAAGAGTTAGAAAGATAGTATGAGAATCTCATCACATTGCGGTCTGGAGTTAGGAGAACTATTCATACCCCTGCCTTTCTTGGAAGAATAGATCGTGGCCTTTCCCCTTTATGAAAAGAAACTACACCATTAAAATACATCTCCCATCGGAGGTTGTCAACCTCCTCTAAGTTCATGATTTGTTCATCAGGGAGATCATCACTAAGCAGAGAATCAGTAGGAAGTGGGTGTGATGCTAAGAAATTCACTAGTGCTTGTCCTTTTACCACACGGAAGGGTACGAATGTGATATCAAACTATGAGAGAATCATGGACTATCATGCCAAATGTCTCGGATGATGGCGAGGTAGTAGAAGCGTTCTCCTTCCCTTCATCATTGGCTTGAGCATAGAGAGAGTTTCCAATGCAGGGATGGGATGGTAGGATAGGGCTAGAACTAGTGGCTTCAACAAATACTATTAGATGTCTTCAATGGCATACTGACACTTGTCATCCCACTTGAACTTGGCATCCTTTTTGACAAGTACTGAGAATGGCTTGCATCTCTTTGATAGGTTGGAGATAAAACATCTTAGATATGCTAGCCATCCTTGGAAGGATTTGAGTTGAGTTAAACTCTTAGGAGGTGGCATTTTTAAGATAGCTTTGATCTTTTCAGGATCTATTTCTATTCCCTGATGTTGAACAACAAACCCAAGGAATTTCTATGAAGCTACCTCAAATGTACACTTCAGGAGATTCATTTTTAGGTTATATTGTCTGAACCGTTTGAAAATTACCCTCAAGTCAAAGAGGTGGTCTTCCTTTTCTCTGCTCTTGACTACTAGATCATCAATGTAGCACTCAACCTAATGATGGATGAGTTCATTGAAGATCTGTGTCATGGCCCATTGGTATGTAGCACTAACATTTTTAAAGCCGAAAGGCATGACCCTATAATGAAGATTTTGATCGGGATTCGACTAGCAGTGTTTCTTTCATCTTCAGGAGACATCTTGATTTTGTCATAGCCAAATGATCCATCCATGAAAGAGAAGATTGCATGAGATGAGGCAATGTCCACCATTAATTCTGGTATAGGATGAGGAAACTCATCCTTAGGACATGCCTCGTTTAAGCCCCTAAAATTAAGGCAAATATGAATTTGGCCATTCTTCTTCTTAATTGGGATGACATTGGCTAACCAGGTAGGATTTTTTTTCTTGATGAAATTAGCATCGATCCATTTCTTGACTTCAAAAATACTATTGTTCAATTTCTAATCGCATGCGTCTGGGAGCTTTCTTAATAGGAGTAGCGTTAGGATCTATTGCTAGCTTATGGACTGCTATGTCAGGAGATAATCAAAGCATCTCTTCATAACTCCATGCGAAATAGTCTTTAAACTCAGATAATAGCCTAACTAAGTCATTGATTTCTTCTTCATTCAGAAATGAATTGATGTACATTGGGCATGGATTTTCTTCTGTCCTGAGGTTAATTTATTTAAGCTTGTCAATTATGAATGAATCTCCTATTCAAATTCTAGTGATGCCTCTTTGATTTGGAGATCATCTGGATCATCTAAGGTTTTTAAACACACATTCTCATAAGAGCTGGGGGTGTGTGAAGAATTCTCCTTCCAAATGATTGGTGGTAACAACAATCATTGTTATCATCGAATTGACCCAATCCCAGTCTCTCTTGATTGTGCTTCCCTGCCTATATTATTCCATAGCTTTTCAAAGTACTCTGACCTGTGCCTGGACCATGTATGAGAACTAAACCTTTTTGTAAAATATTATGAACACAAGGTGAGTAAAAGTAAAATGGTAATTCCATTAATTCTTTAAATGTATCCCCCTCAAGTTCTACATCAACTTCAGGACTTGAGGATGATGATCCTAAAAGAATCTCTTCGGCTTCATATCACTCGAAGACTTAGGGACTTCCTTAACAATAAAACATTCAACTTTCTGAGATGTAAGTAAGGTTAGAGTTAAGGTTCCCAGGTACTACCTAATAGCCTCACATAAACCTAATTCAAATACTTTGCTTTGTTTGGAGGCCCAATCTTCATCTCTATCTGGATCGAAAGTCACCACCAATGGAACCCGCTGAGAGGGGTTGGCTGGTATACAAATCACAGTGGACTCATCCTCCAAGCTGGATTCCAAGTCTATGTTAATAGTAAGGGTACTCCTATGAACTGGAACATGACCTCTGTTGGGTGCCAACCAGGGGTCTTCCACCTCACGCCTCTATTTCTCTCACCTCTGGTGGAGGTTGAGCCATCCTATCCACATGTCCATATGATGGAATGAACTACAAGTGAAATGTAATATGTGGATCTATTTCTTCCTAAATTTCCCTTTCTTGTTCAATTAGAATTTCCTTTTCTTTTCTTTATCTTTTGCCTTTTCTTTTTCTTCATTTTCTTTTTCTTTTAATTTTGAGTTTTGTCCAAGTTCTCTAGAAAGGGTGTTTTGAGGAAGATAATAGGTCACATCCTCATAAATCTTAACCTCTCTAGCTGAAATTAGCTTTTCATCCCCATTGACATGGTATTCAATCCCATCTTTTCTGAACTTGATGCACTGATGGAGGGAGGATGGAATTATCTTGTTCTAATATATCCAAGGCCTACTGAGCAAAGCAGTGAATGAAGTATTTGAATCAATGATGTAAAACTTAGTTTCAGTCATTTTGTCACCTATCTCCAAAGGTAACACTACGGAACCTAAAGCTCATTCACCTTGTTCATTGAATCCTCTCAACATCATTCGATCTCCTCAAAGTGTGGAGATTTCGATCCTTAAATAGGCAAGGGTCTTTAGGCTCATAATGTTCACTGATGTACCTAGATCAATGAGAACTCTGGCAAGTCTGAATCTTTCCTTATTAACTGTGGTGTAGAGGGGACGGTTGTGCTCTAAGTCCCCTAGAAGAAGGTCTTCATTTGTGAAGGTGATACCCTGAGCTTCTTTTGCGTAATGTGTCTCCTCACCTATAGGGGTCAGCTGAGCTAAGCATATCTCAGGATCAATGAGAGCCTTGATTAATGACTCCCTCATCTCATTGGATTAGACAAGGGCATCATATATGCTTAGCTTAGATGATAACTTTCTTAGATGAGAGAGGACATTATAGTCTACTTTGGGTGATCCTCCACAAGCATATCCAAGGATGGAGCATCTTGTGGAGGGCTTCTGATCCTCCCAATACTTCCCTCTATCTTGAGGTGTGCCTAGAGGTAGAACCTTGCCTCTAGAGGTTGACTGATCTCTTGTGGGAGGTAATGGAAGGTTCTACACATGGGCTCACCTACAACTTCTCCTATGGGACCCTCGAAATCAGATGATTCCAAGTCTATCTTAAGAGGTGAACCCATAGTATTCAGAGTAGGAAAGTCTAACTCTGAATCAAAAAGAGGAAGATCAAAATTGTTAAAGTTATTTTGACTTGAAGAGTTTTCATTAAGAATAGAAGTAGATAACCCATCAGAAGTAACATAGATGTAATTTAAGCTAGCTTTATTCTTCAATTTCTTAGATTTGATAAGAGGTACAAAGTAGAAATCAAGTAAAGTGAGTGAGGTAAGGGATTTTATGCCCTTATCCGCCGATACAAGAGTTCTATTAGTAGAAGAAGAAGAACTTGCTGAAGTAGAAGAAGTTACCGATGTGGCAGCTACAATGGTAGACTAGAGGCTGGACTCAATGGTGGTTTACATCTTGGGCTATCCGGCGACATCTTTATTCTTCTTGAGCTCCCCTTTCCCAGTTGGCACGACAAACCATTGATGTTGGAGGTTTGAGCTAACAGCACCAGAAAGTTTCTTGATCTTTTGAATGATCTTTTAGAGGTTTTAGATAAAGAAATATCCTAATCTTCTTTGGTTTTAGAAGGATCACATGTATCCCCAAGAATTACCCTAATGGAACTGGATGGTTGTTCCATAAGGTATTCCTTTGGGATAACTACAACACCGGTTTTGAAGCTATGTTCATGCCAGTCCTTAAATGTGAAGGAATCCTCCAAAACATGGCCTAGCATACGATGGTAGGAACAAAAGTTAGGATCGTGGCTTTTGCCTACATCCTCTTCTGTCTCGGGTAGCTAAAAATCAAGCTTCTTTAAGAGATTCTAAAAGATCTTCCTGATTACCTCCCTCTTGAATGAAAAAGGTTTGTTAAGCTTATCTGAAAGAGTAGGTGGACCATAGCTACCTATCAGCGGGTATGTTTTCCACTACTACTGATGGTATGGCTGAGGTGGCAGCAATGCTAGCTATGAAGGCTACTGTTGAGGCCGGTAGGGCTGCATCGGTCGTGGTAGAGGAGGTGGAAGCGAAGGCTGCTGAGGTCATGGTCTTTCAGACTGATCTATAACTGGTTGTTTCCCCTTATCTACCACTCACTACTCCTAGCTTCTTCTCATAGACCTTTTGTGGCTTTGTTTTGGGCAACTGGTCTTGAAAAGGCAACTGTTTGGCCTCTCCTTGTAGACTAGTCACCTTGTTGATTAGCTTCTCAAATGTTTTGATAGTGAAGCCCTTAAGCATGAAGGTGATTGGGCCATGGATATTCTTTAGAATAATCTCAATGGCATGCTGCTCAGATAGTTGCAATTAGCATTTCATACTCAGGTTACACCATCGGAGAATATAGTCAACAAGGGACTCACTTGGGTGTTGTTGTGCTATAATGAGATCACTTACAGTAACCCTTTGCTGAGCTCCAGTAAACCTCTTGACAAAGAGTTGCTCCAACTCAGCAAATGTCTTTACTAAACCATTGGAAAGTTCAGCAAACCAATCTAAAGAAATTCCTACTAAGCTACTAACGAAGAGGAGGAGTAGCAAAACGTCGCTGCCACCAGCGTTGTAATAACTGGCCCTGAAGAGTGCAATATGCTGCCTTTGGTTTCCACTGCCATCAAATATCTTGAAGAAAGGTGCACGAAACCCTTGGGATATTGGATTGCATTGAATTCCTCTCGGTAGGGTCAACTGTTTGGAACTCTTGATCCTCCACGGGCTTGAGCCAATGCTTCCTTCACTTGCTGCTCAACCATGGATCTAATGTCTTTCTCCTGTATGGAGGTACTTTCCACTACCTTCCTATACATGCTAGTGCTACCTTGCTCAACAGGAGGTAAGGTCTTGGCTGGGTCCAAGACATGCACTAACTCTTGCTAACTAATATCAGATGTAGAAGGATGAACTACTGGAGCTTATTTCTAAAGTACTTAAACTGCTTCTAACAAGTCCTCAAGCTACCTCTCCATCCTATCTATCTACTCATCTTCTTACTTTAATTGATATCAGAGGTGTTGGGCCGATTGGGTTGTATCTTCCTGATCAACCTCATCACCTTCCATGCTCTAAGGAGAGATCCACAGAATCATACAGACCTGAGTCTCCCAATAAATCATCTTCATTGGGATCAAATGCTACTATCTTCTCAAGAGAATGGTCAATCTGAACGGGAACAAATAATTTTGGTGGATGTGATCACTTGTACTAGAGGCAATGGACCTTTCTTGCTAGAGTCAATCCTGAGGATTGTACTCACTAAAGAGACACACTTGATTGTCATAACGAAAGGATGACACTCCGGGAGGTTCTATCATCGGTCTGGGCTATCATCTCACCACCTATAACATCTTCATGCCCCACTGAACTGGTGGTGTTGGTGAAGGGACAACCACTATGCTTTGGGGTCGCCATTCCCTCCGTACCACCACTGGGGTAGAAGATTGAGCAGTTAGCCTCGCCATAGTAGGCAGTGTATATAGTGTAGGATCCCTCGGCTATAGCCGGATCACCAACAGGGTACGCTTCTCCCTAGATATGGCCTTCATGGCCTATGGTGAAACTAGAGATGTTGTGACATGAACAAGTTATGGCGGACAGGGGTAGAGTGGTGTGGTGGAGATACCACCGACTCTCTATGAACAGGAACTATCCTCCTGTGATGATTGGTCTCAGTAAGCAGGATGCTATCTATATAGTTAGCGTGGGTAGCGCGTGGAAAATCAATGGTGAAGCTCTGGCGGCGAACCTCCCTCCCTGGTGATATGAACAAATGTATGGGCCTCTTTGGCTCTCTTTTATCGTAGAAGTTTCCCCATGCTGCGAGGGATGATGGATCTCAAATCAAATTGAGCTTCAGACTCAGAACATTTGTAAGCTCCACCAACCTGGTGTAAAACTAATTGGAGGCATACGACCTCTTCTCTATGTAATTGAGGGCTGGTGCTGAACCACTAAATGAGGTAAAGTGCGTATCCTCCTAGCATCCTCTCTGTCTGACCTAGAGAGAGGATGAAACTAATTCGTTGTAACCAGTGGGGTGATCAAAGTAGGTACCTCCTCTACAACTGACGGCATAGAGGCCTCCATCTCCCTAGAAATCTTGGTATGATACCACTTGATTATGCAATTTTTATTTCTCCTCTGTGTCTGGGTAGGATGAGTAGAGGAAGAACTAGACCCAACCTCAAAGGCTGGAGGCAATCTCAAATCAGCCTTACCCTTAGGGTGCCAAGAGTGGGTGCTAGCCCTTGTGGGGTGCAACCCGCAGACATCTATGCTTCAGTGGGAATATACTTTGCTTTCCTCTTTAACAAGAGGATATCATAATTTGAGGGTAAATCAATCTAGATGACTGGCTTTTACCCGGCCACCATAGTCCTACTGACAGTTGTGAGGGGAGTGCCCTCACAGGTGATCTTCACTCCCTAAAATCCCTTGCTGAAATGGATAAGGTGGGTATGATCAGCTCGTGGGAGATTGGCCTGATACAAGGCCAAGTCCATCATGAGGAAAGTGAAATACAATCTTTTGTGAGCTTGCCATTTCTAATCAATTACAAAAAAGCGAGGAGCATGTAGGCTCATCGAGAATATGTTGAAACAAGCTTGGATCGACTTCTATTTTGTTGATTTTTGAATTTGAATTTAAAATTTCAACCCACATCCAACATCTTGGAAGTGTTAAGTGGGGTTCAAATGGATTTAGAAGATTTAGAAATTTTATTGGAAAGAGGAATTTTAGAATAAGAATCCAACTTCAACAAATTTAGGTATGTTGAAAAATGGATTCAAAAATTTTTAGAAGGATGCTTCCATAGGTTCATGTTTGAAATTAGATTTTGATTTGAGGACCCTTTCCTTTAACAAATTTGGGTATGTTAAAGTAAATTGGTTTTGTTTTTGATTTGGTATTTTGGAATTTTACTCACTTAGCAAATTTGGGTATGCTAAGTGAAGTGTTTGAAAATAATTGTTTCTTTTTGTGAATTGTTGTTGATTTTGAAAATTGGAATTTCCCACTTAGCAAAAAATTTAGGTATGCAAAGTGAGGAACCCAAGTGTGTTTTGTTTTTGAAAGATTTTTGAAAATAGGATTCTTAGCTTATTTGAGTATGCTAAGAAAATCCTAAGTGTTTCATTTTTTTTGGATATTTTGATTTTTGAAAAAGTAGGATCCTTAGCAAATTTGGGTATGCTAAGGGAATCCTAATATGTTTCCTTTTTGGTTTTGATTTGTTTTTGATTGAAAGTGGAGACTTTAATTTAGCAAATATGGTATGTTAAAGATGAAGTTCCACTTAATTTTTGTGAAATGGAAATTTCACTAAGCAAATTTGAGCATGCTAAATGAAATTCCAAAAGATGTGTTTAAAGATTTTATTTTTTTGGCTTTATTTTGAAACTGGAAACTTCTCTTTAGTAAATTTGGTATGCTAAAGAGTGAAGTTCCAAAGTGCTTGAGAATTTTTGGTTTTGAATTTGGAGACTTCACTTAACAAATTTGATTAAGCTAAATGAGGTCCAAATGTGTTTGAAAATTTTTGGTTTTGAGTTTGGAGACTTCACTTTGCAAATTTGATTATGCAAAATAAAATTTCAAATGTGTTTGAAAATTTTTGGTTTTGAATTTGAAACTTCACTTAGCAATTTTGAGTATGCTAAATGAAGTTCCAAATGTGTTTGAAAATTTTGGTTTTGAATTTGGAGACTTTACTTAGCAAATTTGAGTTTGCTAAATGAAGTTCCAAATGTGTTTTGAATTTTAAAAATATGATTGTTAAGTTTAATTTTTGAAAAGAAGACTTCCATTCAACAAATTTGGGTATGTAGGAATGGAAGTCAATCTTATTTTTCAAATGTGAAAATTTTATTTTGTGTGTGATTATTGCTTTTTGAAAGAGGGAATTCCAACTTAATCATATATGGGATATGTTTAAGTGGGATTTTCAAATGATGTTATTTTTTATTTGGCAATGAAATCTTCATTCAATAAATTTGGGTATATTGAATGAAGATGTTCATATGTTCTCTTTTTTTTGTTGAAAAATTTAGTCTTGTTTGAAAATGAAGCTTCCATTCAATAAGTGTGGGTACATTGAATGGAAAGGTTCATGTGTGCTTTTTGAAAGTTTTATTTTTTTTCTAATTTTGATTTTGATTATTGGAAAGATGATTGTTCATTTTATTCTTGAAAAAGAAATCTTCATCAAAATGAATTAAGGGAATATGTTCATTTGTGCTTTTGGAAAAGATTATTAGTTTTATTATTTAAGATTCCTACATGTAAAAATTATGAGAATTATTAGATGAGGGTGATTTAAAAAAATTTTATGAAAAATATTCTATTATCTGCATTTTGTTTTTGAAAGAGTGCTTTTTGAAAACAAGATTTTTTTATGAAACATTTATTTTGTCTTTATTATTTTAGAATGAACCTTTCATTATCATAAAAATGATAAGGGGGAAGTCTTTAAATGTATTATTTTTATTTATATCTTTTTATTTTTACCCAATGGAGAACCCAACGGGGGTTTTAAGACTAATACGAGGTGAGGTCCTAAAACCTAAAGATGTTGGCTAGCTTAACTTAAGAATGAAATAAGTAAGGAAAAGAATAGTCTTGGTCATACCAAAGTACAAACCCACTATCGATACTTAAAGACAACGATCATTTACCAAAGATGGAGAGAGGAACCATCCCCAGGGGAGTCGCCAGAAAAATTTATGGTGAAATTTTCATATGAGATTTCTAAAGAATAAGATATATACTTCCATCTTCACTCTATGCGGGATAAAATGAGGATGGAAATATACATCACTTCTTTTTATGCAATTTCACACTATGTAGATCTACAGATGTTCTTATTTAGGGTGATCGGGTATGACATTGAGGAGAGGTGTACTATCTCAAAAGATAGAAGTCAGCACCCCATAATAGACCTAATCACCTCAACAAGGACTCCTAAGGACAATGGGTCTACATATGTACCAAAGATTCTTCTCCTACTTTACATGGAAAAGTAAAGTAAGGTTTATTTTAAACTAAGTTTGTTAAGTTCCCTACAGGGGCAAGCCCCCATAGTTAATTACATCCTAAGGAATGAGATCCCTTATGAATACTCTCAATTAAGGTAAATGACCATTGTCTCCAAAAATTTCAATAGGTATCGATTAATTTATTTTGGAAGATCAAATGAGATTGATCAAAGAGAGAGTTATTATCAAGCCAAAGGAAGATAAGTAGGAGATCCCCATGATGCAAGAAAACCAAGCGAGCATCTCAAACTATCCTATGATTGGGCTTTACATCTTTGAAATTGATTTTATTTGTTTGAGTTGAATTTTTCATTAGAAATTTAGGACTTATAATTGCATAACACAAGATTAAAGAAATGCCTAAGAAGTGAGGATTTATGCTTTTAGCCCACAAAGGGGAAAGCAATCTCAGAACTTAAATCTAGGGGGCTTTAGCGAGGGACGAAAGCACAACCTAAATTTAAGGTGAAAAATGGGTATTTGGTTTTCCTCCATAAGAGAGGACAAACCACCCGATTGCTTGGACTTACAACCCTGGGGGGGGCTCTCAACTAACTCCTCCTATGATTTTAAATTCATGTAGGCAAGTCATATGTTTATGCAAGATAGCTAGCATTATTTATTTAGAAAGAGACTGAATCCTTAAACTCACTCCCTAAAGAGACTAGATCATGTAAGTGTATGCTTCAAATGACCTAAATCTAATGCAATTTAGATTTCATTTTATTTTTAATTTTGGGCATCATTTTGACTTAGGCTAATATGATTCATATGCCCAATGCATGAGAAATGAGATTATTGGACAAAATTAGCGAGAAGGGAGGAGGTGTATTTCCACCATGGCTCTCAAAGGTCAAGCCAAATTTCTCTGGCAATGGTGGAAGCCCTCCAATCAAGAGTGAAAATAATATGCATTTGTGCATAATGTAATAAAATAAGTACTCATCCAGCTAAGGGGTTGCTAATTTCTTTATCTTGAATTTTAGCATAAGCTTTAGGTGAGGTTATAAATTCTTTATTTTTAGTTATGAATTGTTAAATTTGGTAAAAGATTTATTTTTCCCTAAGAGCCTAATCCACATCCAGGTCATACATAAAGCAAGGAAGAAACTAGGAAAAGGATGTCACTTAATGCACAAGCTAAATAAATCATCAATCAATTTATAAAGCTAATCGCAAAAGAATAAAAGGGCATTGTGGTCTGGTATCACCGTACAAACCCAAAAATAAATTGGATAGCTAAGTTCTACCCTTATACAACCCACATTATAAATGAATTACATACAATTATGCAAGGAACTCATTGCTATGGTGGTCTTCAAGCTTCATTTCTTCATTCTTCTTTTCTTCTTTCTTCTTTGCTTCCTTCTTTTGGATGGTTTGAAGGTGGATGCTCCAAAGGCTTCACATGGTACATAAGATGAGATCTTATGACCAATGTTCATCCTAATCTCCATAACAATCATTCTAAAATCCTAATTATAAAAATTACATGAAAAGAAAAAGTAAATCAAGCTAACACCTGCAAAATAGAGATTAGTTAAACAAATCACACAAAATCCCATGCATGTATATTGGACTTATCACCCCACACATGGGTGACTAAGTCCACCTGGCCTATTGGATTATGCTTAGGGGTATAAGCACCTGCACAACAAAAAAAGTATTTACATTTTTATTTATCACAAGTCCCTTAAACACAATCCCTTGCATAAGATAATGGTTAGACTAAGATCACCCTACCATTCATTCTACGCTCATTCATCCTAACATCCAGACTAAAGCATATATCATAAAATAAAAGCAAGCATCAAACCATACACCACCCTAACCTAAAGCTAGAAGTGGTGGCTTAGCCTAATGTGTGTGCTCTAGAGGTTTGTGTGGTATGCTTAGCTACGGATTTAAGTTAAAATTTTCTAATTGTGAAAAATGTTCAACTTAGAGGAGGGTTTCATTTAAGTGATTTAATTATTTTGGGTTGATTTTATTTTATGTTTTGATTAGATTCAAGTGAATCTAGAATTAATTACTAAGTTATAAAGAGAGAGAAAGAGGGGAGAACTCCTCTTTCCTCCCCTAACCTAAGTAATTTCTAAAATGGATTCATATTTTAGTTTTGTTTAGTGAATGTTTTAATTAAATGTTTTAATTAATCCTAATTTTAGATGAACTCTAAACTAACTTATTCAAAAAGAAAGGCATTTCAAGATTAAGTAAAATGAACTAAATTCACAAAACATACATCACTTCATTTCTTTCCCAACATGTATAACATGCATATGAATGAGTCTTAAGCATATCTATACATACAAATGGGAATGTTTAGCACACTTTATGATGCATGCTAAGCAATTCATTTAAGAAAATTTGAGTATTTATGATGCATGATTTTCATTAAGTAGCAAAGGGGTTTCTTACCAATTTTCACATGCACACATGAATGTATGAAAGGCATAAGTGAGTATGACGTCATTGTTAACTAGGGGTGTAAGGTACAAGACCTACTTAGGGCTACTTAAAGCCTTGAAATCCTAAGATTTTCCAGACTAGTATACCACTTTCCTTAAATACAAGCATGTGTATAAAAGAAATGAATGGAACAGAAAGAATGCAAAAGTTTAGGTTGGTTGATTTATTTTTTTATGTAATTTATATGTACTAGTATAGGTATCCTTCTTATGTAATAACATAGGAATGAATAGGATATGAAATTAGGCAAGTGTTAGGTTCTTTTCAAATGAACTATACACTTTGCCAAATCTAATTCAAAACTATGCTAAAAGAGAGGAGAAGAAAAACTTACACTAAGCACATCCTTATATTTTTTTTCACATACAAACTTATAAGTAAGATATAAGTAACACACTTTCAATTTTGATAATTGTTTTATATATTTTAAAATTAATTTGAATTTAATAGTGATAATAGCCACTCATATTCACTTTAGCCAACACATGCAATTTGTCATAAAAGAAATATTTTCATTTTAAATTTGATTTTTGAAAAACATGGATGCATGAAACTATATGACACACATATTTAGCATGTTGGGGAAGAACTAAAGCAATTAAAGCATGTAAACACATTCACTTTAATTAATTCTTGAAGACAATCTTATGAAATAAGAAAGCTTAAAGTAAATCAAAGTTTATTTAATATAATTTTTGTTCGATTTTGAATTTGATTTAATTTTGAAAATAGTTTGTTATTCCTAACCCATTCTCACATGTGTTTGATATTTAAGTTCAATGTTTAGGTGATCAGATTCATTTTATATTTTGATTAGGTTAAGACATAAATTAAGCATATTAATCTTACCTACACCACTTTAGCATTAAACAAATAATTATAAGCCAATGAGATGACATAAAACCTCACAAGGAATTTAAATTTGCAATGCACTTAGGAAGAAAGGGCCCTAATGCAATTTGGCTCATGATTAATGATTAATTAAGCTAAGGGGTTTAACTTAAGTAATTTCAAAACACCCCTCACACATATGAGTTGAATTTTGAATTTCTTAATTGAACTTAGACTCTCGAACACCTAAGCATCTACCCCAAGTAGATTAATTGAGTTCTGGAAAGTTTTAGAATTTTAAGAAATTAATTAAGAGGGAAATTAGTGAATTAGCCCTGAATTAAGAGAGGATTAAGAAATAAAAAAGGGTTTAAGGAATAGCTTAAGGGAAATGCCCCAAAATTATTCTCTAAACCTTCAATTCACTAAAACAGACCTTAATCAACTTCAACAAAGGATTAAATAATCAATCAAACCCTTAATTAATTTTAATTACATTAAGGAGGTAATTAGAAAATGAATTAGTAATTTCTCCAATTAAGAAATAATAAATCTCAAGAAAATTAGGGAAGGTTGAAGTCATCTCCCAAAACACACTCAAGAAGTTTCAGATTAATCAGTGGATTAATTAGGGAGTAATTAGCAAATTAAGATTCCTAGTAAAACCCAATTTTAGAGAAAAGAAATATTTAAAATTAATCAAAATTAATTTTAGAATACTCTATGTTTAATTATCTTTCTAATGTAATTTATTTCATATTTTTTTGATTTTTCTAGGTTGAGATATGAATTTTAGAAGTTTAGTTAATTAATTACAATTATTTAAATCCTAATTCTTTAATCCCTACGGCGTGCCACGCATTGGCTGACGCAGCATCCCTTTACACGCGGTGCACTCTAATTGGTTACTTAAACATCCCATCATAGTGCTACTTGGCGGCATGCTACATGCTTTTCCCTCAGCCGTCTGATCAAGGATCGGATGGCTAAGATTAAAGTCGCGGATCAAACAGGATAAAATTAAATATAAAGCATGTTTTAATCTCGACCGTCCATCCAAAATGTGTGGATGGATGGCCAGAGATCCTTCCCTATTCTTCCCTATGAAAAATGGGGACCGTCCACTTTCAAACGAAGATCTAAGCTTGATCAAACTCGAATTGGATTGAAAATCAACCCACATCATCTAAACCTAATGTCAAGCATATGGTCAAATTCCATGATTAAAATTTCTTTCACTCCACACCACATTGAGTTTAATGGTCAAAAATGGCATACCTCATGGAGGTGATCCGCTCGATTCCCTTGGAGAAGCTTAGGTTGAGGCGAAGCTTTGGAGTTTGAGAGGCTGAGGTTGAGTGGATCTTCCTATGGGTCACCTCCTCCTTAGCTTGAGCTCAATTTTGATTGAATTGGATCTCCCCTTGCTTCAAAAACTTGGAAGAGAGCTTGGGTGCACTCGACTTGGTCCTTTGATGAAGCTTAAAGAGGGAATTGAATGGAGTTTGAGTGTGGACAAAGTTTGCAATGCAATGGACCTCCCCTATTTTCAAATGATTAAAACCAAGAAATGGAAATTTCAATCTCCCTCTAAGAACCTTAGGATCACTTGCAAATGGCTCTTATGACTCTCTAGACTTCAATCAGCAATGGCTCTGTTGGAATTAAAGTGAATTAGGATGAATATATCTCCCCCAATAGCAATTGGATGGCCAAAGCTGCACTTGCCATTTTTGATCAATTGCCCAGGTTTAGAGGGTTGTTTGAGCTATTAGATGTGCCATGTGATTTATTTTAGGTCAGGGAGTGGATTAGTGAAGTCTCTATGTGCTCCATTTTAGTGGAGACATGATTCCTATGTGCCCATTTCCATGCACATGGTTAGTTTGGCCCTGGTCAAGTTGGGCTGACCCAAACCCTTTGGGTTGGGTGCACCACCCTCCCTAATTTTCACTTGACCTATTAGGAGAGTATCAAGTAGGTATGAAGAGGGATTGACCAAATTCCAAGTGGAATTGGACAAAATTTGTTCTATGGCCTAGGGGTAAAATGGTTATTTGGCTGCTTTTTGAATTTGGATATGTTGGGTATGTTGAGAAAATAGGTTTGGCCAAGTTTCATTGCATTTGAAGTTTATTTGGTATGGTTTGGCTCATGTTGACCCATTTAGGTCAATACGAGTCAACTTGGGTCAAGTTGATCAATTGGTCAAATTACGTCAAACCACGGGTTGGGTCAAGTTTATATGACCATTTGAAATGTTTTGGTAGCTTTGATTTGATTCAATTTGGTTTAGGTTTGAATTTGATTCATATGACTTCATTTAGGTCAAATGGGTCAAGTTGACCAATTTGACCCATTTGACCCATTTGACCTATTTGAGCTAGGTCATGGGTAGGTTTAAGTTTGGTTAGTCATATGAAGTGGATTTGTATCTTTGTTTCCAATCAATTTTGGTTAAGTTTGAATTTGGCTCAATATGTATGTTAAGTTGGGTTCAAAGTCAATTGGGCTAAGTTAAGTCTAGTTGGCCAATTGAGACTTTGGTCAAGTTCAACAAGTGATTTAGAATGAACTTGACCCATTAGTTTCAATCAATTTGGCTTAGATCAAGTTTTGAGATATTTTGACTTTTTAGGTCAAGTTGGTCAACATGGGTCAAGTGGCCAATTGGACTAGGTTAAGCTCAAATGTTGACTTGGTCAAGTTCAAATATTGGTCATGAATGAACTTAGATCATTGGTTTCAATCAATTTAGCCTATGGTAGATTTTGGCTATGTTAAGTTTCATTTTGGCTAAGTGTTGACTTGGTCAACACTTAGGTTTGATTTGGTTTGACTTGGTTTGACCCAATTTGAGTGATTGATCATCTCATGATGATTGTTGAACATGATGAGAGGCATAGATGGGCATAGTTCAATCCAATTTGGTTAGGATTAAAATTTGGCTCATAAGGTACTTTAGGTCACTTTGGGTCAAGTGAGCCTAAGTGGGTCAAATGGCTTGGTCAAAGCTTGATTTGAGTTTGATTGAATTTGTATATGGACTTATGATTGAAATATAAATCCATTTGCAAGTGGTTTGAAGTCAAAATGAGTTTTGATTCATTTGACAATTTCAAGTTCAAAGGGTCAACATGAAATGGATTTTGGCTTGACTTTTGAATTGAGTTTTGGTTAAGTGATTGAAGTTTGTATTTATATTTAGATTCATTATTGAAGGATTGATTGAATCATGATGGAAAATCAAGAGTTTGGCTTGATTTGAAGTTAATTTGGCTAAGTTCAGGATTTTGACTTGAAAGGCTTAGGTTTGATTTTGAATGAATTTGAGTTTGATTTTTGGAATTGATTTCAGTTGTTTGAATTTATATTTCATTTATATATGTGAATATAAAAGAGAATATAAATGGGTTATGAGAAAATTTTATGAATTTGAAGTAATTTGATCATGGTCTAGGCTAAGTCCTTAAGAGAAAATTTAAAGGACTTTGAAAATTTTGGAGTTTTGGATTTGAGCTTTGAGTTTAGTTTGATTGATTTGAGTTTATATTTCATTTATATATGTGAATATAAATGAGTTATGGGAAAATTTCATGAATTTGAATTGATTTGAACATGATTTAGGCTAAGTCCTTAAGAAGGGATTAAGGACTTAAGAAATTTTGGAGTTTTGGGTTTGAGCTTTGAGTTTAGTTTGATTGATTTGAATTTATATTTCATTTATATATATGAATATGAATGAGAATATAAATGAGTTATAAGAAAATTTCTTGAATTTTAATTAGTTTGAATATGAAATAGATTAAGTCCTTAAGAGGGAATTAAGGACTTAGGAAATATTTTGAATTTGGAATTTCAATCATGGATTTTAATCATGGATTTCAATCATATGGCATTGATTTTAATTTGGAGAAAATCAATTAGGCTAGAATTAGTTTAGAGTTTGACTTAAAGAAAGGAAGTAAGGAAGGTGGTTCAAGCTATAGGGTAGGCAGATTTTCCTAACACCTATGGCATGACCTATTCTGATGGCTATCTTTTCTAAGTCTCTAGGGCTAGGTTGAGTGTCCACCTAATCACTAGATGTGTCTTCAATCATGGTCTTCAATCATGTCTAAAAATGAGGTCAACAGCTCCTCAACACTTTTATTTATTTTTGTTTAACTCTTATCTCAGTCCAACATTTGGCAGCTTTTTGGCGTCGTGTGCATAGGGGGCTGCATTAAGAGTGCTAAAGCCTTCCTACCTCACTTAAAAAAGCATGCATAGTCAGTGTCTTGTGACATTACAACTTAAAGAATCTTCTAAGTCCACCATACTTAGAAAAGCGTGCATAGGCATTCAAGTACCTATAATTTCAATTTAGATTTTAATTTTGAGCTTAGAGTTCATATTACATTAAATTAATTAAGTCATCTGTCAATCCGAATTTTGGCAGCCTCCCGGAGTCTTTCCCGGATAGGGGGCTCCTTTGAGAGTGCTATAGCCTTCCTACCATGCTTGAAAACCCATGCATAGTCAGTGTCTTGTGACAACTGTGGCTTAAGAAGTCTTCTAAACCCACCATGCTCAAAAAAACATGCATAGGTCTTTAAGTACCTTTATCTTTTTTCTACAAGAGGATGGAATCTTTTCTTCATAAGAAGATGCTATGGCATCCATTGTCGATAGATTCAAAGTATCTAATATGGAAGCATTACTAACTATAGCCTTTTTGACCATTGCAATACTACAATTGTTTGGCTCTATGTTGGTAGCTCGAGCATTCTCCACCAAAGTTCTTTTAACATGAACATTTAAACAAGCATTTCACTGAAATCTTAAATCCCATGAACAAGAGCACTTATGATTTAATCCACTTCCATGTATGGGATACTCAGTAGACATTCTATTTTTTACAATTCATTATCTATGTGAACTATCTCAGCTGAAAGTATGCCGGTATATTTCACCCATACAACTAGAAAGCTTAACAAATACATCTAGCTTTGGATAGTGTAGTTTTTAATCTCTAGTGAGTCCATGATCTCAAAAAAGAGTCTCAAATGTTTAGAAGCATGCAGAGCTCATTGAAGACCCATTTGAATTAAGAACTTTGCTAATGAAAAAAATATCTAGCTACAGCTATGGAGATAACACTCCAATCGTATAGTAGAGAAAGTGGGAGCAAAGCAGTTGTGGCTACAGACTTAGGAAGAGTAGCATCAAGAAGTTTAATTATTTTTTTATATTATGAAACTGCGCATAACTTACATATCCAAATCCTTCAAGTATGTACACCATCCATGAGTCACAAGATGCACAAGAAACTTTCTCACCCAAAGCATTACAAACCTTGCTAGAAGATTTGCTTATAGATCTCTTAACTGAAATCTCTTGATGGTATTTAGCTAAAAGTCCAGCACAGTTTAGGCCACCAATGCCACTTCTAATCACAGCAACATCTGCTTCTAACATCCCAAGAAATCAGAAGATGAGAGTAGGCTTCTTAAAGGATCCTTAATGCTAGTGCTCTGTGTTAAAGATGACATCTTTCTCCACCTAAAATTGAGGTTGAAAAGCATGCATGTGAAGAAAAAGGAAGCCATCATACATTAGTGCCAATGTACATCCATTATAGAGAAAAAACTCTTTCTGCTTGCATTTTAGTAGGGTGGGATAGATGAGTGTGCAGAGCCCCATCTGCTTGAGGAAGAAGATATGGTCTGCATGGTTGATGCCAGAAATGAGAAGAGTACTGTGGGTTGGAGAAGACCAAAGAATTATTGTATCGCTATGAGAAGAGAATTTGAAGGGTGTTATGGGCGGTTCACTGGCAACAAAAGCGTAGGCCGTCAGATGAAGGACTTGGCTTGCTGCTTGCCGGGTAGGGAGAAGAGGCTAGGGAGGACTCGAGCAAGGCAGCAGCTAGAACATGAGCTGCATGGATCTGGAGTGCAAGTTTGGTGCTCGACTCGATGAAGGGAAGGGCCGATGAGGAGTGGTCGGCATGGAGGAATGGCATCCAGTAATGGAGAAGCTGAAGTTGGAGAGGTGGAAGCTTGGTGATGTGTGTTTGATGAAGAAAGACCATTCCGAGGAGAAGGGTTAGCTGGCTTTGCATTGAGTAAGTTGAAAAAGCTCGGGAGAGAGATGGTTTTTTTTGTTGGGTTTGTGCCGAGATCCCCCACTAGTAGGGAGCAACCTCCAATCTAAAAGAAATATCTGTTCCTTTCTTCTTCTTTTTTGCTAATCATTCCAGCCTTTTTCACGTGGCAAGGAATGGGTTGCAAGATGTAGCTGGCCATTAGTGGTTGAATAGAGGTGGTGGGTATAGAACCAGCTGGCAGATATAATGAGTCTTCTCCCTCTTTCATTCAACATGTATTATGGCTCTTATATAGGCTGATTCTAACCCATTAAATGCAAATGATATGACCCGAACGTATCTAAGTCGTTAGATTGACTTAGGGATGCTACCGCAGAATTAAATCTCAGTCGTCCATGGATTTTGTCGCATCTTTCTATAGACCATTGGATGAAGCTTCCTAGGGAAGCAACGCAAAGCTTGTCGAGGAAGGGACTTAGCTCATATTTTTGACTCTTCGAGCGGTTGAAGGCTCCAGAAGGGTTAGAGGAAAGGGGCTAGAGCTAGTGAGAGGAGAACTAGGGCATTTTGCTCTGGAGATGAAGAGCGGCTCTGGGAAGGAGAAGAAGAAGAAGAAAAGGAAGAAGGAAGAGTAGCAGTAAAGTTCAATCTTATATTTCTTCTGTTTGTCCTTAGAAGCTTATTTATAGCCCTATTTTCTTTACATTCTTGTCTAATCTAACTACCTTCTGTTAGTTTGTTAGTTATTTCTTTTCTTTACATGATTTTAGCATCAAGATCTTGATTTCTTCCTCATTTTCTATTAGCTTATGTAGTTGTTGATCTTATGCGGTGGCTCTCTAGGCTTTCTTTTACTCTGATGGCTTTGTATTTATTTTGTTATTTTATGGACAAAGTCTTTTAGCCAAGATGGGGTTTTCTTTCTCTTGTCTTTGATGTGCACTCACTGGTCCATATCATTACCCCTTCCCAAAATTGACCTTGTCCTCTTGGGATGGGTGCATCCTTTGTTAAGTAATTCTTTTAGCCTATCTGCTTGTAGTATTGTTCTTTCATCTAAAACTTTGATGGGTTTAACCAATGGCTGGTCATCTATGAATTGTGCTGGAAGTATAGCTGGGTGTAGCTTGGAGTCTTGCCTGTACTGTTTGAGCCTAGAAACATGGAATACATTGTGGATCTTTGCTGTTTCTGGAAGTTTCACTTTATATGCTACTGACCCTATCTTTTGTAGAATTTTAAAAGGTCCATAGTATTGCCTTTGTAATTTTGAGTAAGGGTGCTTTGATACTGAAGTTTGTCTGTAAGGTTGTAATTTTACTAACACCAAATCATGTATCTGGAATTGGAGTTCCCTTCTTTTTCTGTTAGCCATCTTGCATTATTTTGAGCTTCATAAATTCTCTTTTGTTGAAGTACTTTGTCTCTTTGTTGCAACAATGTGTCTACCTCTATGTTATTAGATGTATTACAGCTGTAAGGTATGATTGTAGGTGGAAGTCTGCCATAAACTATTTGAAAAGGAGTCATCTTTGTAGAGGTGTTTACTGATATGTTGTAGGAAAATTCTTCCCATGGTAGAAACTGTAACCAATTCTTTGGTGTCTCTGGTACAAAGCTCCTAAGGTATTGTTCTAATGTCATGTTAGTGACTTCTATTTAGCCATCTGATTGGGGATGATATGAGCTACTATGGCTAAGTGTAGTTCCACTCAACTTAAATAATTCTTGCCAGAATTTACTCATAAAGATAGGATCCCTATCTGATACTATACTCTGTGGTATGCCACAGAGTTTGCATATGTCTGAAATGAAAATTTGAGCGATAGATGTTGCTAAAAAATTGGTGTGGAGGGCTAAAAAATGTGCATACTTAGAGAGTCTATCTACAACCACTAAGATAACTATTTTATTATGAGATTTGGGTAATCCTGTGATAAAATACATTGAGAGTTCCTCCCAAATAGCTGATGGTATAGGCAATGGTTGCAATAGCCGGTTTTGTCTCATATTTCACTTGTTGACATATGGGGCAGGTTGATATAAATTGCTGAATGTCTTGCTTCATTTTTTCCCAGTAAAATTGTTGAGTTATTCTTGCTAATATTCTTTTTATTCCACAATGACCCCCTACTGGTGATGAATGTAGTTCTCTCATGATGGTGATTCTTACTTCTTATTCTGCAGCTATTATAATTTTATTTTTGTAATATACTAACCCATTAGAAACTCTGTGTTTTGGAAAAAACTCAGTTTTAAATTTATCTGTTGTTGTAATCGGAATAACTTGTCATCTTTAATTTGTTGTATTAAAAGTTGAATTGGGTGTAAGTATAGAAACTTCGATAAGTAGAGAACTTTGAGTATGTTGTAAATTGATCTTCTGGACTAAAATTCTTGTGGGATAAGGCATCATTTTTTATGATACACGGTTTGTATTTATTGTATAATCAAAGCCGTTTGATTAAGAATCTTTGCTGTTCTGGTGTCTGAATTATTTGATGCATTAGTTTATAATGCTCTTCTAATCTATTCTAATGGTGAACTTGTTGCCTAACAGATATTGCCTCCATCTCCCCACTGCTTCTGTTATGACATATAGTTCCCTTGCATAGGTTGATGACCTTTGTAAAGTTGGAGATAATTTCTTACTGAAATATGCAATAAGATGGTTGTTTTGGATTAATATTGCTCTTATTGCAGTACCTGAAGCATCTATTTCTACAATGAAAGGTATAGAAAAATTTGGAAATGCTAATACAGGTAAGGATACCATAGCTTCTTTTAGATGTATGAATGCCTTTTGAGCTTCTTCTGACCACTGAAATTATTGTTTAGCTAGGAGTGATGTTAATGGTGCAGCAATTGCTGCATATTGTCTTACAAATTTTCTATAATATCCTGTTAAACCCAGGAATCCTCTTAGCTATTTCACTGAAGTTGGAACTAGCCATGATTGTACTGCTTCAATTTTCTTTTGATCTACTTCTATTCCTCAAGCTTACAATGTATGGCCTAAGTATTCTATTCTTTCTTGGATGAATGAGCATTTAGACGATTTGATAAATAATGCATTTTGTTTTAGTTTCTCCAGAAGATGTTGCTCAATGGTGGGACTATAGATTAAAATATCATCAAAGAATACTAACACAAATTTGCATTGGAAGGGTTTAAGTATTGTATTCATCATAGCTTGGAAGGTTGAGGGTGCATTTGTTAACCCAAATGGCATGGCTATGAATTCATAATGTCCTTCATGTGTTCAGGCTGTTTTGTATATATCCTCCTCTGTCATTCTTATTTGGTGGTACCTTGAACACAAATCTAGCTTTAAAAAAATAGTTGCTCCATGTAATTCATCCATTAGTTCTTCTGGTGTTGGTATGGGAAATTTGTCAGGAATGGTGATTTTGTTTAGTGCCCTATAGTCCACACAAAATCTCCAAGTCCCATCTTTTTTTTATTAACAGGGCTGGTGAAGAAAAAGGGCTAGCGCTTTCCCTTATTATCCCTGTATCCAATATTTTTTTAATTAATTTCTCAATTTTTGTCTTCTAAAAATGTGGATATCTATAAGTTTTAACCTTTATTGGTTGAGCGTCAGGTGACAGATTAATATTATGATCTATTTCCCTTTTTAGAGGTAAGTCTGATGGTGCTTGAAATATTTCTTGATCGATGTAATACATTTGTATATATTTGCGGGGTGCTATTGAATTCTTTTGTTGTGGAGTCTGTCAGCTGTGATACCTCTCTGATGTGTAAGTAGGATGCTATCTCATCTTTGTTTTTCAGTTTTGTAAATTGATGTAGAGTAATGCTTTCCACATTTGAAGATGTGTCTCCTTGCAGTTATATTATTGTGTCATTATATCTGAATTTCATAGTTAGCTTCCTGTAATTTGTGGTGCATTCTCCCAATTGTTCTAGCCATTGCACACTAATACTACATCTGCTCCTTGCATAGGAAGAAGGTAACAGTCTGTTATGAATGTATATCCTTGTAATTTGATAGGTATGTTGGAGCAAACTTAAGCATTAGTGACTCCCTATTTCCTACTAATACTTTGAAAAAGATGTAGGTGTATTTGTGTGTTCTATGAACTTGGCTAGTTTGTGTATAAAGTTGTGTGTTGATCCACTATCGATCAGTACTTAAACTGGTTTATTACCAATCATCCCTTGTAAATGCAATGTCCTCAGGTTTGATTGTCTTGTGAATGCATTGAAGCTGATTTCTGGAATGTCCTCACGTACTAATATATTTTCTTGGTGGCTTTCTTGCTGCAGGTTGTAGTCCTGATCATCATTGACTACCATGAGGACAAATAGCTTTGATTTATGTGTGGCCCCTATGGTATTTCTCATCACAGTTAAAGCATAATCCCTTTTTTTTTCTTTCTTCTAACTATGTTGCTGTAAGTCTTTGTATTGGTATATTTGGTTTGTTACTACTACTGTTGTTGTGAATTGGCATAGTTGGAGTGGGTAGTAATGGTTGCAGTTGTTTCAGTGATGTTGCTTGGTTGAAACATGAACTTCTTCCTATATATACATCATCACTAATCTATCTTCAATTAATTTTGCTAGTTGAAAGGCTTGTTGTAATGAAGTTGGTTGTAATGCTCTGACTTCTCTTTTAATGTCTTGTCTCAGTCCAGATTCAAAGCAACTTTGAAGGAATTCTGGAGGAATTCTTGAAATTTGATTTGCCAATTCTTTAAATTCATTATAAAATTCTTGCACTAATATTTTTGTTGTAATTTAGCTAATTCCCCATGTAAGTATCTGTATACTGAAGGTCCAAATCTTTGTATTACCTGTTCTTTGAAATTTTGCCAATAATGTAGTTATTTATTGAGATGCATCCATTGGCACCAACTTAGAGTAGGTCCATCCATACAAGTTGATGCTATGATGAACTTCTGATCTTCTGAAAGGTTATAATATTGGAAGAATTAGTCTGCCTTGAATAACAATCCCTTTGGGTTCTCTCCGTTAAATCGAGGTATGTCTACTTTAACTAGTCTTGAACTTTGATTGTATGATTTAATTTGAGGAGTAAATTCTACAAGATTAGAGTTACATACCTATGAATTTTTACTTCCTTGTTGCTATTCTTGAATTGATTTTTCCAGCTTATCTTCAATGGTTGATAGTCTTCTTGATACTTCATTCAAGATAATGGTGATTGATGTCATCTGTTCATCATTTTTATTCAATCTTCCCACGCATTCTTCCAATGTTTTTGTTGCATGTCTTGTGCCGTCTGCCATTATTTTTTTTGCAGGAATGAAAGTTCAACAAGAGCACCAATGATATGACCGGACGTATCTGAGTCGTTAGATTGACTTAGGGATGCTGCCGCAGGATTGAATCTCAGCCGTCTGTGGATTTTGTCGTGTCTTTCTATCGACCGTTGGATGAAGCTTCCTGGGGAAGCAATGTGAAGCTTGTCGAGGAAGGGACTTAGCTCGTATTTTCGACTCTTCAAGCGGTCGAAGGCTCCAGAAGGGTTAGAGGAAAGGGGATAGAGCTCGTGAGAGGAGAACTAGGGCTTTTCACTCTGGAGATGAAGAGTGGCTCAGGAAGGAGAAGAAGAAGAAGAAGATGAAGGACAAGAAGAAGAAAAGGAAGAAGGAAGAGTAGCAGCAAAGTTCAATCTTATATTTCTTCTTTTTATCCTCAGAAGCTTATTTATAGCCCTATTTTCTTGACATTCTTGTCTAATCTAACTACCTTCTGTTAGTTAGTTAGTTATTTCTTTTCTTTACAAGATTTTAGCATCAGATCTTGATTTCTTCTTCTATTTTTACGTTATCTTGTTGGTTGTGGTTATGCGATGTTGATTTCTTTTTCTATTGCTAGCTTGTTGATGTAGTTCGATCAATTATACAGGCTCGATTTCTTTTGCTACGCAGTGGCTTTGTATTTATTTTGTTATTTTATTGGACAAAGTCTTTTAGCCAAGATGAGGTTTTTCTTTCTCTTGTGTTGTTGATGTGTGCAGCTCTATCTAGGTCCATATCAGCAACCCATTTTTTCTATCTTTTTAATCAAAATTTAAATAGATATTTGTGTTATGAACATGTTAATGAAGAAGATAATCATTTTTGTTTAACTTTAAAATTTGAATAATTATAATAATTAAAAAAATTTTAGAGAAATAGATATTAAAATTAAATACGTGTAATTAGACAATGAATGCATTTTATGTATTAATTTTGCTTTATCACTAATATATATATATATATATATATATATATATATATATATATATATATATATATTAATTCTCTCATTTTTTTTAAATTATCTTTGACTTAATTTTAAGATAGGAGATTTATACTATGAGCATCATCCCTCGGAATGCATGTAAATTTTAGTGAATTTTCTCATGCAATAATCTAGGGCAATATATGTGTCTATTGTAAGTAATTTTGACCTTTCGGATGCAACGATGCAATCCATTTCACAATTGGAGGTCAATTGGTTTAAGTCGGCATAATCAGGTCAGTTTTAGTTAAAAATTGTGCATTATCATTTTAAATAGCTTGATATTCATGTAGACTCATCTGAATTAAGCGCAGATAATCTTATTTATTAAGTTTCAATGTTTCAACACTAACGACATAATTAATTTTATGAACAGAGGTTGTTTGGGCATCGTCACAGCCACCCAACTCTGATATATGTAGGCGCATCGACAGATTTCCTTCTTAAACGTTCGACCATCGAATTGTGTAATATGTATACTTTGATCAATTTTGATGTTTTGAACGTGATGCAAAATCTGTTCATTGATCGAATGTCATTTTAACCAATTTTGGTGATGTCCAGTACATTTTAACTCTGATTTATGCACTGCTGCATCCAAAGTTCATCAAATTTGACTTGTGAGCTCGACTCAACTTATGTAGTAAACATTGAGGTCAATAAATTCCCCCAACAAATATGATTCGTACATAGAGCGAGTCATTTTTGTTGAAAACTAGTTGATCCTTCGTGTCGACCATGAATTACTTCAGCTTCATTGGGCTCGCAGAAGATCTTCTTCTACCATCTGCTCTCTGCTTTGATGGGTTCACTGAAGATCTTTTGTTTTTATGTCTTTATAGATTTGGATTTCCTCTAGCCCTGGCTTCATGCTTGATCGGGTTTTATGGAGAGATTGATTTGTTTGCTTTGATATTGGAAATTCCTTCTATTCTAGCTTTAAGCTTGATGGACTTGATGAAAGATTGACTTGATTTGTCCATATCGACTTGTCATGGAGTGTATGTATGTCTTCAGTCTTGCACTTATTTCTTTGATGGAGTCATTGAAGGGTACATAGAGATGACCCAGCCTTTCAGCTTATACTAGGTCTATAATATTGAGGTATCAGTCTAGTAATGTGTGCATTAATAGATTGAATAATCATGAAATTCTTTTAGTTTGACCATCGACTTTATATGAACTATAAAATTTCTTCCTCAGTCCTATGTTTTTTGCTTTGATGGACTTGATGAGGAAATTGGATTTGATCTATACTTTATGCTTGATCAGATCATTTGAAAATAGAATGGGATAGCACCCTTCAAGCGATATGGAGATTGATTTGAGGCAACTTTGGATTGAGAGTTATTTCCTCAGAATGTCTTGATCCATCGATCAAGTGGGAAGATCTCTTGAATTCTAGCTACTTGTAATCATTAAGATGGATTTGGTTTAGGATTAAATAGCTATCATCATTGTTCCGATGAATATGGGCTCTTTCACTACGATCTTTTTTTATGATTTTTTGAGTGAGAAGAGCATCAGTAACTCAGTCATTTATGAGCTTATTGAGTCTAACCTTTAGAACCTACTTGAGTCCTAGACTTGAAGATGTTGAGGTTGATGTTTTTCCAACTTAGTTGATTGGAACTTCCAAAATTGAGAGTTCTTCTTACTTGATCTTTGAAATGTGATTAATCTTAGAGACAAACTTTTGATATTTAGGGCTATCTTTTCATGCTTGCTATTGCTTCATTTTGTTCTTACAAGAGCCTGTAACTTTGACCATAATAGTTATAGATATATTCAGAGATCTCGGCATAAAGCGATGTCATATAATATATATATATATATATATATATATATATATATATATATATATATATATATATATATATATATATATAAGAAGACCTCTACCTTATAGGAAATGGTTGAATAACCTTGATCATAAAAATAAAGGCTCCTGTCTAACATGAGGATTGCAGATTAGTTCAGAAATATATTACAAAGCTTAATTCCTTTTTAATGCAAAATGGGCATGATATAATTTCAGTCATAATATGTATTTATCTAAGGATATCGACTTAAATCATGATTTCAACTCAGATAAATATATAAAAGCCCCCTATTTAATAGGGGGGCTTTTACCATAACTATTGAGAAAATTTGGAATGTCTTTAGTCCTATACTTTATGCTCTCAGACTTATTGAAGACTTCTTCCTAAGAGTTTGAAATTTGTATTTTTCTCCTATCCTGGCTTTGTGCCTTGGTGGACTTAATTGAGTTGATAATTTTTTGCTGCTATGAGAATGTCTTCGGTCCTATGTTTTGTGCAGGACTTGTTGAAGATTTAATCTCAAAATTTGAAATTTGTATTTTCCTCCTGTCCGAGCTTTGTGCTTAGTGGACTTGATGGAGTTGATGACTCATTATTAAAATGAGAATGTTTTCTATCTTGTGCTTTGATGGACTTGTTGAAGTTTCAATCTCAAAATTTGAAATTTATATTTTCCTCCTGTCCTGGCTTCGCCTTAGTGGATTTGATGGAGTTGATGACTTGTTGGCATGATGAGAACATCTTCAATCCTATGTTTTGGTGCTTTGACAAACTCATTGAAGACTTCATCTCGGGGATTTGTATCTTGTATTTCCTTCTATCCTAGCTTTGTGCCTTGACATATTTGATGGAGGAAAGTCCTGAATTATCTTGAAGATTTGTCAAGAGATACAAAATTACCTTCTGCCCCAACTTTCTACTTTTGTGGGTTTATAAGGATGTATGTTAGTGACCTAGCCCTTAGAGCTTATGTTGGTTCAATGGTGAAGAGTTATCAATCCTATGCTTTGTGCGTAACGGACATATTGATGACATGACTCCCTTAGTTCAGCCTTTGGCTTCGTACGAACATTGGGATTACCTCTTCAGTCCTTTGCTTTCTGCTTGGTTGGACTTACTGAAGAAGAGTTTCCTTTAGTCTTTGCTTTCTATTTTAACATACTTGTTGAAGGAGTTGACATTTCTTATTTAATATTGATACCAAACTCGTCTTAGTGCCTTCTCAAGTGAGGATCTTTTTGTTAGAATTTGAAAAATGACCTTAAGACCATTATGGATGATCTCCCAGCCTAGATCACTTGAACTCACCAAGTTGGAAGAATTTGGGGGTTTTTGGATGCTCTTGTCTTTGAACTAATGAAGCATAAGGATCCCTAACTGTGACCTTTGTGGCATGTTGAGTAAGTAGACCTATCAGTGACTCGATCATATTTGGGCATATTGAGTCCAACCTTATGCACTGACTTGAGTCTTGGACTTGAGCAATTGATGGAGAATTTTATCATCAAGCGAGATAGGGGATCTCTTAATGCATCCTTTATGGTGTGTTGAGTAAGCAGACCTGTCAACAACTCGACCATATTTGGGCATGTTGAGTCCGACCTTATGCACCCACTCGAGCCTTAAATTTAATGTATGGATAGAAGACGTGTTTCCAACTTGATTTGTTGAAATTAGCATAGTTAAAAATTTCTCTTTGTGGTCAATAATACTTTGAGACTCGTGAACCTTGAATACATAATTTGAATATGTATATGGAGATCTCAACCTTAGGTGCAATGTCAACCCAAATACAACAGAAAGACCCCTATTTCATAGGGAGAACTTGACATTTTGCTATAAAATTTAAAAAAATGTCTAATGTTTAACAGGGAGATCCTTATAATCTTTCATAAGTATGGTTACATCAAAATTATTTTTCATTTTCACACTTATAATGATCACATGAGACTTACATTGATCATTATAACCATTCATTTGGGAATTTCGGCCTTAGGCATGATGTTGACCTAAAAATATATAAAATGCCCCCTATCTAATAGGGGGATTTCTATTTTCTCTTGAAATACATTGTTGTGTTACAAGATAATTTCCAAGTAAAACTTATGAAATTTTAAATATGATATTCGTTTGATTACACTTTCATGTATAACACTTCTTTAGATATCGACCGTTGATTGGCGGCATTGGTCTTTTGCCTTTGAAATCGATGAGTTGGTAGGCTCCTCCTTGATATACCTTTTCATGATGAAGGGTCCTTCCCAATTGGGTTGAAATTTACCACTGATTTTGTGGTGAGGGATAATTGGTCTTCTCATCACCAAGACCAATTTCCCTTCTTGAAAATTTCAAGGATGCACCATATGATCAAATGCTTTGAACATCCTCGCTCGATAGACTTTTAAATTTTGCTGATCTTGGAGCCTAACTTCATCAAGCGCGTCAAGCTCTTCTATCAGAAGATGAACATTCTCATCTGGAGTAAGACTGTGTTGAATGGCTACATAGAGCGAGGGTAGTTCAAATTCAACCATTATAACTACTTCAGCTCCAAATACTAGTGCATAGGGAGTGGATTTTGTAGGTATTTTATAAGTGGTGCGGTAGGCCCATAACACTTATACCAGCTTAGTATACCACTCCCTTTTATTTTTGGTGAGGATCTTTCTAAGCTACTTGACTAGTGTATTGTTGAAAGCCTCGGCCAAGCCATTTGCTCTTGATTATAAATCAACGAGTATCGCCAGTCAATCTTATGTCAATCAATAAATTTATATATTTTAGTATTTTTGAAGGTTGGACCATTATCTGAGATAATTTGTGTGGCACGCTGAATCTGTAGACAATATTATGAGTGAAGAAGTTGGTCACATGCTCAGATGTGACTTTTTTGAATGGAGTAGCTTCAGCCCACTTGGAAAAATAATCAGTGGTTGTTAGGTTGAAGCGCTGACCAACTGATGATGGTAGGTCAATTGGTCCAATTAAATCTATTCCCCAGCATTTGAATGGCCAAGATACTATCATCGGGTACAATGAGTTTGGAGGTTGATGAATGATGTTGTCATGAACATGACACTCATGACATCTCTTGGCATGATCGATGCAATCTTTTACCATGGATGGTCGGTAATATCCCGTTCTTTTGATTTTGAAAGCCATTTTAGACCTGATTGGTGTGCGCCACAAAGTCCTTCATGAATTTCAGCAATTACCTTATTTACTTCTTCTATTCCCAAGCATTGTAGGCACATCTGCTTGAAGGACCTACGATATAGGGTATTGCCAACATAAGCAAGACTTTTCTCAAGTTGTGCAGCCATCGACTTATTGCTTGGCAGTTTGCTTTCCTTGAAGTAATCGATAAAAGGTTGTCTCTAATCTTCCTTCTCTTCCATTATGAGAATTTCACTTTGTGAAGTTGGTGTTTCTTCAGATTGAGGTCTATCCTCCTGAGTAGTCTGAGCCTCATCTTTTGGATGTCGATGAGCAATTTGTAAGGGAGTGTGAGAAGCAACATGAGTTGCATCCTGTTGGCTTACATTTGATGACCCATCTTCCAGGAGATTTTAGATTTATTGGCTCTAAGACCCAATGAGAGCAAACACTAATTAGTATAAAATCATCGTCATCCATACTTGCCATCTCTTTAGCTAACTTAGCTAAAAAATTAGCTTTGCTATTCTTACATTGAGAAACCTGAGTTATAATGATCTTTGTAATTTACTTCATAAGCTAGAGAACTCGTTTGTGGTAGTGAGCCAATTCAAGTTTGTTGATTTTATAAATACCCAGTACTTGATTAATGATGAGCTAAGAATCGCCATAAACTTGTAGATTCTAGACTCCCATAGAGATGACTTCCTCCAATCCTGCCACCAACGCTTCATATTCGCTTTGTAGTTAGTTCATAGCTCAGTTACCCTATAGGAGTGCCTCATTATACCACCCTATGTCGTAATTAAGATGAGGCCAATGCCAGCTCAAGCCTTTGGGATATTTGAGAGGTGAGAATATTTGATGGATGAAGCTCCATCAAAATACATTTCCCGCATTTGTTACTTTTTCTTTTCATATATGTGCATGATCTGCTCATTAGGAAGATCATCATTGAGCGATGAATCTACCAGGATGGCGTGTACAGCAAGGAAGTCTGCTAGAATTTTTCCCTTCACCATATTTTGGGGAACATATATGATGTCAAATTATAGTAGAAGAATAACCCATCGTACCAAGCAACCTGACAATGCTGGTCTTGTCATCAGGAATTTCAATGAATTGATCCTTGAGATAAGAGTAATTTTATGAGATAGCATGTAATGACGAAGCTTCTTGATAGCATAAATTAGAGCCAAACAATGCCTCTCAATTAGAGAGTATTGCATTTTTATTTCTATTAGCCTTCGATTGATGTAGTATAACATGTTTTCCTTTTTCTCTTCATTATGTTGTGCAAACAATTCACTTAGAGATTCTTCCAGTGCCACTATGTATAAGATGAGAGGTTTTCCTAGGATTGGCGCTGTGAGCATGGGTGGATTCAATAGATACTTCTTGATACTATCAAAAGCATCTCGATATTCTTTGTCCTATTTGAAAGGAGTATCCTTTTTCATCAGCTTCTTCCTCTTGGAAGCGAATCTCTGATTGACACCTCCAATAAATTTTTGGCTCGGAGTGTGGAATAGGTATTTCTTCAATCAGAGGACTGCAATCGAAGCTGACCTCTCAAACATATGGAGTCGATGATGGGATCCCTTGGATGACTCTCCAAGGTCTCGATTAGAAATTTCATCACATATGACCTTTTTCTTAGGTACACATTATTGATGAGTTTTATTTTATGGCGGATCTCAAGGAGTACAGTATAGATGTTACGTTGTTGTCTTTCTTTAAAGTAGTTTCACTTCAAGGATTTGGCCTCCAAATTTGCTTACATTTTTATCGGGACCTTTTGACAGCAGATTCTTAGATCCATGGTCCAAGTGTCATGCCTCGATGCTCCCCGTGTGAGACTTGAATTAGTTGACATAATGTCGAGGTTGTAGTAGGCGGTCTCCTTGAAGAAGTAACTCTAGCCTCCCTGCTGACATAATCTAGATATTTTATTTTTATCAGTTCTTTCTCCTTAACAACTTTAAGGATCCAATGCACTATTGCATATATAATTTCGAGTTTCCTCACTGGAGAAGCTAAGGACCTGACATTGTCGGGTCCATAAGAACTATTTGATTTGACCATTAGAGCTATTTTGCTTTACCCATCTTAGGCTATCAAACCTATTCTGGGTTGGAACACTCGCATCTGGTTCCATAGCTGATTGTATAGTTTTTTACATGAACAATGGCTGTTGAGCACGCAGTTTAGCATTTCTCTTTCTCCGTTGTCTCTGGTTTAGTTTGCTTCCAAATTAAGAAGCTTCTACGTGGCTACTTCTTCTTAAGATTTTGGCTTCAAAATTTGTTTTTCTTTTTGTCAGGACCTTTCTACAGTGGATTTCTAAATATGTGGTCCAGGTGTCACGCCTTGATGCTCACGGTGCAGGGCTTGTTTAAAATGATCTTGAATTCTTACTACCATTAATGGTAGTTTTTGTAGTGGAGCATTCTTGGCTTCTCTGATAATTAGCCTTTGATACCTCTTCTTCATAAGACATTTTTTCTTGACAACCTTTGGTACTCTATGTACTCGAACAGATAAAGTTTTAGGTTGTTTCTTCTCTGCTATTAAGCCCGAAAAGACTGCTTAACATCACCAGTAGAAATATTCCTTTTCACCCATTTCAGATTTTTGAACTTGTTATGAGTGAGAACATTCGATTCTGGCATCAAGTCTGGTTGCATGGCTAGTGATTAAGGCAGCAACTATTGAGCTCTCAGTTCAACATTACTTCTCCTTCTTCACCTTCTACTCAAATTTTCTCTAGAAGAGGAGGCTTCAGCATCATGTCAGCTTAGTGTGAAAGGTTCAACTAGCAAAGTAGTTGCATTCACAAGTATGACTAAAACTTTCTGCCCAATGATGGTTCATTTCATGACTAATACCTCAGAATGACCCAATCTTTCGAATATAAAGGCTCTCTTTCGCAGAACCTCAGTAGTAGTGGTGGCCATTTTAGTTATCCTCCTCCCCTACATAGGTTGGTGTGTACAATATGTAAGTGCTTCAAGTAGAGGATTGTTTGTAGCAGCGATAGCTGAGAAGTTTACACTACCAAATTGGATAGTAACTCAAGCATCTCTTGCATTGGTAATTATGTTGACCAAACGAATGTTGTCACCACAACAAAGTTGGATAGTGAAAAGAGTATTATGTAAATAAACTCCTTACAAATGGAAGATAAAATTAATAATTAATAATTAATGTTTTACCCCATAATTTCAAAATATAAAGGTACTACATAACAAAATAATATGGAGATTTTTATTTATAATTGAATTTGAATTTTAATTTTTTTAGTATATTCCGCTACTACTATAGCTCAGATTTGACTAGCCAAAGATGAAAGTGAAACATGTCCCCAACGGAGTCGCCAGAAATCTATGGGCTCTAAAAATTCTCCACCGACCTCTCAATGAAGAGAGTATGAGTTTAATGTTGGTGAAATTTTTAGAAGGCAGATGAAATAGTAGATAAGACACTACCTAGAGATTTAGCCCTCATTTTGTGAGGACTTTAGATCTGGTTCTAGGTTTCCTATAAGCACAAGCACATATAATTAATTACCCTTCCCAATGTTGAGAGAGAATTTTCAATTAAGGCTAGTCGATAAATCATTAAATAGCGAGCATATAGTAGCAGCATGTGAAGCTTAAAATTCAAGTTTATGAAATTCATTATATTAACCTAAAGTGGATGGTTGAGGGAATAATGACGTGCCCGATCAAGATCCTATGGTTCCATCATCTTAGGCTATCATGGTCTCTAGTTTACTTTGTCAGAGCAGGTAGTTGACCCTACCTGACTGAAAGCAGCCATAAGTTGCATCATCCAAGTAATCCTTGTAGACCTAGGGTGGTGTCTGTCTAAGAAGATAAGCTTAAGTCCACCTTAGCCAATAGAGAGTTTTTACCCAATCAAAATACATTCTAAGTTCACAGCTCAAAGAGCAAAGCCCTTGGGGAACATACTGCGGGTGTCATTTTGCGACAAGCCACCGGCAGAGGGCTTTGGTCGTATCTGCCATTTATGTGGTGTGATTTTTGTGACAAAACCACATGAACAGAGGACACGGGCAACGTCCCTACAGGCTTAAGATTATTTGAGTGTGAAAATAGTTATATATTTGATTTTACATTGCCTCTTTGTGTGCAAAAGTTTCTTAATTTGTCACCCTCGATAAATAGTTATGGATGTGTGGATGAATTTTACTTTAAATTTAAATAATTAATTTCATTTAATTTATATTTTTTATTTGAATATTTGATCATTTTATAAATTAATGATTTGACATTAAAATTTGAATTAATTTTTTTAATAATGAAAACCCCTTTGGTTGAAATATTCAGTCAACACGATCATCATCAGGGTAAATGAGACTATTTAATCATTTAGTTTATTATTTCAGATCCTGTCAACTCTAATAATTTAATAATAAATGATCAGATCTAGATTTATACATTAAGAATTTTGAATTTTAGATTATCAAATATAAATATCTTAGATATTTTGGTAAAATGACCTCTCCGGTTGATATATTCAATCAACTCAGCCATTATTAGGGTAGATGTATTATTTTTCTATTTTAGATCCTATTGACTCTATTTATTTAATAATAGAGGATTATATCTACTATCATATGACAAAGTTAGCTTCACAAATATTTTATTAAGTTAAAAATATTATAATAAAATTATTAGATTTTTAGGTTTTGTTAATCGTGACCCGGTCCTAAGACCCAACAAGGAATCAACCCGCGCAGCATCCTCAGACTCTAAGTTTAAACATTCAGTGTAGTGTCAGGGCCCATGTGGGATATTTAGATTGCTTTATAGTTTGTACAAGAATTCATCTCTTTCAAATGATTGCATAAATTCTGAAGCACTTGAATTAAGTAATAATTTGCTCCATAATTTATGCAAAATTAATACATTTGAAGTCTATTCAGAATTTAAGCCAACGCCTTCTATTTGCTAGCATTAATGTGGAGCATATCCGGTGGTGTTAGATGTTTCAGCTCTTGTTCAACTATTTAGATTAATATTCATTTATTTGCATTTAGTTCATGGCTCATTGAGTTATTTAAGTTTCAATGAAACTTAGCTTGTGGTTGCTGAGAATCTCATAGGCTCATCACCAGTCTCATTTAAATGCTTTTTGCTCTGAATAATTTTAATGTGGTATATAGTTGAACCTACTTGTTTAGTATGAATCATAATATAATTTGATTGTTTAGCAAGAATTATGATTTATGCTCATTGATGAACTTTCAAACCTTATGAGTTCAATGCATTAAATGTTTATTCTTGGTCATAAGTGAGTCATTATATCCCCTTTAAGCTTGTAGGTAATTGTCAGATTCTTTACAAGTTCTTTAAAAATTTTATTTGATCCTTATTCTAATTGAAAGATAAGCTTTCAAATCCACAATAACTTTTGTTTATGCTCATAGGTAACTATCAAGATCACCAGAAGATTTACTTGAACTTTGTTCTTGTTAAAAGGTAAACCCTCAAGTCCATTAAAAGTCTTATTTATGATCGTCAACAAGTCATCGAGTCCCTTATAAGATCATTCTTATTTAAAGACTTTCAAAATTTTATATGTATGTTTATTCTTTAATTTATCATTCTCAAATAAGTTCAATTTAAGCTCCTCAAGACTTTTATTTATTTTTGTTTAAGTCTCATGTCAAATTATTGACCCTCGTCCCCCGAGGGGCTACAGAGTGCTAGAGCCTTCTTACCACATTTAAAAAAGCGTATAGTCAGTGCCTTATGACATTACAGCTTAAAGAGTCTTCTAAACTCACCATGCTTAAAAAATCATGCATAGGCTTTCAAGTACCTACAATTTCAATTTAGATTTTAATTTTGAGCTTAGAGTTCATTTTACATTAAATTAATTAATTCATCTATCAATTCAAATTTTGGCAGCCTCTTGGCATCTTCCCCACATAGGGGGCTGCTTCGAGAGTGTTATAGCCCTCCGACCACGCTTAAAAAAGTGTACATAGTAAGTTCTTTGTGACACTGAGGCTTAAGAAGTCTTCTAAACCCACCATCCTTAAAAAGGTGTGCATAGGTCTTCAAATACTTTTATCTTTTCTCTGTAAGAGTATGGTATCTTTTCTTCATAAGAAGATGGTATGGCATCCACTATCGATAGGTTCAAAGTATCTAATATGGAAGCATTACAAACTATAGCCTTTTTTACCCTTATAATACTACAACTGTTTGGCTCTATGTTGGTAGCTCGAGCATTCTCCACCAAAGTGCTTTTAACACAAACATTTAAATTAACCTTTTGCTGAAATCTTAAATCCCATGAACAAGAACACTTATGATTTAATCCACTTCCATGTATGGGGTACTTAGTAGACATTTTTTTTTTGTACCATTCTCTAAATATGTGAACTATCTCAGCTGAAAGTATGCAGATTTCACCCATACAACTAGAAAGCTTAACAAATACATCTAGCTTTGGATAGAGTAGTTTTTAATCTCTAATGAGTCCATGATCTCAGAAAAGAGTCTCAAATCTTTAGAAGCATGCAAAGCTCATTGAAGACCCATTTGAATTTAGAACTTTGATAATGAAGGAAAATATCTAGCTACAGCTATGGAGATAACACTCCAATCATCTAGTAGAGAAAGTGGGAGCAAAGCTATTGTGGCTATAGACCTAGGAAAAGTAGCATCAAGAAGAATATTTTTATATATTATAAACCGCTCATAACTTACATATCCAAATCTTCAGGTATGTACACCATCCATGAGTCACAAGATGCACAAGAAACTTTCTCACCCAAAGCATTACAAACCTTGCTAGAAGATTTGATTACAGATCTCTTAACTGAAATCTCTTGATGGTATTTAGCTAAAATTCCAGCATAGTTTAGTCCACCAATGCCACTTCTAATCACCACAACATCTGCTTCTAACATCCCGGAAATCAGAAGAGGAGAGCAAGCTTCTTAATGACTCCTTAATGTTAGTGCTCTGTGTTAAAGCTGATGTCTTTCTCCACCTAAAATTGAGGTTGGAAAGCGTGCATGTGAAGAACAAGGAAGACCTCATACATTAGTGCTAATGTACATCCATTATAGAGAAAAACAACTCTTTTTTCTTACATTTCAATAGGGAGGGACAGACGAGTATGTAGAGCCCCATCTGTTGCTGCTTGAGGAAGAAAAGATGGTCTATGTGGTTGAAGCTAGGAATGAGGAGAGTACTGTGGGTTGGAGAAGACTGAAGAATGGCTGTGCCGCTATGAGAAGATCATGTGAACGGTGTTATGGGTGGTTCACTAGCAGTTGAAGCATAGGCCGTCAGAGGAAGGACTTGGCTTGCTGCTTGCCAGGTTGGGAGAGGAAGCCAGGGAGGAAACTGGCAAGGCAGTAGCTATGATGTGAGCTGCGTGAATCTGGAGTGCAAGTTTGGTGCTCAGCTTGATGAAAGGAAGGGCTAGCGAGGAGTGGTCAGCATGGAGGAGTGGCATCTAGGAATGGAGAAGCCCGAGTTGGAGAGGTGGAAGCTTGGCGATGTGCGTTTGGTGAAGAAAGGACTCACCATGGAGAAGGGTCAGTTGGCTTTGCGTTGAGTAAGTTGAAAGAGCTCAGGAGAGAAATGGTTTTTTTTGGTCAAGATCCCCCACTAAGAGTGAGCAGCCTCCAATCTAAAAGAAATATCTTTTCCTTTTTTTTAACAGATCATTTTAGCCTATTTCACGAGGCAAGGAATGGGTTGCAAGATGTGGCTAGCCATTAATGGCTGAATAGAGGAGGTTGGTATTGAAGTAGCTGGCAGATATAATGAAGTCTTCCCCCTCTTTCATCCAATATGTATTATGGCTCTTATATAGGAGAAAATATTACGTCCAGAGTCCGCACGTAGCTTATGCGGACTAATCCTTGGCCGAGTGTCCAGCATTTTTTCCGCTTTAGCTTAAAAGATCAGAATGGATACGATTAACCACGCCATTTACGCTACCGCCAACCCGCCCATCTCATTCAAACAAGCGGAGAAGAAGCATCGTTGGAATGCGGGAGGAATTGAAATGAAATATATATATATATATATATATATATATATATATATATATATATATATATATATATAGGGTTTAGTGTGTATTTTTTCTTGCAAATCGAGCTCAAAGAGAGAAATAGAAAATCTCATATTCTTTTTACAAAAGAAGCATGAAGATGGAGAACGTTGAGAAAATAACAACCAATTTAGCTGATGATGTATTAAATAAAAATTCACCGATAATTTTTCTCAATCGTTGTATACGTACAATTTTCTATGATTTTTTAGTGATATTCCTTGAAATTATTTTATTTAATGTATATTTCTTACACTGTTTGGAGTTCTTTGCAAGAGGACTGTGCTTGTTTTAGGAACTGCTTTGCATGGGTGCTTTATGTAAACTCATGAGAGTACTGACCAATTTCATATTATTTTCATGTGTTCCTAGCCTGTCTAGAGAGAATATGTTCATTATATTCCATTAGAAGAAATTTGGAGGTTGTTTGGTTGGTTTTTATTTTTTAGTGTTATTTTGCATAAGTCTGTACTCTCGAGAACAGATAATTTTGGCCATTTTTCCCAATTTCTTTGGCCTCGTTGTTGAGATTATGATCACTACATTCCATTGGAAGCAATTTGGAGGCTATTTGGACAGTTTTTGGAAGTTTTCTACATTTGTACTCTCTGTACTCTCATGAGAGTACATATTATTTTCTCATACTTTTCTAATTTATTTTGCCTGGATGGGGAGAATATGGTCATTACATTTTGTTAGAAGTAATTTTTTGACTGTTTGGTTAAATTTTATGGGAGATTTTCATCTTTACTCTCTATACTCTCTGTACTTTATGTACTCTCATGAGAGTACAGAGCATTTTGGGCCTTTTTTCCCAATTTCTTTGGCCTGTTTGGAGTAAATATGTTCATTATAATGCATTAAGAATAATTTGGAGGTTGTTTGGTTATTTTTTAGTGTTATTTTGTATCTGTACTCTCTATACTCTCTTGAGAGTATAGATGATTTTGGACATTTTTTCCCATTTTCTTTGGTCTTATTGTTTAGATTATGTTCATTACATTCCAATGGAAGCAATTTGGAGGCTATTTGGATAGTTTTTGGGAGTTTTTTGCATCTGATACTCTTTGTACTCTCAAGAGAGTACATATTATTTTCTCATATTTTTCCAGTTTATTTTGCGTGGATGGGGAGAATATGGTCATTGTATTCCGTTAGAAGTAATTTTTTGGCTATTTGGTTAAATTTTATGGGAGATTTCTATATGTACTCTCTGTACTCTCTGTACTCTCTATACTCTCATGAGAGTACAGAGCATTTTTGAGCATTTTTTTTAGTTTCTTTGGTCTGTTTGGAGTAAATATGTTCATTATAATCCATTAGGAACAATTTGGAGGCTGTTTGGTTATTTTTTGAGAGTACATATGATTTTGGCCATTTTCCCACTTTTTTTGGCCTCATTGTTTAAATTATATTCATTACATTCCATCGGAAGCAATTTGGAGGCTGTTTGGATGTTTTTTGGGGGATTTCTGCATCTGTATTCCTTGTACTCTCTATTCTCTGTACTCTCTGTACTCTATGTACTCTCTATACTCTCTGTACTCTCATGAGAGTACATAGCATTTTGAGTATTTTTTTTTTCCATTTTTTTGGCCTGTTTGGAGTAAATATGTTCATTACAATCCATTAGGAATAATTTGGAGGCTGTTTGGTTATTTTTTAGGGGAGTTCTGCATCTGTACTCTCTGTACTCTCTTGAGAGTACAGATGATTTTGGCCATTTTTTCTCACTTTCTTTGGCCTGGTTGTTTAGATTATGTTTATTACATTCCATTGGAAGCATTTTGGAGGCTGTTTAGATGGTTTTTAGGGGATTTCTGCATCTATACTCTCTATACTCTCATAAGAGTACAGATGATTTTCTCATATTTTTCCATTTTATTTTGCATGGATAGGAAGAACATGGTCATTACAATCCATTAGAAGCATTTTTCTGGTTGTGAATACTATATTGATATTGATCTGTCAGCAACTCATCGATCTACCCTCATGTAATATTGATATTTCCAGCCACGAATATTGTATCACCCCTAAAAGTGAGAAATATTTGAAAGTGAGCTTAATCAAATGAAATGGTTATTTTATGTATGAAGATGGAGTTGAATGAAGAATGTATTACTTGTCCTCGAATCGGGAGCACGATGTGTCAATAAGCTGGAGCATCGGCTTAGGCAGTACATCTATGGATGAGAAGTCAACAAAATGATGTGCCTCTACTAGCTGTAAGAAAATTATTGACAACAAAGTTAGTGATGGAGCTAGATTCATGAATTAAAGATATATCGAGATAATGCATACCGACCGATGCTCCTCCACCACAATGACGAATTGCGGGTCATCTACTTTTATTGGCTCATCAAACCTATAAAAAATTTAGTGAAATATGTTTCTATTATCTCAAATTTAAAAGAAAGTAACTTAATACCTCTCGCACTGAGAGCCACCACATCACTTATTCGCATCGACTGTAAGTGTGTATGAAGGGGGAAGAAATAGCTTTCCTCTTCCTCATCTGTCGAGCCTTCACACCACTCAATGCTGCCGATTAAAGGCTTCACAGCATCTTCATGTGCAGTGAAGGCCTCCACAAGAGCTTCCCCTATGGTGGACTCCACAGGGGCTTCCCAAGTGGAATTATCCAGAGGGGCTTCCCAAGTGGATGTACCCACAGGGGTAGCAGCTGTAGTTGCCTCCACAGGAGACTCCCCTATGGTAGCCTCCATAGGGGAAGCTCCTATGGTAGCCTCCATAAGAGCTTCCCCTATGGTGGACTCCATAGGGGCATCCCTAGTGGAGGCTACCACAGGGGCTTCCCAAGTGGAAGTATCCACAGGGGTAGCAGCTATAGTTGCCTCCACAAGAGACTCCACTGGTAGCCTCCACGGGAAGCTCTGGTAGCCTCCATGTGCTCCCCACATCATCAAGAGTTTCCGTGGTCACCTCCACAAGAGCTTCCCCACTAGGGATGCTAGGGATCCCACTGTGAACCTCCTTGATAAGAACCCAAATCAATCCCATCTATTCTCTCTGTTATTGTTGCTTAAAAAGATGATATTGTATCTTTCAAGTCCCTGAAACCTACAAGTATCCTCTCCACCGCAGAGCCTTCTATGAGGGTAAGAGAGGGTAGGCTAGATACACTGGACGAGGGAGAATATCTAGAAGAGACATATGGAGATTCAGTGGGGGCTTAACTGGACTTAGATCGACTGCAAAATGTTCTATGTTGCGAGGGATAATGATTCAAGGAGCAGTCTCTCTAATATGTTCTCGAATGAAAGGCGTTGGTTAAACTAATAAGAAAATTTGATGACATACAGCATAAATAAATACATTCTTATATGAACTAAGTGATATTATTATATGTCACCTAGTATCCTCCCAAACCAGTGAAAGCATCATCTAGAAACTTTATTTTTGGTTATCACAGCATACGTGGCTTTGCAAATGGAAATGGCAGTCTTATGATGCTTATGTGCTCAACCGCCCAGATCTACAATGAATATTTAAAATAGTTAACTTCAATGCATCAAATAACACATAACTGAAGATATAGAACATACCATAAAAAGAGTGACAAAGCCACTCATCCTACGCCTGGTCTGAATCTTTGATGTAATACCATCAAATTATGAAAGTAGAAAGGCCCAAATGGCCTCTACCCAGTTGTATTCAGCAAATTTATCTATATCATCGGCATAGGCAATCAATTTCAATGCCACCCTATAGTTGTGATATAAAAAAAAGATTTGACAGCAGAAAATGTATGTACAACTACACAAATTGTGACACAGGTAAAGAGTTATCCGAATGCTCAAGTTTATTCTTATAGTCTACTGAACTGAACTGTGACAGAGGGGATTTCTGCCATAAGACCTTCTCCCCTCTATTTGGTATCCCTACAATTACTGCAACTTCATCGGCTGTGAAAGGAATGCACTGCCCACCCAGAAAAAAAACTTGCTTCTCTATGTCCCAGCAAGACATGATTGAGGTAATGGCAATTGAGTCTTGTTGAATTTCATGGAGTCTAATGAATTGATGCAGATGAAGCCTCTTTAAAATGTCAATGACTTCATCAGTAAAGCATGCTGCAATATTATCGAACATCATTCTAATGGTGGTAGGCCTGTATCTCGAAGTTATCCTTTTCCTATACATGTTAAACTTCAAAATGAAAAGTCAGTTAATGAGAGTACAGATGCAAATCACCCATAAAAATCAACCAATCACCCTCCAAATTACTCCTAATGTAATGTAATGAACATATTTCCTCCAAACAGGCCAAAGAAACTGGGAAAAAAGGCCCAAAATGCTCTATACTCTTATGAGAGTACAGAGAGTTCAGAGAGTTCAGAGAGTACAGAGTACAGAGTACAAAGAATACAGAGAGTTCAGATGCAGAACTCACATAAAAAATAAGCAATCATCCTCCAAATTATTCCTAACAGATTTGTTATGAACATATTTTCTCCAAACAGGCCAAAGAAAATGGAAAAACATTACCAAAATGCTTTGTGATCTCATGAGAGTATAGAGAGTACAGAGAGTACAGATGCAAAATAACACTAAAAAAATAACCAATCACCCTCTAAATTCTCCTAATATAATGTAATGAATATATTTACTCCAAATAAGCCAAAGAAACTAGAAAAAATGGCCCAAAATGCTCTATACTCTCATAAGAGTATAGAGAGTACAGATGCAAAAATCTCCCAAAAAATATCCAAACAGCCTCCAAATTGCTTCCAATGGAATGTAATGAACATAATCTAAACAACCAGGCCAAAGAAAGTGGAAAATAATGGCCAAAATCATCTGTACTCTCAAGAGAGTATAGAGAGTACAGATGCAGGACTCCCCTAAAAAATAACCAAACAGCCTTCAAATTGTTCCTAATGGATTGTAATGAACATATTTACTCCAAATATGCCAAACAAATTGGAAAAAAATTTCTAAACTGCTTTGTACTCTCAGTATGAGAGTCTGAGTATAGAGTATAGAGAATGAGAGTACGATCAAAATCCCCAAAATATCCAAGCGACCTCAAATTACTTAATGGAATGTAATGAACATAATCTAAATAAGGCCAAGAAAGTGAAAAAATGGCTAAAATCATCGTACTCTCAAAGAGTACAAAATCTGAATCTGAGAACTCCCCTAAAAAATAAATAAACAACCTCCAAATTGTTCCCATTGCATTGTAATGAACATATTTACTCTAAACAGGCCAAAGAAACTAGAAAAAAAGGCCCAAAATGCTCTCTACTCTCATGAGAGTACAGAGAGTATAAAGAGTATAGAGAGTACAAAGAGTATAGATGCAAAATAATACTAAAAAAATAACCGAATAGCCTCCAAATTATTCTTAATGGACTGTAACGAATATATTTACTCCAAACAGCCAAAGCGAAAAAAAAAAATGCATCTCATGAGAGTCTGAGTACAGATGAAAATCTCCCATAAAATTTAACCAAACAACCAGAAAATTGCTTCTAATGGAATGTAATGACTATATTCTCCCCATCTAGGCAAAATAAACTGGAAAAATATGAGAAAATCATCTGTACTCTCATGAGAATGAGTACTGAAATCCTCCAAAACCATCCAAATAACCTCCAAAATGCTTCCAATGGAATGCAATGAACATAATCTAACAACAGCCAAAGAAAGTGAAAAAATGCAAAATCATCGTACTCTCAGAGTCTGAGAACAAATACATCCCTAAAACTAAGCAATTAGCATCCAAATTATTCCTGATAGATTGTAATGAACATATTTACTCCAAACAGGCCAAAGAAACTAAAAAAATGCCCAAAATGCTTTGTACTCTCATGATTTTGTGAGAGAGATCTCCATTTCCCATAAAATTTAAAAATACAATGGAATGTAATGACCATATTCTCCCCATCCAGGCAAAATAAACTGAAAAAATATAAGAAAATTATATGTACTCTCATGAGAGTACACATGCAGAAATTCCCCAAAAAATATCCAAACAGCCTCCAAATTGCTTCCAATAGAATGTAATGAACATAATCTAAACTAAATTACTTCCAAAAATCCCCCAAAAACCATCGACTGAACATACTAACCCTAAACAAGTCATATAATTCATCATGAAACAGCACTAAACATCCTACCATGTGATATACTAAACATTTCACAAGGCTAAATAATTTAAAATTTTGAAAATAATGACGTGTACCATCATGACAGTGTAGAGAGTACACATCCAAACATCTCCAAAAACTACTACAACACATCTTGTTCATTTAAAGGAATTAAATGTTCCAAAATGTTCACCTACTAGACGGTGATAAGAGCATAGAAAATCATAAATTCATTAAAGTTCGGGAATGCAGGTGTAAATACCTCATGTATTCACCTACAATATCTCAATTTGCTAAATCCAAGGGATGTGCACCGATTGAGAGCGAGGCAGAAAAATCTTCGTCGAAAGAAAGCCCTAAAAGCTCCATGATAAGGAATGTCGAGCGGCGTCATCTCATTTTCTTCTCCATTGTTTGAGCAGATGGTGGGTCGGGGGGTAGCGTAAGCGTAAATGGCGCGCGCGTCCATTTACTCGTCCTTCCAATTACATCGTTAAGCACGGGAAAAAAACATTGGACACGCTGTCGGATTGAGTCCGCATAAAGCTACATGTAGACTCTGGATGTAATATTTTCTCCTTATATAGGCTGATTCTATCCCATTAAATGCATCGCATTTTTTCTTTTTTAATCAAAATTTTAAATAGATATTTGTGATATGAACATGTTAAAGCAAAAGATAATCATTTTTGTTTAACTATAAAATTTAAATAATTATAATAATTAAAAAAATTTTAGAGAAACGGACATCAAAATTAATAAGTGTAATTAGACAATGAGTGCATCTTATATATTAATTTTGCTTTTATCATCATATATATATATATATATATATATATATATATATATATATATATATATATATATATATATATATATTACATATATTTATATTTAAGCTAATTCTCTCAATTTTTTTTAACTTATCTTCGACTTAATTTTAAGATAGGAGATTTATACTATGCACATCATCTCTTGAAATGCACGTAGATTTTAGTGAATTTTCTCATGCAATAATCTAGGGTAATATAGGTGTCTATTGTAAGTAATTTTTAACCTTTCAGACACAATGATGCAATCTATTTTGTAATCGGATGTCGTTTGGTTTAAGTCGGCATCAAATCGGGTCAATTTTAATTCAAAATTGCACATTGTCATTTCAGATCGCTCGACATTCATGCGACTCCTCTGAATTTAGTGCAGACAGTCTCATTTGATAAATTTTTATGTTTCAACACTAACAACGTAATTAATTTCATGAACGAATGTCATTTTGGCATTGTCGCACCCTCCGATTTTGATATACGCGTAGGCGCGTCGACAGATTTCATTCTTAATCGTTCGACCATCGAATTATGCAATATAAATATTCTGATCAATTTCGACATTTTGAACGTGATGGTGAAATCCGTTCATTAATTGGAGGTCATTTCGACCAATTTTGGTGATGTCCAATGCATTTCAGGTTCGATTTGTGCATTGTTGAATCTGAAGTCTGTCAAATTTGGCTTGTGAGCTCGACTCAACTTATGTAGTAGACATTGAGGTCAACACCATTGTTAAACCAGGGAAGTGAGATAATCAAATGACCTCCTTAGGGCTAACTAAAGTCTCATATTCTCGGGATGTCTAGACTAAACACTTGTTATCTTAAACATATATGAATGTATACACAACTACAAAGATGTGGGAATCATGCAAATATTGTAATTTCTTTAATTAAACCATTTAGGAATATGAATTAAATCTCTATCCAAATTCTATTACCAAAATACATAAGAATGAAACCAAATGAGTATGTGTCATTATTAAACCAGGGAAGTGAGATAATCAAATGACCTCCTTGGGGCTGGTTAAAGCCTCGTATTCCCAGGATGTCCAGACTAAACACTTGCCATCTTAAACACATATGAATGTATACACAACTATAAAGATCATAATCATGCAAATATTATATTTTCTTTAATTAAATCATTTAAGCATATGAATTAAAGCTCTATCTAAATTCTAATATCAAAATACATAAGAATAAAACCAAATGAGTACATGCTGTTGTTAAACTAGGAAAGTGAGGTAATTAAATGACCTCCTTGGCACTAACTAAAGTCTTGTATTCTTAGATTGTCTAGACAATATACCCATTGTTGTTCAAACTCATGCAATTCTATATATAAATTATAAGAAAGAGCTTTATTTAATATGCTTAAGCTATAAACACATGCACATCCTATGTGCATTTATAACTATCAACAATCTAAGTATTATAATTGATTTATAAGCTTTAGAAAATAGTTTTGAATTTATTAGTGATAATAGCCACACATATATTTAATTAAGCCAACACATGCAAGCTTGCATAAAGGAAATTCATTTGATTTATTTAAATTTGAAAGTATGAATGCATAAAATCAAATGGCATACAACACTTAATGTGCTTAGAAAGGAACAATTGAATATAAACACATGATTCATTCAATTAAACTAATTCTTAAGGACAATCACATTAAATAAACCCATTTAAAGAAAACCAAATATCCTTTATTGATTTTGATTTTCAACTAATCCCAAATTAATTAACCTTCCTTTTAAATGACATGGACTTAGGGAAAAGAGTACAAAATGTGTCTTAAACTCATTCCCCTTTCCCATTTACTATTCAACATTGATTAGCAAGCTTAATTAATTATTTATTTACTATTTGAGAGGTTAATTAATTAATTAGATTAATTAAGAGAGTGATTAGGGCTAAAATAGTTAATTACCTTAATTAACTAAGCAATAAATTCTAAGAAAATTATGAGAAGCAGAAGCCATCCCATTAACTAGCTCACAAAGTTTGGGATTAATAGCTTGAGTAATTAAGAAGTAATTAAGCTAATTAAGTTATCAATTAAATTCAAATTAAGCCTCAGTTACTATTTAAAATCACTTAGAATTAATTTTAAATGATTCTTCTCTGAAATACCTTTAAAATGAGTATTTATTTGTATTTTTCTTATTTTTCTATGATTTTTATGAATTTTGGAAGAGTCCACCATTAAAATGATTAATTAGCCCTAATTAAGCCTAATCCCGTCGGCGCCACCTGGCCGCTAATGTGGCATGCTTTCCACGTGGCATCATAGGATTGGTCACTTAAACATGTTCAACTCAGCGGTGACATGGCTGGCGACGGACGCGGTTTCATCTCTACCATCTGATCTTGGATCTTGACGACGTAGATCAAACCCGAGATTCCTTAAGGGATTAAATTAATATTTAACTAGAAAATAATCATTACCGTGTGTGATCGATCATCTCCTAAGCGATGAGAGACGAAGCCATCCATCATTCCTTGCTCGATCTGAGCTCACCCAAGCTTGGAAGGACTCCAAATGGATCCCACACCTTCGCACGAAGGATTTGAAGGGATCTAATGGTCAAGATCACATGGCATGCTTGTTTCCTTCGAAAAGCTCTAACCAATTTTCACCAAAAGCTCAGTTTTATAGAATTACCTCACCGAAGCTCAATACTAGCGGCCAATCTGATTAAGAAAGCTTTGTCTAGTGGAGATGAAGTCCTGTTGAGCAGCAATTAGATCAATTCCTTAATGTTAGCTCGAAAGGCCATGAACCGATGATTTTGAGGATGGTGTTGATCGAAGTCGCAGGTCCAGTGGCCAGAGGGCTCAAGAGGTGATTCATTTATTCTCGATGAGGTGTGGGGATGATGTGTGTGAAATTAATTTAGAATTGGTGAAGAAATGATGGAGTTGGATCGAATGAGGGGTTGTCCTATTTCAGCTTGAAGAAATATGGCAATGGGGAGCTCAATTTTCTTCAGGGAGGACTACAGGGTTTTCGAAATGGTCTTTAGGGAGTTTCCGAGAGTGAGTCTCTTCGATTTGGATCGAATTGGAGAGAGGATACCCCTTCCTCCCTTAGATCAGACGATACAGATTCATTTGGTTTTTAATGGTTATCCGACCATCGGTGGTGGTTGTGGGTGGCAGGGAATAATCCTATGTGGCTCAGTTTGAGTGGCCAAAGGCAAAGGAGTGGCTGCCAAGGTGGGATGGTGGCTGTCTTTGGGTTTCAATTATGCTAATGAGAGAGGTTAGGTGAGTTCACCTCCCTATGGGTCATGGCCAACCCAACCATCTCTTGGGTTAGGTTGGGCAGTGTTTTAGGTGCCTAGGTGGACCATTGGGAGAGTGTCAAGTGGCCAAGGAATGATAATAACCACTTACATGGGTGATTTGCCTCATGTGATACCTTTGACCCAAGGTAGAATGGTCATTCGGCATTGGATTTGATTTGGACAATTTGAAATGAGTCAAAAGTGTGTCAGCCCAAATATAAAGTGATTTGGAGTTGATTTGATTAAGTTTGGCTTAATTTAGCTCAAATGAGTCAAATTGGGTTAGGTTGGGTCAAGTTGACCAATTAGTCAAATTGGGTCAAACCAAGAATTGGGTCAAGTTTATATGATCATTTGGGATGTGTTGGTGTCATTGATTTGGTTTAGTTTGGCTTAGATTTCATTTTGACTCATTTGAGTTCATTTGGCTCAAATGGGTCAAGTTGACCAATTTGACCAGATTGGCCAAATTGACTTGGGATAGGTATTCGTTTTGGTTTGGTTGACCAATTGAAAATGATTGTAGGTGTTGGTTTGAATTAATTTGGATTTGGTTAAGTCTTAGACCAAATTGATCCTTTAGGTCAATTTGAGCTAAATAGGTCAATTGGGTTTAATTGGTCAAATTGGGTTCAATTAGGGCTTTGGTCAAGTTCAACAATCAATTTGGAATGAACTTGAGCCATTGGTTGCAATCAATTTGGTTTATATTTTAATTTGACCCAATTTGATCTTTTAGGTCAATTTGGTCAACTTGGGTCAAGAGGGCCTATTAGATTTGGTTCGGCTTAATTGAAGGTCAAGTCATGTTCAAATATTGATTTTGAGTTGGTATGAATCATTGGTTTCAATGGATTTAGCTTAGATTTGGCTAGTTTGGGTTCATATGGGTTAAGAGAGTTGGCTTGGTCAAAAAACTAAGTTGACTTGGTTTGACCCATTATACAATAATTGATAAACCTAGGGTGATCAGTAATCATGATAGGAGATCTTGGTGGGCTTGGTTCGATCCAATTTGGGTATGATTGGAACTTAGCTCAAATGGGTCATTTAGGTCACTTTGGGCTAAGTGAACCTAAGTGGGTTTAGTTGGCTTGATTTTGGGTTGAGTTGAGCTTAGTTAAGTTTATAAATGGATTTGGGATTGATTTATAAATTCAATTGCAATTGATTTCGGTTTGGATGAGTTTTGGTTCATTTGAATATTTCAAGTCAAGATGGCTAAGTTATTTTGGTTTGGTTTGATGATTGTAGGTTTGGTTTATATTTGGAGAGATAATTGAAAGAATGATTGATTCATGAGAAAATCAATTGACTTTGGCTTGATTTGGATGAGATCTTGGCTAAGTCCATGAAATTAGCTTAAAGGGCTTAGGAAGGATTTGATTTAATTTGTTTTAGTTTTGATGATTTAAAGAAATATTTCATCTATATTTGTGAAGATGATTGAAGATATAATCGATTTATGAGAAAATCAATTAAGTTTGAAGTGATTTGAAAGCAAATTTGGCTAAGTTCATGGGGTAGTTCATAGGGCTTAGAGAAGGGTTTGATTTAGTTTGATTTAGTTTTGATGATTTAAATGTATATTTCATTTATATTTATGAAGATGATTGAAGATATGATTAATTTATGAGAAAATCAATTGACTTGGGTTTGATTTGAAGGAAAATTTGGCTAAGCTCATGAAGGTAGGTCACATTGCTTAGATTTGGATTGGGTTTGATTTGGCTTTGATCAAGGTTATTTGAATGTGGATTTGATTTATATTTGGGAAGATAATTGAGGAAATAATTGATCTATGAGAAAATGAATTAAGTTTGGATTGATTTAAAGGGGTTTTTACTAAGTCCATGGAATAAAATCATAAGGCTTAGGAAGGGTTGATTTGATTTGATTTAGTATGGAATTGGTTATAGATTTCAATCATTTGATTTGGATTTGGATTTGGATTTGGATTTAGATTTGGTATTTTAATTGAATTTGAGATTTGGTTATGCTTAAGAAGGTGAACATAGGTTGGGTTTAGGATATAGGGTAAATGGACCTCACTAAGTCCTAAGGTATTGCCTAATCCTGTGGTTAACCCTTATAAGTCTCTAGGCTTAGGTTAAGTGTTCACCTAACTGCTATAAGTATCTTACGACTAAGGAAGTCTTAGTGTCTAGAAGACTCCTAGGTCTAAGAAGAGGAGATTGAATTCTCACTCCAAAAGTGAGGTCAACAAGACGTTCCTCGACTAATATGTATTATGTAATTCTAAACTATGTAGATTCTTGGTACCCTTATAGATTGAATGATTCAGTTAATCATATTCAAGTGGTGAAGAATTGAAAAAAAAAAATCATTCTTATGCTAAAAGGGAGACCAATAATCAATTGGTGTTGCAAGATCATTACTATAATTGATTTTAGATATAAAACAAAATCTCTCTTTTACTTGGCTTGAAGTCTAAAGAAGAAGATCACCATCATATTTATCACTAACTTATTACTCATAGTATAAGCAAACTCATAGTATAATAACTCATGTGTAGCTCCGAATAAAACATCATCAACATATATTTACATTATATTGATTAGTTCTCTAACATAAAAGATTGGTGGCTATTCTATCCTTAGAAAAAATTTATTCAACCTATCATACTAAGCTTTAAATGCTTAGTTTAAATCATATAAAGCATTTTTAACTTATAAATAAAATTATAGTGATCAGGATTTTCAACCACAAATGATTGTTCTAAGATAATATATTCTTTTGATATATCATTAAAAAATGTACTCTTGAATTTATTTAATTTAATTTAAGCCTATAAATAAATAAATGCTTATAATAGCCTAAGAACTCGTGATATTGCTATGGGGGTATAAAATTTCTCAAAATATATATCCTTTATCTCGCTATAATTTTGAGCTACTAACTTAGCTTTAGTCTAATTATGGCTCTTATATTACTATGCATTTTTTATATTCCCTTTTTTTTTTCCAACAAATATCAATCTTGTATGCCTTACATTAACCACATATAACTATCCATAATCAAGCATGCTTCTACTGAGATTATGGCATATGGCACCAAGTACCCAATTGGATTTATATGTGCTCTCCACTAACTATTTTGCTCAATTTTTATCAATACCTAATCACTCCCTTCATTATCACCTTTCAAGATCCGAAGTATATGGCTTGTGATTATATATCGATCATTTTTAGAACTTCACAAGAAAAATTTTCACTACAATATTAAATTCTTTTAACCCTTATTCAAATTTTTATAATGCATGTCTCCTCTTAAAATTAAGAAGACATTAATAGTCTTATTACTTCTCGATTATTGTAGAAACCTCTTCTCCCTTAATATTATTTTCTTTTATTTTCATAATGAGTTGGTGCAAATGCTATATTTTATCATGAGTTTCCTCTCTACTTTATTCTTACCCCTTTAATAAAATCTATATCAACGCAATAACTCTATATCTTCCTTCAAGCACCCCTTTCTTTCACACTTCACCCATAATTGCTTAAGGAGAAATTCACATTCATAATATTATAAGTACAAGATATTTATTTAAAAAATCAAAATATATTATAAAAAATATAAGAAAATGAATTTTATCTTAAGAATAGTAACATTGTTGAATGTTATACTAAGAAATTGTTTTGTACTTTTTATATAAAAATTTAATAAACTTTACCTTTTTTTTTTTAGTTTGAGTAAATGTCTTGAACTTTCTTATCTATTTTTGTATTAAGATCTCATGATATGATTTTTTTCATGATACATCTTAGTAACAAAAGCATATAATAATAGAAAATATCAATACATATTGAATATTTTATTATATTTTCAATCAATACATGTTGTAAGTATTTTCATAACACAAAAGCAATATAATTTTATCATTGATGATCATAATAATAAAAGAAAATTGGGCTTTAGTAAATAAAATATGACTTTAGAAATATTTCTTCTCCCATAATTGCATTTTATTAAATTTTGACTACTTGCTTGATTCATTCTTCATTTTAATGTAACATCAATAGGTTGAAAGAGGAACTTCCCACTTTATTAACTTATTAAATACGTGTACAAGTTTGTAAGGGAGAAATAAAACAATAAAACTACATGGCTCCATTTTTCATATACTCACACACACACACACACACACACACACACACATATATATATATATATATATATATATATATATATATATATATATATATATATATATATATATATATATATATATATATATATATATATATATATATATATATACATATTATAATGAAGCATTTAGCTTATTACATGTAATAGTAATAATAAGCTGGAGGTGACATAGACCTCTATTAATACATTGGAGGTGCACAAGATGACGATGGGGAATCATTATGGTTGTATGGTGGTGCAAATAAGGGGAAAGGTGGAGGTGGTAAATCATAGTGATGTTGTGAAGGAGGTGATAATGATCATGGTGGGAGATCATTATATGCATATGGTGGTTGAGATGAAGGTGGTAAAGGATATTTATAATTATAATAAATGGGAAGTGATGGTAAAGAAGGAGCTTAGAATTATAATGATCATAAAATGGAAGATATGGTAAGCATGGTAGTGATGATTTATATTCATTGATTGAAGGAGGTGAAAAAGTAGAAAGCAATGACTTATGAATATAATGGGCGAGAGGGAAGAGGAGGTGGAGAAAGATAATGGAGGTGGAGCAAGTAGATGCTTGTAAAAATAAGAAGAAGATAGTGAATGAAGGGGTAAGAACTCATATAAAAATGGAAGAAGAGATGATAAAATTGAAGAAAAAGAAGGAGGTTGATGGGACTTGTATACAAAATTAAAATGAAATGAAAAAGGTTAATGAGGAGATGATTTGATATAGAAAGTTAGTTAAGATTTGTAAAAAAAATTGAGGATGAGAATGAATGATATCAGTTATAGTAGGAAGAAAAGATGAAATAAAGAATGATGTAAATAAAGAGAGTAATTAGGACTTATATATAAGAAAAGAAAATAAAAAGTAAATAAAAGAAAATTATATAGAGTGATAGTGAAAGGTGAGTAGTGATAAAGTAAGTTATATCTGAAGGAAAGAAAGAGGAAAGAAAAGAAAAAAAATTTATATAAAGTTAATGGAACGTGAATAGGACTAAATATCCTCTAGTGGTAATAAATAAGTGATGAAATTTATACTTGAAGTGAGTGAGTAGAATTAAATGGTGATAAAGAGAAAGATAGAATAATTAAATTATCATCAATAGAAGGAAGGAAGAGTAATCGAATAAAGTTAAATTCTATGTCGAAAAGATTAGATTATTATAAAAGAAAATAAAGGAGTGTAAGAGTTATAATATAAAGAGTAATGAAAAATAGATTATATATTAGAAAAGCGATAAAAGGAAAATAAATCTCATCTAGAAGATAAATGTAAAGATGATGATTCTCATCATAAAAATCGAAAAATAATGGGTCTCATAAAGAAATGAAATCGGTAAAATAAACTATCATCTCGAAATAAAAGAAAATCGTCGTCATAATAAGAAAATGTCGGCGAAATGATGGTCTCATCCGAGCAATAAATAAAGTCGTCGTCTCATCGGCAATCGGCGTCGTGATCTCATCTCGAGCAATGAAAAATGATGGTATCATTAAAGCAATCGAAGTAAAAAATTCTCATCTCGAAATGTCGTAAAAGAAATGGTCGTCAATAAAGCAATGGCGTCGAATTCTCATCGATCGGCGTCGGAAATCTGAAGAAATGTCGAAGAAGAGTGAATGGTCTCATCATGAAAGAAAATGTCGCGAAATTAAAGCCAGTAAATTATATGGAAATAAAATGTAGATAAAAAAAAATGTCGGCAATTCTCATCTCGAGAAGAAAGAAGAGTAATGGTCTCATCTAGAAATCATAAAGAAAGAAAAGTGATATAAATTCTCATGAAAATGTCGAAAGAAAAGTAAAATAAATTATAAAATGTCGAAAAAAATGTCGAAAAGCAGTAAATTCTCATCTCGAAGAAAATGTGATCTCATCTAAAGAAATCAATAAAAGGAATAAATTCTCATCAAAATGTCGAAATCGATCGAAATGAAGAGTAAATGGTCTATCTTCGAAAAATGTCGATGGTCTCATCTCGAAAATGTCGTAAAGAAATGTCGATCAAAGAAAGAAATAAAGAGTAAAATAAATTCTCCTCGATAGGCAATGGAAAAAAGTAAGTAAACACTCATATCTGAAGAAAATGTCGAAAATAGTGATCTCATATTTAAATCGAAATAAAGTGTCGGATATGTCGGCAAATGCGTTATCGAAAAATGTCGGCGTGTCGATTCTCTTCTCGAAAGTCGAAGAAGAAAGAATGTGATTATGTGGAAGAAATGCGATAAAGAAAAAATGATGGTTATAAATGATGAAAAATGATAAAGTGGTGAATATTAGAGAAAGATGATGGAGAAAGAGGAAAGGAGTGGGATTGTAAATAAGAGGAAGCGGTGATCGAAGAAGGAGGAGGAGGGGACACATATGGAGGTGGAGGTGATGGAAAAGGTGGTGGTGGGGACTTGTGGTGATGTGGTTTAGGAGGCCACAAAAAAGGTGGATGTGGGATCTTATAGCGCGGTGGTGTAAAAGGCTGCAATGGTAGATGTGGGAACTTATAGCGTGGTTTAGGAGCCCTTGGCAGATGTGGGAACTTGTAATGTGGTTTAGTAGCCCATGGTGGACGTAGATGTGGCAAATTGTATGGTTTATCCTCAGCCTCGACCATCAGTGTCATCAAGCAAGCTAGTGTAGCAAGAACTAGATACGACATTATTGTTACCTCACGGCAACTAGCCATCGTAGCGTCGATGATTGATTCACCACTAGTTGGAATACTAACTTCCTTAATGCTTTCAAGCTATGAGTTAACAAGCTAACTATGGTGATGCATTTGAAGGCCAAACAATCATCCCCTTTATATAGTAATATCAACAGTAATTTTTCATATTCACTGGACCTTTTTTTCCACAAAAAGTTAGTTGGTTCTCTTAAACGAGCAACGGCTGGCCTCATTTTTCTTCATGTAGCGTTGCCACCTTCCAATTTTAGTACAGAGGCTTGAGATGGAGAAATAGAAGAAGATAGGCACAAAAATAATTTTATTCTTATTCATGCATAAATAAATAATTAATTAATTATTGTAGTCAAGGGTACTGTAAGTACCATTAACTGGTACCACAAGAGAATGCAAGTTATTTTATTTATTTATTTATTTTAGTATTTAATTATATTCTCCACTGTAAATAATTCGTCGGTAATGGCAACTAATAAAAAATAATATATTTTTGTAGATTTATTGGAACTGTTTTTTATGCAGGAATAAATAACTTCTACAGGTCTTAATTATGAATAAATTGTATAATAAATTTTTTAAAAAATTAATTAAATGGGAGTCAATAGTTTATAGTTTGTTAAGAACTAATTTTATATATATTTTTTAATAATACTACAGCGATTTCTTTTACGACGAGTTTGAGCTTAAAAACTCTATTATAGTTTATCAACAATTAAATTTATGATTAATAAGTTGAACTTAGTAGAAAAAAATAAAAGCAATTTTGTTGATATTATATTTTATTTATTTATCATATTGCATGAAATAAAATAATAGCAAACTAATTAAATATAAATTTTTTTAGAATCCCATAGTAACGTTCGAAGCTGTAACCGAGTCGTAGAGTTTGTTTGTGAATAGTGAACTTAATGGCTTTGCTTTTCTTTTTAATAATCAATTATAAATCTACATATTTCCTTCCTAATGTCGATACCATAATGAAACTCATGATATTTTACATTTTCTAATACAAAGGCCATCATGAGAAGGGAACCTTGTTTTACAAATTTGTGGAATCTAATCCAAAGATCAAATTATCATGATAAAAACCTTAAGAAAAGAAAAGCAAAGCCATTAAGAATCCCTTATTTCTTCTTATCAACACAATCAAACGTGATTCATATGTAGGACTCCTCTTTCATTAAACTAAAGAATAAATTGCACTCTTCTAAAGTCTCTAAAGCAAAGAAAGATAATTTAAACTAACCAAACAATAATATATTATAAAAGTAGTCTATAATATATCATAATGCATCTTCCTATCTATTTATGATCGAAAAAAATGTTATGATATACTATTGTTTATATTTTTAAGAAAAAATAGCTATCAAGGATCTTAGTCATATGATTAAGAGTTTAAGCTTTTAACTAAATGATCTTGGATTTAAATTCTTATATTATACGTGTGAATTTATGATTAAATTTGTTTAAATGTAAAAGAAAAAAAAAAGAAAAATAGTATTTGAATCTTCTTTAAAACTATTAAAAACTTGCAGATGCAACACAACTGTCATTGAACAGACAAATGCGACCAAAGCAACACGCTTATCATGAAAACAACACGGTTTTATAGTCTCTTTAGAGCAAGTTATTATATGCATAAATTTCAAGTTCACATTTTGTAATAATTTTAGTCACATCTTGATTTGGTTATATTCATAATTTCAAAATTACCCAATAGTTAATAAATTAAATTAATATCAATGTTTTTGTATTATCCACCGAATTTAAAATAATGCTTGTTGACTGTTCCAACGTCATTGCCTTTTTTTTCTGTAAGGAAATATTGTATGGCAGAGAATTTATCTAAAAATTAGTGAAATCAGTGATTAAAAACCTCTCTCTCTCTCTCTCTCTCTCTCTCTCTCTCTCTCTCTCTCTCTCTCTCTCTATATATATATATAACTCATGTTAAGTAATTTGTGGTTTAATGATTGGGGATCTTTGGGTTCAGCCTGTTTCTAATTAAGCTTCTTATGATAACTTAAGCATGGCCAAATTCACATAATGACTTGGTCAGATTGGTCCATTAGGTTGGGCAGATTCTGAAATTTACGCTCAAAGTCTGCTATATTTAGCATAAAATTATTATATGATAAGAGAGTTTATTAAGAATTATATTAATATAACATTTAATAAGATTATATGAGAGTAGTTATATGATTCATGTAATATTGATAACAGTAAGTAAAAATATTTTTTAAAAATTTTCTTGTTTTGATATATTATCTTCAAAAAATTACATCAAACAAACAAAGATGACAAAATTAAGGTATGATAGTCAATAACACTATCTACTTAATTATGGGATTTATTTGGGGTTATTTCATCAAAAAAAAAACTTCATGATATTAAAATTATTAGATTTATTTTGAGATTAATATAAATTATAGGTAATCAATTAAAATTTATATTATACTCATCTCAAAATAAAATAATATTATTAAGACTTAGTTTGATTAAATTTGAGTCTGAATATCATCAACAAAAGTTTTTTTTTTTTTTTTCCTTCTATTGGTAGGTAAATCCTCCATTATATGATAATGAATGCTCAGGCATTACCACAAATGAAACAAACAGAGTTATGAAAGCAACAATACTTTGAATCCAACACTTATTTCTGATGGAATAAACTGATGAACTTTACAATACAGCTTTGCATAGTACATGCTTAGAAAAAGGAAAAAGAAGAGCTGATGGGCATTATAAAAGAGAATGCAAAAAATAATTTCACAATTTTACAACTTATTGCAAGGCTTTTGCTCCCAATTTTAGTTTCCAGAATTGCCGCTCTCCACTTTATTTTCGTTTGATGTCAGAGATGCTATCAATTCCTTATGTTGGAAGGAAGCAACCTTAAACAACTTTATTGCATTCACGACTACTTGAATTTTAGTTATAGAAGTAAGTATGATTCTTATTAAACGTAGAAAGAGGCGTTGGAAGGTGAGTAAAAGGTGAATGGGATGATAGAAGTGGTGATTTATAATGGTGGCAAGGGGGAGGAGGAGGTGGAGGTGATGGAGATGGACAATATTTCTTGCAGTAGGAGGAGTGGAGAGAAACTATAATAATAGACGTGAGAAGATGGTGGCAGTGGTAGTGAGATTTATAATAAGGTGAGAGGTGATGGGATAGTAGAGGATTTATATATATAAAGGTAGGAAGAGATAGTGGTAGAGAATTATAGTAATAGAGGTGAGAAAGAAAGTAATGAGTGTAGAGACATAAAATAATATAGTAGAGGCGATAGTGATAGTGAAGAGTAATTTAAAAATAATGAAGTGGTAAAGAGAGAATAGTGAGAGAGATTTATAATAGAGTAGTAGAAAGGTAATGAGTAGAATTTATAATAGTATAGTGGAAGTGATAAGTGATAGTGAGTAATTTATTATAATATAAGAGTAGTAATGAGGATAGAAGAGAGACTTATAATAAGAGTGAAAGTAGTAATGGTAATTAGATTATAATAATATAGTGGAAAGGTAATAAATGTGGAAGGTAATTTAATATAGAAGGATATGCGAAGATATAGTAGTGTGACTTCCTAAGAATAGAAAAAGTGAGAGTAAAATTATAATAGTATAAAATGGAAGGAAGAAGAAGATAAATAAGTAGTAGTAGTAACTTATATGTAATGAAGAGTAAAGAAGAAAGGTAGTAATTATAATAAATATGTGAAAATATCGTAATGGTAAAAGAGTAATTCTAATCATAAGAGTAAAATGTCGATTATCATCTCAGAAAGCAATCGAAAAGAGTAGTGAAGTCGTCTCATCATAGAAAGCGAAATGAAAGAAGATGATATGATTATATGAAAGAGTAAAGTGGAAATTAAATTCTCATCGAAAGCGATAATGAGAAATGATTAAATATTAGAAAAAGCAATCAAAGAATTATTCTCATCTCGGAAAACAATGTAAAATGGTCGTCTAGATTAGTCGAAAAAAATGTGGTCTCTTCTCTCGAAGGAAAATATGAAAAAAAAATCATCTGGATCATCAAAATATCGAAAATAAATGTGGTGTTCTCTCGGAAGGAAAAAATAGAATAAGAGATAGATAAATTCTCATTGGAAATGTCGGAAAAGTCGGAAATGGGGTCTCATCTTCGGAAAGATTAATGAAAGTGATGGAATATCTCATCGGAAGAAAATATGTCGGATATATCTCGGCAATGAGAAATAGTGAGTAATTATCATCATAGGAAAGGCAATGGAAAAGAGTAGTAGCTATTATCATCATAAAGGAAAAGCGATAATTAAGAGTGTCATAAATTATAAATAGGAAGGAAAGAGTAATTACGGAAAGAAAGTGAGTGAATTATATATATTAGAAAAGCGATAAAAGAGAAAAAAAAGTGATTAATTCTCATCATAAAGTGAAACGATAATTAGAAAGATAAATGATTATAAATATTTAGGAAAAAAGCGATAGAAGGAAAAAAGAGATAGTAGTCAAATATATGGAAGGAAACAATTAGAAAAAGATAAAATGCAGTGAGTAGGATCTCATCATAAGGAAGGAAAGAAAATAGAAAATAGAACTAAGTAGTGGATTCTATATAAAGATGAAGAAAATAAAGAAAGAGATAGTGATTTTAGAGAGATGGAAAAGGAAGGTGATTATATATTAGGAAAATCAATAGAAGATTAGAGGTAGTAAATATCATCTTCGGAAGAAGATAAAGAGGTAATATATATCTGAGCGTATCGAGAAGAAGGTAATGGTCCTCATATCAGGAGAGAAAAAAGAAAAGTAGTAGAACCTCATCAGAAAGCGATGAAAAGATCTCATCTCGGAAGAAAATGAATAAGAGTAAGAAACAAGAGTAATTCTCTCATCTGAAGGAAATGGTGAAAGATGTAGTATCTCATCTTAAAGGAAAGAATAAAAGGATTATTCTCATCTCGAAGAAAATAATAATGTCGAAAAAATTAGATCTCATATTAAAGAAGATAGAGTAATAAATTATATCTCGAAGAGTAATAAAAGAATGTCGTTAGATAATCGAAATCTGATGAAAGAAATGATATATCTAGAAGAAATGTCGAAGAAATAAATGATTCTCATCATAGAAATAAATGAAAGGTAATTTATATCTCGAAAAAATGTCGAAAATGAGTAAATTATAATTAGAAAAATCGAAAGAAGGAAAGAAATGTCGTTAGAAGTGAATTCTATCAATAAAGAAAAAATAAAAGAGAAAGATTGAATTCTCATCTAAAATTAGAAATGTAGAAAAAAGAGATAGTGATTATATTTAGAAAAGCGATAGAAGAAAGAAGAGATAGTAGTGCATATAACAATTAGAAAAAGATAAATAAGTGAATTAGAATCTCATCATAGGAAGGATGAACAATAGAAAATAGAACTAATTAGGTTCTTAATAAGTGGAAGGAAATATAGAAGAAAAGAGATAGTGTTATTAATTTGGAGAGTAATGGAAAGAAAGAAAGTAGTAATTATCATGAGAAAGAAAGGAGTAGTGAGTTCATCATGGAAGAATAATGAAGAAAAAGGTAATGGTTAATATCTGGAAAGCCGTCGATGAAGAAAAGTGTCGATCCTCATCTCAAAGGAAAGCGTTAGAAAAGGTAGTAGTAAAACTATCATAGGAAAAATCAAAAGAAAGGAAATGATGGATTCTCATCTCGAGGAAAATATGAAGGAAGAGTGATGAAGAAGAGTGGATTATCATCTCAGGAAAATGATAAATGGATTCTCATCTTAAGATAAAGGAAAAAAATGGATTAGATTCTCTCATCATAGGAAGAAGATAATGTGAAAAAAGAAGGTAATGATATATCTTAAAGAAATGTCGGAAGATTGATAGTAAATTCTCATCTGAAGAAGATGTAGAAGGTAGTAAATTAGAATATTAGAAAAGCGATGAATGGAAAGGTAGTGATTCTCATCTAGGAAATCTAAACAAAAGAGAGATTCTCATCGAAAAGCATGAAAATGAAAGTGAAATTTCATCTGAAATGTCGAAGAAAGAAGAGTAAATTAGATTATAAATTAGGAAAAGCGATGAAAGAAGAAGGAAGTAATTTGAGTGATGAATTATATTAGAGAAAAGCGATAAAAGGAGTGAATTAGTTATCATCTATAGTAGAATATATTAAGAAAAAGGATGAATTCTCATATTAGAAAGCGATAAAAAAAAAAAAAAAAGTAAATTATTCTATGAAGGAAAAATAGGAAAAAAATAGATGATGGTGAGATCTCATCTGAAGGCAATAGAAGACAAGTGGGTTCTATAGGAAAATATAGAAGAGTTATAGTTAATAATTTTAGAGTAATTAAAGAAAGAAGGAGTAGTGGTTATCATCATGGAAAATGAAGAGATAGTAGATTATCATCTTAGAAATCAAAAGAAAAGAGGGTAATTATCTCATCGGAAGAATAATGAGAATAAAGAAAAGGTATCGATTAATATCTCTGGAAAGCAATCTCGTCAGAAGAGAAAGTGTCGATCCTCATCATAGGAAAGCGTCGAAAGAAGTAAGTAAAGTGGAATCATAAAAGAAGAGTAATCGATAGAAAAGAAGAGAGATGCGTAGATTCTCATCATAAGGAAAGAATGTTAGTGGAATTATATCTTAGAAAAGCGATAAAGAAAAGTTAATTCTCATCTAGAAAATAATTATAGAAAAAAATGATGGTCTCATCTTAGAAAATTAATGAAAGAGATAGAGTAGTAAATTCTCATCAGGAAGAGTAATAGTAGAAAGTGGTCGTTGAATATTAGCGATAAAAGAAAAAGAAAGGTGATTCATCGAAGAAAGTGTAATCGAGAAGAAATAGTGAATTCTATATTAAACGATAAAATCGAAAGAGTAATGGATTCTCATAAATTGAAAGTGTCAGAAGAAAGGAGGAAGTGATAGATTATAAAATAGAGGAAAAGCGATGAATAAAGGAAAGTAGTGGTAAATATGGAAGCGATGTGATGAAGGAAGGAGGAATATGTGGAGGTGATGGAGAAATTAGTGGTGAGACTTGTGAAGTGGTTTAGGAGGCCACAAAGTATGGGGTCTTGTAGAGTGTAAAAACATTGGTAGATGTGGGAACTTATAGCGTGATTTAGGAGCCCACGGTGGACGTAGATGTGGCAAATTGTATTGTTTATCATCAGCCTCGACCATCAACGTCATCAAGCAAGCTACTATAGCAAGAACTAGATACGACATTATTGTTACCTCACGGCAACTAGCCATCTTAGCCATTGATGATTGGTTCACCACTAGTTTGAATACTAAATTCCTCAATGCTTTCTAGCTATGAGTTAACAAGCTAACCATGGTGATGCATTTGAAGGCCAAACAATCATCCCCTTTATATAGTAATATCAACGGTAATTTTTCATATTCACTGGACCTTTTTTTCCACAAAAAGTTAGTTGGTTCTCTTAAACGAGACACAGCCAGCCCCATTTTTCTTCATGTAGCGTTGCCACCTTCCAATTTTAGTACAGAGGCTTGCATTGGAGAAATAGAAGAAGATAGGCACAAAAATAATTTTATTCTTATTCATGCATAAATAAATAAATAATTAATTATTGTAGCCAAGGGTACTGTGAGTACCATTGGCTGGAACCATAAGAGAATGCAAGTAATTTTTTTTTATTTTTTTATTTATTTTGGTATTTGATTATATTCTCTATGTAAATAATTCGTCGGTAATGGCAACTAATAAAAAATAATACATTTTTGTAGATTTATTGAAACGGTTTTTATGCAGGAATAAATAACTTCTACAGGTCCTAATTATGAATAAATTGTATAATGGATTTTTTAAAAAAATTAAAAAAATTAATTGAGTGGGAGTCAATAGTTTATAGTTTGTTAAGAACTAATTTCTATTTTTAAAAATAATGCTACAACGATTTCTTATACGACGAGTTTGAGCTTTAGAACTCTATTAATTTTTATTACCAATTAATTTTATGATTAACAAAAAAAATAGAAGCAATTTTGTTGATATTATATTTTATTTTATTTTATCATATTGTATGAAATAAAATAATTATATTTTTTATACCGGTTTTTAAATGAGTATATTTGGGAAAAAAGTTTGGCTCAGTGGTAGAAAAAGATTAGGAGAGTGGGCCTTAGATGGTTTGCCACATAAGCGTCGGCAATCGATGACGATTAGAAGAGTAGATCGTTAGATTTCGTATGTTAGAAAGGTAGAGGTAGACCTAAAAGGCTTGGTTAAGATGTATAAAAAATGATCTTAATATACTTGATTTAAATGAGAATTTGAAACATAATAGGACACAATGGAGACGAAGAATTCATGTAGCCGACCCCACCTAGTAGGATTAAGGCTTGTTGTTGTTGTTGTTATTATTGTATACCGGTTCGAGCAATCATCCTCCTTGGAAGATGAGGACAAAATTATAAATTGGTAAAATGATCGCATTCATATATAAAATATTAGGTGTATGTATATATATATATATATATATATATATATATATAAAGAGAGAGAGAGAGAGAGAGAGAGAGAGAGAGATAGATATATTCCAATGCTCCAAAGTAAGTACTTAGGGGAAAAATTTAATTGGGATTCTCAATATGTAAAAGCTATACGTTTTGAAAAAAATGCCTAAATTATTATTTCGATTATATAAACCAATTAAGTTAATCGAACAATAAATAGATAATGAAATATTAATGAAATCAATTAATGATAAAAAAAATAAATGTTGGGTCCTCAATAACTTTACATCTTCAACCATAATATTTTACATAATATATAACTTAAGATATGTAATTCGTTCAACAAAGATCTAATTTATTTTGGCCATCTTTTGAGTTATGACCTACGTAAACTTTAGTTCAAAAAGCCATTTAAGGTGAAATGGTTACTCTTTATGATCATTCTGATATCTCTTCAACATGTTTAGCTAATCGGAGCATTCATTTTTCCTCTTGTTGAGCTTCATTGATACATTCTTTACTATCTCACGCTTGTAAATTTCAATCCCCAAGCTTTTTCTCCAATAAGAAGACCTCAAGGAGGTGTTACAATTGTGTCTCATGCTCTATAAAGGTTGTATCTATATGAAAATGTGGAACCTCATAGCTCCATACCTTATTATCAATTCAAAATAATCTATAAATCTTTGGTTTGCATCTCTATAGCCAATGTTAGTTACATTAAACTTCCTCTTAGCTTTACCATTAAATGAATTAAGAAATGGATCCTTTATAAATCTTACATTGAAATGACATTGATGAAGGGAGGACCCTCGATTTTTTTATATGCCTTGTTCATTTTCTCTTTTTTTTTACCTATTTTTTCACCAAATTTGATGATACCTTCCGTTTCGTTGATTCACAATATATGCTCACTTATCCTTGTTGGCCTTCATACATGCACCATAAGTCGAGTCGAGCTCACAAGACAAAGTCGATCGACTTCGGATGCAACAGCTTGCAAATCAAGGCTGAAATGCACCAGACATTGCCAAAATCAGTCGAAACGATCTCCAACTGACGAACGGACTTTGCCTTCACGTTCAGAATGTAAAAATTGATCAGAATATACATCCTGTTGTTGACCTCACTTTTGGAGTGAGGATTCAATCTCCTCCTAGACCTAGGAATCTCTTAGATATTAAGATTTCATTAGTCATGAGACACTTCTAGCAATTAGGTGAACACTTAACCTAAGCCTAGAGACATAGAAGGGTTAATTATAGGATTAGGTTATGCCCTAGGGATTAGGGAGATTCACATGCCCAAATCCAATCCATGTTCACCTCCTCAAACCAAACATCAAAACCCAAATCCAAACCCAAATGCCAAAACTAAATGATTGAAGCCCATGATCAAATCTAAACTTGAAATCCTTCCTAAGTCCCTTGAATGAACTTCATGGACTTAGCCAAAATCCCATCCAAATCAATCCAAGATCAATTGATTTTCTCATAACCAATTCACACCTTCAATCATCCTCCCAAATATTAATCAAATATACATTTAAATCATCAAAGCTAAATCAAATCAAATCTAAGCCTTATGAGCTCATTGCCTTCAAATCAATTCAAAACCAATTGATTTTCTCATAAATCAATCATATCTTCAATCATCTTCACAAATATAAATGAAATATACATTTAAATCAATCAAACTAAATCAAACTAAATTGAAATCCAAGCTTAAGCCCTTTGAACCAAATCCATGGACTTAGCCAAATTCATTCATTCCAAAACCCAAATTCAATTGATTTTCTCATGAATCAAATGAATCAATCATACCTTCAATCATGTTCACGAATATAAATGAAATCTACAATCATCAAACCAAACCTAACCCATTTGACTTGAAATTCTCAAATGAACCAAAACCCATTCAAGCCCAAATAAGTTGCAACCAAATCTATATATCAATCTCAAATTCATATATAAATCCAACTAAATCAAACCAACTAAGCACAATTGGTCCACTTGACCCAAAGTGACCAATTTAACCTATTTGAGCCAAGTTCTAGTCTTGCCCAAATTGGATTGAACCAAGCACATCAAAACCTCCCATCATGATTGATGATCACCTTAGGATGATCAATTGTCATAAATTAGGTCAAACCAAGACTTGATCATTTGACCAAGTCAACCCCTTAACCCATATGAATACAAACTAGCCAAAATTCATCCTAAACCAAATCAATTGGAACCATTGATTCATGCCAACCTATGATCAATAATTGAACATGAATTGACCACCAATTGAGCCAAATCCAAACTAATTGGCCATTTGACTCAAGTTGACCCAATTTGACCTAAAAGATCAAAATAGGTCAAATCATGATCTAACCCAAATTGATTGCAACCAATGGCTCAATTTCATTCCAAATTAATTATTGAACTTGACCAAAGCCATAATTGATCCCAGCTTGACCAATTGAACCCAATTGATCAACTTAACCCAAATTGACCTAAAGGGTCAAATTGGCCTAAATCCAAATTAAATCCAAATCAACTCAAACTAAAGCCTGCAATCATCTTCAATTAACCAATTGAATATGAATCTACACCTAACCCAAGCCAATTTGGCCAATTTTTCTAATTATTGAATATTGATTTACTATGAATCCAAATGAGCCAAAATCAAACCTAAGTCAAATTGATTGAAACCAATTGAACCAAAATAATTCAAATCATCATTTGAACTTGACCCAAGCTTTGGTTTGACCCAATTTGACCAGTTGGTCAACCTAACCTAACCTAACCCAATTTGACCTATAAAGGTCAAATTGAGCCAAACCCCTTAGAACCAAGTCATGACCACTTGGAATCTGATCTAACCTGACCCAAACCCATCTTAGGTCAGTCCAAATCATCCCAAACCCAAATTGAGATCAACCCAAGGCAAATCCCCCTTGGATTCTTCCCTCATATGGGTTTTTAGCCAAATATAGTAAGGTCCACTCTTCCTTTCCATGTGGCAACCCTCACTCATTCCAAATGAGGTCTGACCTAGCCACCTAGCCTCGGCCCACGTGGGCTAGGTCAGCCTTGGACCAAAAGAATGTGAGTTAACTCGCCTCCCTCACACATCAAAACCATTGGATACAAACTTGAGGGATGCTGCCTTGAGCCACCTCCCAAGTCTTCCACCAACCCAATCGAGCCGCATGGAGGTGACACCGACCCCTCCGGCATCCTGGCGACCAAAATTGAGGACCTTAATCCATCCATTCGATCTGAGTGGGGGGCATATACCCCCTCCCCCCTCATTTTCATTTGAAATTAACACACACACCCTCAGAATACCCTAGAACCCGAAACAAAACTCCCTATGCTTCATCAAAGCATCCCAAGCACGAATTTCACTGTTCCGAAATAGGCATCCATTTCTCCATCCCAACTCCGCCAATACTCAATTAAATTCAAATTCTTCTTACACACACCTTCCCCCACACCTCATCGAGTAAGAACAAATCATCCCCCAAGCTTTATGATTGTCGGACATGTGACTTCAATCAAAGTCGAGGTCCATAGTGACGAACTTGGTCCACCTTATGAACGAGGGGAAATTGTCTTGTGAACTGCTCAACAAGGCCTCATCTCTATTAGACAAAGCTTCCACAATCAAATTTGTCATCGGTATTGAGCTCCGGTGAGGTAATTCTATTAAAATTGAGATTTTGCAAAAATTTGTTTTAGCTTTTCAAAGTAAAGCTGAATGTTGTGTGATCCTATCCATTGGATCCCTTCGGATCCTTTGAGCGAAGGCATGGGATCCTTTTGGATTTGATCCGAGCTTGGGTGAGCTCAGATCACATGAGCAATGGCAAACAGACTCTGTCTCTCGTCGCTCGCAGAATGATAGGTCACAAATCGTCCATTCCACGTGATTGGAACAAATGGTCATGATTATATCTCATTAGATCATTTGATTTATTCCCTTAAGAGCCGTGGGTTTAATCGTGGTCATGCAATCTTAGATCGGAAGGCAAAGATTAAAACCGCGTCCACCACCGCCACGTATGTGCTGAATCGGATGCCGGTTAATATCCAATCCCACGACGCTACATGGAAAGAGTGCCTCATCAGCAAGCCATGTGGCACCGATGGGATTAAACTTTGATTAGGCCTAATTAACTAATTTTAATGGCTTAAGCTTCAAATATTCATAACAAATCATAAAAATACAAATAAATACTCATTTTAAAGGTATTTCAGAGGAGAATCATTTAAAATTAATCCATATTGATTTTAAATAGTAATTGAGGCTTAATTTGAGTTTAATTAAAAATCTAATTAGCTTAATTACTCCCTAATTATTTAAGTAATTAATTCAAACTTTTTGAGATTGTTTAATGAGATGACCCCTACCTCCCACAATTTTCTTGGGATTTATTGCTTAAGTAATTAGGGAAATTGCTTATTCTAGCCTTAATTATTCTCTTAATCAATTAAGTGATTAATTAACTCCTAATCAGCAAACAAATTAACTAATTGGGCATGTTAATCACTGTTGAATAGTGAATGGACTAATGGGATAGGGTTGGAACCTCTTTCCTAGCCCCTTTCCCCAAGTTTATTTCATTTCAAAAATCAAACTAATTAAGTAAATAGTTTAGTTAACTAAATTCAAATCATAATCACATCAGATCCTAATTAATTAAATCATGGGTAGATATTTAGGTGTTTAATAACCTAAAGGAGTTTAATGAAATTATGGTTAATCCATATCTATGGGGAAATCATAAGAGTAATTAATTAAGCTCCTTAATCTAATTAACTATTAATCATGAGCCAATTGCATTAGGCCCTTTTATTTCTTAGGATTATCACAAGTTTATTTTCCATGCATATGTTGGCTCATAATTGTTTGGTTAATTACTTTAAGGTGGCATAGGTAAGGGTAACTAATAGATTTGATTAAGAGTTAAACTTAATTAATTCATAAAATCTACCTAATTACCTTTCCTTAACCCAAATCATATTACCAATGTGGGAATGGGATTGGATAACAAATGAGTGCTCTCCTCCTCTCTAAATCAAATCAAAATCAAACAAAAAAAACTAAATTAATAAAGAAGCTTTGGTTTACATTAAATGGTTTTATTTGGTATGTTTGTCCTTAGGAATTAATTGGATTGAATGAATCACATGCTTGTATTTGATAATTCCTCTCCAATCATGCTAAGTATTGTATGTCATTTGATTTCATACATCCATCTCTTTCAAAAAATTAATTGAATTAAATGAGATTTCTTTTATGTAAGCTTGCATGTATTGACTTAACTTAATATATGTGTGGTCACTATCACTATTAAATCCTAATGTAGTTTCTAAAAGTTTACAAATGAATAATAACATGTGTAATGATGTTGGTTATAAATACATAAGAAGTGTATGTGTTTATAGTTTAAGTGTATGAAGTGAAGTTTCTTCCCTTTATTCACATGTTGATTTACATAAGTTTGAATGGTAATGGGTATATAGTCTAGACATCCCGAGAATATGAGACTTTAAGTATCCCCAAGGAGGTCATTTGATTACCTCACTTCCCTAGTTTAACAATCGCATGTACCAATTTGATTTCATTCATATGTTTCTTTAACATTAGAATTTAGATAGAGCTTTAAATCATATACATAAATAGTTCCATTAAAGAAAATACAATCTTTGCATGATTTTCATATTCTTAGTTATAAATACATGTATATGTATTCAAGAAAAATGGATATATAGTCTAGACATCCTGGGAATATGAGGCTTTAAGTAACCCCAATGAGGTCATTTGATTACCTCACTTCCCTAGTTACTAAAAGCACGTACTTATTTATGTCTTTTATGCATGTATGTCTATATTTAATTAGAAAATGATAATCATCTTTTCTATTTAAAAATACATGCATTCATAATTGTTTAGATGATTGAATTATTTAATCATGTGATTGGGAACTCTCTTTCCTATATTCATGTATGAAAATTTACATATATTTGAATGCAATGGGTATATTGTCTGGACATCTCGGGAATATGAGGCTTTAAGTAACCTCAATGAGGTCATTTGATTACCTCACTTCTCTGGTTTAACAACGGCAGGTACCTATTTAATTTCACTCTTATGTATTTTTGCATAAGAATCTAGATAGGGCTTTAAATTACATATAAATCATTAAATCAAATGAAAAGATAAACTTAAAAAAATACATGGATTCATCATTTAAATGTGTTGTATGTATAGATACACTTAAGATTAAATCATATGTATGATATTTGTGATGGAAATGAATGATTTGATATGTGTCATATGTTAGTAATTCAATTAGATTAATCTTAAGATGTCTTTCATATTAAATAGAGTTATTTAAAGTGAACTTAAACTTATGATTAATTTAAAATGTATAATAAGCCATTCACTAAAGAAAACTAAATCAAATTAACATGTTTTAGATGTGGCTTAAGGTAGGGACGGAAGAGGGAAATCCCCTTCCTTCTCTTTATAACACTTAGTTGTTAAGTGTATATCATATGAAACAAAGGAAAACACAAATTAAAATTCTCAAATAATTTAAACAACTTCAAGTAAAATCAACCCTTTTATGATAATTTGAATATTCTCTACACTTAGAAAATACAACACTAATGCCTAGTTAAGACACACCACACAAACTTTAACACATACATTAGAACTAAGTTACCACTTCTAGTTTGTTGACCTCACTTTTGGGAGTGAGCTCTCAACTTCCTCATCATAGATCTAGGACTCTTGTAGACACTAAGAGTTCCTTAGTCTTAAGACACTTCTAGTGATTACATGAACGCTTAATTTAAGCCTAGAGACTTAGAAGAATTAGCTATAAGAATAGGTTATGCCTTAGGGATTTAGGAAGACTTTCCTAACCTATAGCCTTAATCCCAATCATTGCTTCCTTCTTCCAAACAAAATCTCAAATTCAAATCCAAGATCATAATCCAATTCCAAATCAAATGATTGAAAATCCATGATTAAATTCAAATTCCAAATCCTTTCCTAAGCCCTTTGATTTTATCTTATGGACTTAGCCTTAACCAAATTCAAATCAACCCCAATTCAATTGATTTTTGCAAGATCATAAATCCAATCTCAAATCAAATCTGAACCCAAATCATAAATCAAAATCCAACTCCAAATAATTCAAACCCATGATTGAGTTCAAACTCCAAAACCTCTTTCTAAGCCATATGAACCAGCTTCATATGCTTAGCCAAAACCTCCTTTAAACAAAATCAAGTTTAGTTGATTTCTTTATAAATCAATCATTCCTTCATTTATATTCACAAATATCAATGAAATTTAAATTCAAACCATTCAAATCAAATCAAACTAAACCAAAACAAATCAATTCCCTACTTAAGCCCTTTTGACCTACTTCCCTCAATTTGGACAAATTTGCTTCCAAATCACTCCAAACCCAAGTGATTTTCTCATGAACCATTTATATATTCATTTATATTCACAAATATAAATGTATTATAAATCCAAATGTCCAAAACCAAACCCAAATCAAATCAAATTCTCAAGTTTAGCCCTTTTAGCCAATTTCTTGAACTTGGCTAAATGAAATCTAAATCAACTCAAAACCCATGGATTTTTTCATGATTCAATCACTCCTTCAATCATTGTTTCAAATATAAACACAAACTATAATTATCAATCCAAACCCAAGTCAACCCAACAAGTCAATCCCATGTTGACCCCTTTTGACTTGAAATTATCATATGAACTAAAATTCATTTGACTCCAAACCACTTGCAATTGGATTTATATTTCCATCCTAAGTCCATATGTAGTTCAATTAAACTTGAATCAAGCCATGATCAAGCCAATTGACCCATTTAGGTCCACTTAACCCAAAGTGACCTAAAAGATTTTTTTGAGCCAAGTTCTAATTCAACCCAAATTAGATTGAACTAAGCCATCCAAACCCCATATCATGGTCAACAATCATCCTAGGTTAATCAATTGTCTTGAATTGGGTCAAACCAAGTCAACCTAGCCTTTTGACCAAGTCAACCTTTAGCCCAAATGAAACACAAGCTAGCCAAAACTAATCATATGCCAAATTGATTGAAGCCATTAACTCAAAACCACTCATAATCAATGATTGAACATGACCAAACCCTCAATTTAGCCAAACTAAGTCCAATTGGCCATTTGATCTAAGTTGACTCAAATTGTCCTAAAAAGTCAAGATTGGTCAAATCATGATTTGCTCCAAACTGATTACAACAAATGACTCAAGTTCATTCCAAATCACTTATTGAACTTGGCCAAAGCTATAATTGAGCCCAATTTGACCAATTGGTCAACTTGACCCAACCTAGCCCAAATTGACCTAAATGGTCAAATTGGCCAAAATCCAAATTAAACCAAATCAAAGCCTGCAATCATTTTCAATTAACCAATTGAACTTGACTCAACACCTAGCCCAACCCAACTTGGTCAAATTGGTCAACTTGACCCATTTGACTCTTTTGAATCCAAATGAGTCAAATTCAAACTTAATCCAAATTACTCAAAACCAATTGAACCAAAACATCCCAAATCATCATATGAACCTAACCCAAGTTTTGGTTTGACCCAATCTGACCAATTGGTCAACCCAACCCAACCTAACCCAAATGAACCCATTTTGACCAAATTAACCCAAATCACCCAAAGCCACCTTATGGAACCTTGGTGGCTGACCTAACTTGACCCAAAGTAACCCTCGGTCAGCCTCAAACCAGCCCAAGTCCATGTGGAACCGAACCCAAGGAGATTAACCAATGGGCACCCTCTCTGTACATTGGATTCTTGCCTTAAGAGGCAAAGTCCACTCTCCCATCTCCATAGAAGCCATTAAACTTCCTAATAAGGAACTCTTTGGCCACCATATCCCATCCTAAGCCATCCTAGAACTTTTCATGGACCGAGGAAAGCAAGCCAAGCAGCCACCTCTCATGGCCGAACACCCCATGGGCAAAGGCAAGAACCAACCCAACTCAATCCTTCCATATCAAACCTTGAGACTCTTGCCACCACTTCCTCCAACCAGGATGTGAAAAGTGGAGCTGACGGCGACCCCTCCGATGACTCGATGGCGGCCAATCAGTGGATTTTCAGGGATCAATCCCGTCCATCCATAAAGTGAAATTGAGGGATATATCCCCTTAATTCGAGTGGCAAATGACACCAATTTCTTTGTGTGAGTTTCCTAAGCCATTTCGAAATCCCTCAGAGCTCCCTAGAGCATCCCAAGCCTCCCTCGATTGGCATTCCTCCTCCTTGAGCAAAGCTGAAACAGGACACCACCTTCCCGATCAATACTCCCCCTCCACTCAGTCAAACTTCAATTCCACCCCTTTCATTCGAGCCAATCATCTAAGTCTTCCGGTCCAATCAAGCCTCTTGCATGCGTAGCTTGATCAACTGAGCATTCTACACCAAACTAAACCCCAAGCTTCTTAATAGGGCCTCACCTTAATTAGGCAAAGCTATCTTCGATCCGACAACCAAACATTAACTCCGGTGAGGTAATTTTCCAAAATCGAGCCTTATATGGAAAATCGTTTGGTATTTTATGAAACAAATTCGAATGTCATGTATTTTTAGCCATTGGATATGTGCGCCTCCCCTCCTCGAAGGTGTGGGGTCAATTTGGAGGCAAACCGAGCTTGAGTGAGCTCAGATCGAATGGGGAAAGATGGATTACATTCATCTTTTATCGCTCGTGAATAGGATGGATCATGGATTGTCCATTCTGCACAATCAGAATGGAGGGTCAAAATTTAATCCCACGTTAGATCCCTTGATTCCTATCCTCGTAGATCGATGGTCATCATCGATCTTAGATCGGGTCCACAGTTAACGTGTCGTCATGATTCGATTATGTCGGATGTGACAACTTAAATAGCCAATCGTTGCACCATGTGGAAAGCGTCGCGTCGACCATACCGGGATTAAGGCTTTAATTAGGTTTAAATAATCCATTTTTATGGTTGAACCTTCTAAAAATCATAACTAATCCTAAAATATCAAAAAAAAATACAAACTTGGGCTCATTTTGAAGATATTTTAGAGTAAAATCTAGGAAAATTATTATTAATTAATTTAGAATAGTGATTTTGGTTTAATTAAGATTTAAGTAAAAATCTAATTTGTTTAATTACTCTTTGATTAGTCAGTTAATTAATCACAAATATTATGTTGATGTTTAGGGGGATGACTTCTGCCTCCCCTATTTTTCTAGAATTTTATTGGTTGCTTAATTAGAAAAATTAATTGATTAAGCCTTAATTATTCCCTTAATTTAATTATTTATAATTAGTGAATGAAAAGTGACTTAATTAATTATTTAAGCCTAATTACCTCTGTTGAACAATAAGCTTAGGGAATGTGATTGTGATATTTTTCCTAATTCATTTCATAAGTTTTCTTCACTCTTTGGAATTAGATTAGTTAATGATTAATGATGTAATTAATTACTTAATTAATTAATTAATCTCCTAGATAAAATCAGAGCTTAAGCGATCAAATATAAGACTTAGGGATTGAGATTAAGGCCTCTTTCTTGATCTCTTTCCTTAGGTTAATTTTATTTCATTTAGTGCTTAATACTTAATCAAATGGATTAATGAGCTTAATTAACTCAATTTAAAATCTATTCATATATAATCACCTTTAATCAATCTTGGGTAGCTCTTTGGGTGTTCAATAACCTAAAGAGATAGCTAATGAAATGATGGTTAGCTCACAAGTGTGAGAAAACCAAAAAAATTTTTAAGTGAGATCCCTTAAGCTTAATTAACTATTAATCATGAGCCAATTGCATTAGGCCCCCTTTCATTTATAAAGATCATTGAAAATTTACTTTTTTATGTGGTTGAATATCATAGTGGCTCATTATTAATTAGTTAATTAACTTAAAGTGATGTAAGTAATGGTTAATTAATTAATTTAATTCATACCTTAACCTAATTAAGACATAAAATCAACCTAAATATTCTTCAATAAACCAAATTAACTCACACATGGCGAGATGGGATTAGGATTAGCAAACCTCTTTCACATTTTCTTAAATCAAATCAAACATGAAAATGAAATGACATTAAAGAACTTTGGTGTGTTTTAAATAATCTTATTTAGTTTGATTGTCCTTGGGAGTTAATTGATTTGAATGAAATCACATACTTGTGTTGTTTCAATTCTTTCCAATCGTGCTAAATGTTGTATGTCATATGATTCATGCATCCATCTCTTTTAAAATTAATTAAGTAAAATAATTTTCTTTATGTCAATTTGCATGTGTTGATTTAAATTAAAAATATGTGTGACTAGCATCATTATTAAATTTCAAATATATTTTCAAAGTTTATTAATGATTGAATATACATATATATTGTAAATTTAGTTATATATATACATAGAAAATGTAAGTGAATATAAATTTAGTGTGTGAAATAAAGTTTCTTCCTTACATTTATGTTTTGATTTGTATAAGTAAGAATGTTAGCGGTATATTAGTATGGACATCTCGGGGACGCAAGACTTTAAGTAGCCCCAAGGAGGTTATTATCTCATTCCCTTGGTGTAAAATAATGGCGGAATACCTGCTTGATTTCATTCTTATGCATTTATATATTAGAATCTAGATAAAGCTTTAATTCATTTGCACAAAATAAATCAATCAAATCAAAATACAATTTTTGCATGGCTTGCTATTCTTGTAGTTGTTTATACATCCACATGTATCTAAGGATAGTGGTATATTAGAGACATTCTAGGCCAGACTTTAAGTAGCCAGGAGGTTCCTACCGTTCCCTTGGTTGAACATGGCGTATTGCTTAAAACTTTTATACATGTGGATGTGTACTTAGCTAATAAATGAAAACCCCCTTTTTCTATTAAAAAGACATGCATTCATGCTTTATTTATTTGATTGAGTTGATTAGTCATGTGATTAAAGGTTCTTTCCTTATGCTTTTGCATAAGAATTTAGATAGAGCTTTAGATTAATATGACAAAATTATTCAACCAAATGAAATGCCAATTCCAAATACATTTACTCACATTCATCATTTAAGTGTGCTAAGATACTAATTGCATGTATCGCTATACTTAGGATTTAATCATGAAAGAAATGAATAAGCATATGTTATATGATAGTAATTTATTCCAACTAACCTTAAGATGCCTTTCTTATTTAATGAATTTATTTAAAATGAATCTAAACATAAGATTAATTAAAACATGTAATAAGCACTTCACTAAAAGAAATTGATTAATTAATTTACTTTAGATGTGACTTAAGGTAGGGATAAAAGAGAGTGATCTCTCTTTCTTTCTCTTCATAACTCTTAGTTATTTTGTGTAGGCCAAATGAAACAAAAGAAAATATTAAGTAAAATTTGTAAATTAATTAAACCATTTAAAGTGAAACCAACCTTGATAATTAAATCTCTTCACACTTAGGAAATCTTAACTCTAAAGCCTAGTTAGGACATACCACACAAGCCTTAACACACACATTAGATTAAATCACCACTTCTAGCTTTATGTTAGAGCGATGTATATTTTTTTTATGATGTAATGTTGTAGACTAGATGTTAGGGTGTATGTGCGTAAACTGGATGTTAGGCCGTGATTAACCTAACCATGTTTCCTGCATGAGATTATGATTAAGGTGCTGCTATAATAAAAATATGTGTAGATTGCTTAACCCCTAAGCATAATCTATTTTAGGATAGGTGGACTTAGTTATCCATGTTCAGGGTGCTAAGTCCAAATTATTCATATAATTGCTTTGGTTGTATGGTGTGTTTAGCTAACACTTATTTTATAGATGTAGTTAAATTTACTTTTCCTATTTTTAATGTTATTTTGTATTAGTAATTAGGATTAGTGCTATGGAGGTTTAGGATAAATGTTGGTTACAAGATCAAGTCTTATGTACCATGTGATCCTATGGAGCTTGTCCAACCAAATGAAAGAAAGAAATGAAGGAAAGAAGGAGCTTTGAAGATTTCATTTGTTGTAATTAACTTGTAATTATTCTTTCATTATACCATGATGTATAAGGGTAGAGCTCGACTTCCCATTTCTTTTTTGGGTTATATGGCGATACCCGACTGCACCAGCCTCTTATTCTTTTATGTTAGCTTTATAAAATTATTTGATATTTTGTTTAACTTGTGCATTAAAAAAATATGTCTCTTCATTGTTTATTTATGATTGGTGATTGTTGTGTGGCCTTGATGCGATTAGGCTCTTAGGATAAAAATAAATTTTCTACCCCAGTAACAACTCATAACTAAATTTTTTAAAAATAACTCATAACCTCACATAAAGCCTAGGCATTAAATCAAGATAATAAAATATTTAGCAACCCCTTAGCTGGATGTTGTATGCTTAATATCATGCATGTCATTTTATTTCACTCTTGCTAAGAGAGGATATCCATCTTTGCCAAATAAAATACGGCTTAACCTTTGAGAGCCAATGATGGAAAACACCTCTTTATCTTTTTATTTAGCCCAAAATCAACTTCATCATACATTTAGGCATATAAAATCCTATAGCCTGTGTCAAAATAAAGAGTCAAAAATCAAATAAAATTTGATAAGTTTTGCATTAAACCTAGTTATTATTCATACCACTCATGCTCTAGTCTTTTAGGGAGTCGGTTTAAGGACTTTAGTTTATTTTCTAAATAATAACAACCTAGACATCTTGCAAAATCATAAGACATGCCTACATGGTTTTAAAATATAGGAGGAGTTAGATGGCTACCACTCCAAGCGGTTACAAGTCTAGCAGTCGAATAGTTTACTCTCTCTCTTAGAGGTAAATAATATACCTACTTTTGCCTTAGATTTAGGTCGTGATTTGGTCATCGCTAAAGCTCCCCAGATTTAGGATCCAAGGTTGTTGTTTCCCTTTAGGACTATAAGCATAAATCATCACCTCTTAGGCATTTTTACAATCTTGTATTGTGGAATTATAAGTCCTAGATTTCTAATAAAATTTTAACTCAAACATATAATTCCCCTCAATTTCAAATATATAAAGCCTAATCATAGTTTGGGATGCTCACTAGGCTTCCTAGTATCATGAGCATCCCCTACTCATCTCCTTTTGACTTCTATAATAAGTCTTTCCTTTCAATCTATCCCATTTTATCTTCCAAATATAGCCAATTTATTGATAGTCCTATCTTTGAATTCTTTGGAGACAACAATTGCATACTTTAATTGAGAGTATTTCTAATGAATTCACCTTCCATGAAATATAATTAACTACAGGGACTTGCCCGCATAGGAAACTTTAGAACTCAATTTAAATAAACCCTACTTTATTCATCCATGTAAAGTTGGGGAAAACTCTCTGGTACATTTGAAGACATATCATGCCTTAGGAGTCCTTATTAGGTGATTAAGTCCATCATTTGGTAGTGATTTCTATCTTTCAAGATAGTACACTATTCCTTAATGTCTCATACCCGTCACCTCGATAGTGTACATCCCCATATACACACATATACACTATCAAACCAAAAATAAACAACATAAGCTATATGTTAGGACGGTGCATGATGTGTTGTACATTTTATTTTGTGATGCATTATTTTAGACTGGATGTTAGGGTGTTATCAACCTCACTTTTGGAGTGAGTTCTCAATCTCCTCATCTTAGACTTAGGAGTCTTCTATACACTAAGGCTTTCTTAGTCATAAGACACTTCTAGCACTTAGGTGAACAGTTAACCTAAGCCTGGAGACTTAGAAAGGTTAATCATAGGATTATGCTTTGCCTTAGGACTTATGGAAATCCATCTACCCTATAGACTAAGCCCAATCCAGGCTTACCTTCCTAAGCTATATTTCAACCAAATTCAAATCCAAGTCCAAATCCAAATTCCAAGCCAAAAGATTACAGCTCATGATAAAATCCAAATTCAAAATCAGCCTAAGGCCTATGATTTTATCTTATGGACTTAGCCTCAACCAAATTCAAATCAATCCAAACTCAATTGACTTTCTCAAATATCAATTCAACCCTTCAATCAATCTATCAAACTAAATTCCAAATCCAAATTCAAATTCCAAAACCAAATGATTATAGCCCATGATCAAATCCAAACTTGAAATCTTTCCTAAGTCTTATGAATCAATTTCATGAACTTAGCCAAATTCCATCTAAATCAATCCAAAATAAATTGATTTTCTCATAATCAATCATATCTTCAATCATCTACCTAAATATAAATCAAATCTACATTCAAATGATCAAAACTAAATCAAACTAAATCAAACTAAATCAAATTAAATCAACATCCAAATCTAAGCCATGTGACCTACCTTCATGAGCTTAGCCAATCTTAACCCAAATCACTTCAAACTCAATTGATTTTCTCATGAATCAATCATATCTTCAATCATCTTCACAAATATAAATGAAATATACATTTAAATCATCAAAACTAAATCAAACTAAATTAAAATCCAAATCTAAATCCTTTAAGCCAATATCATGGACTTAGCCAAATTCTATTCAAATTCAAATCAAAATCAATTATTTTCCTCATAAATCAATCACTCCATCAATCACCATTCCAAATATAAAGAAAATCTACAATCATCAAGCCAAACCAAAACCAGTCCAAGTCAAACCCAACTTAACCCTTTTGACTTGAAATATTCAAATGAACCAAAACTCATTCAAACCCAAATCAATTGCAATTGAATTTATATATCAGTCCCAAATCCATATATAAACTCAACTAAATTAAACTCAACCCAAAATCAAGCCAACTAAACCCAATTGGTTCACTTGACCCAAAGTAACCAATTTGACCTCTTTGAACCAAAATCTAATTCAATCCAAATCAAAGTGAATTAAGCCAATCCAAACTTTATAACATGGTTATTGATCACCTTGATCAATTATCATAAATTGGGACAAACCAAGTCAACCTAGCCCTTTGACCAAGTCAACCTTCTTAACCCATATGAACCCAAACTAGCCAAATTGTAACCTAAGCCAAATCCACTAAACCAATGATTCATACCCATCCAAAACCAACATTTGAACATGACTTGACCTTCAATTGAGCTAAACCAAACCCAATTGGCCCTCTTGACCCAAGTTGACCCAATTTGACCTACATGACCAAAATGTGTCAAATCTTGATATAATCCAAATTGATTGTAACTAATGGCTCAAGTTCATTCCAAATTGACTATTGAACTTGACCAAAGCCTCAATTAAGCCCAATTGACCCACTAGACCTAAATGACCTATTGAACCCAACTTGACCTAAAGGGTCAAACCAAGCTAAAACCCATTCAAATCCAAATTAAACTCAACTAAATTCAAACCAAGTCATGACCCAAGCCAATTTGGCCAATTGGGTCAAATTGGTCAACTTGACCCATTTGACCCAAATGAATTCAAATAAGCCAAACCCAAATTGAACCAAACCAATGACACTAATACATCCCAAATGATCATATGAACTTGACCCAACCTTGGTTTGACCCAATTTGACTAATTGGTCAACCTAACTCGATTTGACCCAATTTAACCTAAATGGGTCAAATTGAGCCAAATTGAACCTAATAAACTCCAAATGACATGAAATTTGTCCCAACCTACTTTTGACTCATTTTGAATCTGGCCAAATCAAAATCAATGCTAAATGATCATTCTACCCTTAGGCTAAGGGTATCACATGAGATAAATCACTCATGTAAGTGATCATTTCCATTCCTTGGCCACTTGGCACTCTCTCATTGATCCACCTAGGCTCCTAGGACACTGTCCAACCTGACCCAAAGGTGGTTGGGTCGGCTATGACTCATGGGGAGGTGAAATCAGCTCACCTCCCCCATTGGAGCACTTGAAACACCAAGACACCCACTACCATCCATGGCAGCAACCTACATGCCTTCAACAAATCGATCCACCTCATCCACTCCCTGCCACCCATGACTCCTTGAGGTGGTCGAATGATCACAAAAATTTAAACAAGGCTGAGTCATCCAATCAAGAGGGGGGGTATACTCCCCCTCATTTCCCTCAAACACACACGAATTCATTCCTTAGAGCCCTAGCTACCCAAGACGAGCAGTCAGAGCCATTTTCCAAGCTCCCAAGCTCATTCCTCAATCCCTATTCTCAATTTTCTTCAAGCCAAAATAAAGCACTCCCCTATTGACTCCCATTTTCTCAAGGCTCAACCAAAGTGCAATTAACTTTGCACACACCATCCTTGGAGCTAATCGAGCAAGAATGAAACATCCCCAAAGCTTCCCGATGATTGGAGGGTGGACTTCGATCAATGTCAGACTCCTATGCTTCAGGTATTGGCCTTCCAAGCAAACTACCTCAAATTGGAGCTTGTGTTGATCAGTAAAGCTTCATCTCCACTAGACGAAGTTTTCACAATCAAGATTTCCACCAGTCTTAAGCTCTAGTGGGGTATGCCATTGAAATTGACATTTGGATGAAAATGAGTTAGAGCTTTTTAAAGAAAACTTTCATCCCGTGTGATCTTAGTTGTTGGATCCTTCGCGCAAAGGTGTGGGATCCATTTGGAGTCAATCCAAGCTCGGGTGAGCTCGGATCAAGCAAGCAATGGTGGACGGACTCCGTTCCCCCTCGCTCGCGTGACAATAAATCATGCACCATCCGTTCCATGAGATTGGAATGGATGGTCATGATTAGATCCATTATAATTATCCGATTTGATCATTTAGCATCGTGGGATTAATCATAGCCGTCTGATCTTAGATCGGATGGTTCACAAGAAAGCACATTCGCCACCGCCATGCAAACACTGACTAGGATTAGTTTTAAATAACCAATCCCACGACGCCATGTGAAAAGTGCACCATGTCAGCGTGCCAGTGGGGCGGATGGGATTAAGGGTTAATTAGGCCTAATTAATGTATTTTAATGGCTAAATTTTATGAAAATCATAACTAATTATAAAAAAAATCTGAAAAATATAAATAAATACTCATTTTTAAGGTATTTCATATGAGAATTTATTAAAAATATTCTTAATTAGTTTTGAATAATAATTAAGGCTTAATTATAATTTCATTACAAAATTAATTAGCTTAATAATTCCTTAATTACTTAGGTAATTAACTCTAAACTTTCTGGGTTAATTTAATGGGATGACCTCTACCTCTCATGATTTTTTTGAGATTTATTGCTTATTTAATTAGGGAAATTGGCTAATTAAGCTTTAATTACTTTCTTAAGTTAATTAACCATTAATTAATCCCATGAACAATAACAAATTAATTAATTAAGTGGTTAATTATTATTTAATGGTGATAAATCTATAGAATAAGGTTGAGGCTTCCTCCTTAGCCCATTTCTCCTAGGTTCATTCCATTAATCAAACTAATTAAGGTTTAATTAATTACTTAAATTATTTAATTGAGTAAGCTAAAATATTAATCATGTCAGAACTTAATTAATTAATTCTTAGGTAGACCCTTAGGTGTTCAACAACCTAAGGAAATCCTAAGAAAATTATAATTAGCTCACATGTGTGGGAGAATTATAAAAGTACTTAATTAAGTTTCTTAGATTAATTAATCATTAATTGTAAGTAAATTGCATTAGGCCCCTTTTCTTTCTTAGGATCATTACTAATTTTATTTCCAAGGCATGTGCATATCATGTTGTCTCATAATTATTTGGGTAATTATATTAAGGTAACATAAGAAAGGATTAATTAAGGGATTTAATGCATACCATAACTTAATTAACTCATAAAATCAACTTAATTACATTTCATTAAACCAAATTAATTAATAAATATGGTAATGGGTTAAGATCAACAATTCTCTTTCTCACATCCTTAAATCAAATCAAAATATGAAATTGAAAATGGCATTAAAGAAGTTTTGGTTTATTTTAAATGATTTTATTTGATATGATTGTTCTTAGGAATTAATTTAATTGAATGAAATCATGTGTTTATGTTTATTTATTCCTTTCCAATCATGTTAAATATTGTATGTCATTTGAAATCATGCATTCATATTTTTAAAATTAATTAAATAAAATGGTTTTCTTTTATGTAAGCTTTCATGTGTTGGATTAATTTATAATATGTGTGACTATTATCACTAATAAATTCAAATTACTTTCCAAAGTCTATAAAGTAATTACATTGATTAGAGTGATAGTAGTTATGGATACATGTACGTTTGCATGTGCTTATAACTTAGATATGTGGAGTAAAGCTTTCTTTTCTTTAATTCATATGGGGTCTTACATGTATTTGAATGTTGATAAGTATATAGTCGACATCCCAGGAATACAAGGCTTTAGCTAGCCTCAAAGAGGTCATTTGATTACCTTACTTCCCTAGTTAACAATGACACGTACTTATTTTATTTCATTTACTTGTGTTTCTACATTAGAATTTGGATAGGACTTTAATCCACATGCATAAATATTTCAATCAAATAAAAGTACAATCTTTGCATGGTTTTCCATTCTTTATTTATGTATACATCCATATGTATTTAAGGAAAGTAAGTGTTTATTCTGGACATCCCGGGAATATGAGGTTTTAAGTAGCCCCAAGGAGGTCATTTGATTGCCTCACTTTTTTATTTAACAATGGCACATACTTGCTTATGTCTCTTATACATGTGTGTGTGTGTGTATTTAATTATGAAATTAAAATCCCTTTTCTTTTATCAAGGATATGCATTCTATAATCATTTGTATGATTATCATGTGTTACATATAAGTTAATGCTCTCTTTCCTATGATTCATGCATACAAATTTACATGTGTTTGAATGTGAATGGGTATATAGTTTGGACATCCCAAGAACACGAGGTTTTAGTTAGCCCTAAGGAGGTCATTCGATTACCTCACCTCCCTAGTTAACAATGACACGTACCTATTTAATTTTATCCCTATATATTCTTGTATAAGAATTTTGATAGAGCTTTAAATTAATATAATTAAATAATTCAATCACATAAAATAATATAAACTTTAAATACATATCTACATTCATCATATAAGTGTGCTAAAACATATTACATGTAAAGATACTCTTAGGATTAGAATCATATGCATGTTACATGTGATGGAAAAGAATGATTGATATATATCATGTGATAGTAATTCTAACAAATTAATCTTATGCCTTTTGTATTGAATGAATTTATTTAAAGTGAACCTAAACTTAGGATTAAGTGAAAAAATATGTAATAAGCTATTCACTAAAGAGAACTAAATCAAATCAACATACTTTAGAAAGTGGCTTAAGGTAGGGATGAAAGAGGGTAATCCTCTTTCCTCTCTTTATAATACTTAGTTGCTAAGTGTAATCAAATGAAATAAAAGAAAACACAAATTATATATTCTCAAATCAATTAAATCAACTTCAAGCAAAATCAACCTTTTATGTTAAATCAAATCCTTCCAAACTTAGAAAATTTAAACTCTAATGCCTAGCAAGACATACCACACAAGCCTTAACACACACATTTGAATTAAGTCACCACTTCTAGCTCCATGTTAGGACGATGTACGATGTGATGAATGTTTTGTTTTAAGATGTATTACTTTAGACTGGATGTTAAGGTGTATGCTTCGTAGACTATATGTTAGGTCGTTAGTAGCTTAATCATATTTTCTACAGGGGATTATTCTTAAGGGATGCTTTAAAATAAATATAAATACTCTCTTCACATAATAGGTGGGCTTGGATACCCATGTCAAGGGTGCTAAGTCAAAATCATACATATAACTACTTGGGATTGTATGTGTGTTTAGCTAACCTTTTTTTTGCAAGTGTAGTTAGATTTACTTTCTTTATTTTTTTAATGTAATTTTGCAATAAAAATTATGATTAGTGCTATGAGGGATTATAATGAGCAGTGGTCAGAAGATTTTACCCTGGGGTTCCCTGTGATGCCATTGAAGCAAGCACATCCAAATCCAAGAAGGAGCAAACTAAATTAAGAGAAAGAAGGAGGAAAATGGAAGAGTAAAGAATGAAGACCCCCCATAGCATGTATTCATTATAATTATAAAATTATCCTTTCATATTCTGAGTTGTATAAGGGTAGAGCTTGACTACCCATCTTTTCTCTTTTCCGGTTGTATGGCGGTACCCGACCACACCGACCTCTTACTCTTTAGTTCTAGTTTCATAAAATTATTTGATATTGTATTTATTTTGTGCATTAAAAATGGCATGTCTTTTCATAGTTTCTTAAATGATTGATTCTTTAATGTGTGTCCTTGATAGGATTGGGATCTTAAGATAAAATAAATTTTCTACCCAACTAATCACTCATAACTGAATTTTCTACAACTCATAACCTCACCATAAAGCCTAGGTTTTAAATAAGATAATTAAAATATTTAGCAACCCCTTAGCTGAATAGCTGAATGTATCACATCATGCATGCATATTTCTTCTTTCTTGAATAAGAGGGATCTTCATCCTTGCACAATAGGGGAATGCTTGACCTATGAGGGCATCTGTTGTGGTGGAGATCACCCTCTTCCCACTAGTTTGGCCAATAATCTACTTCATCATGCATTTAGGAATATAAAATTCTAAAGCCTTTGTTTAAATAATGTGCTAAAAATGAAATAAAATTTCAAAATATTTTACATTATATTAAGTCATTACTCATACCACTCATGCTCTAGTCTCATAGGGAGTGTTTTAGGACTTTAGTATATTTTCTAAATAAATAATAGCCTAATTATCTTATAATTTGATATGATAGGACAACATGGATTTCAATTGTAGGAGGAGTTAGCTGGCAGCCACTCCAGGTGGTTGTAAGCCTAGAAGTCGGGTGATTTACCCTCTCTTGTGGAAGTAAACTTTATGCTCATCTTCTCTTAGATTTAGGTCATGCTTTAACTTATGCTAAAGCTCCCTAGATTTATGATTCGATGTTACTATTTTCTTCATGCTACAAGCATAAATTTTCACCTCTTAGGCATCTCCATAACCTAGTGTTGATAGATTCAACTCAAATAAATAATTCTCTTCACTTTCAAATATGTAAAGCCCAATCATAAGGTAAATTGGAATGCACACTAGGCTTCCTAATATCATGAGCATTCCCTACTCATCTCCTTTAGCTTTCAAAATAAGTTTCTCTATTTGATCCATCCCAATTGAATTTTCAAATATAGTCAATCCTTTGATAGTCTAACCTTGAAATTTTTGGAGAGCCTAATTGTCTATTTTAATTGAGAGTATTCCTATGAAATTCACCTTCCTTAGGATATAATTAACTATGGAGGTTTGCCTCCATAGGAAACTTTAGAACCCAGTTTAATATAAACCCTACTTTATTCATCCATGTAAAGTAGAAGAAAAATCTCTAATATATTCGAAGACCCATCATGCCTTAGGAGTTCTTATTACATGATTAGGTTCATTGAAAGGTGATGCCTCTATATTTTGATATAGTACATCATACCTCAATGTTGTACCTGATCACCTAAATAAGTATCCCCTACGATCTGCATGGTGTCCCCCCCCCCATACATCAAAAAATAAACACGATAGATGTATACTTCATAGACTGGATGTTAGGCCATTCTTAGCCTAATCATATTTTCTATAAGGGATTATGCTTAAGGGGATGCTTAAAATAAATATAAATTCTCTCTTTGTAGGTTGCTAAAAAACCTAAGCATAATCCAAATTATGATAGGTGGACTTGGTTACCCATGTGGAGAGTGCTAAGTCTAAATTATATATATAACTACTTGGATGGTGAGTATGTTTAGCTAACACTTATTTTATAGGTATAGTTAGATTTACTTTTCCTATATAAATATAATTTTGCATTAGGAATTAGGATTAGTGCTATGGATGATTAGGATGAGCAGTGGTCAGAAGGCTTCGTCCTGGGGTGCCCTATGATGCCTTTGAAAAAAGTACATCCAAACTAAAGAAGCAGTGAATAAATCAAGAAGATATGAAGGAAAGAAGACCCCCATTGAATTTAATAAAATTACAAATATTCTTTTATATCCCGGGTTGTATAAGCGTAGAGCTCCACTACCCGTCTTTTCTTTTTCGAGTTGTATGGTGGTACTCGACCGCACCGGACTTTTATTATTTTATGATAATTATAGAATTTGATTGATGATTTATTTAGATTGCACATTAGAGATTGCATTTTCTTCATAGTTTCTTAAATATTTGATGCCTTAATGTGTGGACTGGATGCGATTAGGCTCTTAAGGTAAAATTAATTTTTCTACCCCAACTAATCACTCATAATTAAAATCTAAACAACTCATAACCTCACAATAAAGCTGTGGTGTTTATTTCTGATTATGTGTATATAGGGGACACCACATAGATCTGAGGGTGTACTTATTAAAGTGATCAAGTATGACATTGAGGTATGATGTACTTTCTCGAAAGATAGAGGCATCACCCTTCAATGGACCTAATCACCTAATAAGGACTCCTAAGGCATGGTGAGTCTTTGAATATATCAGAGATTTTTCTCCTTCTTTATATGGATGAATAAAGTAGGGTTTATATCAAATCAGGTTTTGAAGTTTCCTATAGGGGCAAGCCCCCATAATTAATTACATTCTAAGGAAGGTGAGTTACTTAAGATACCCTCGATTAAAGTAGGCAATTATTATCTCCATAGATTTTGAAGATAAGATTATCAATAAATTGACTATGTTTAGAAATCAAATGGGATAGATCAAAAAGAAGAGACTTATTATTGAAGCTAAAGGAGATGAGTAGAGAATGTTCATGATACTAGGAAACCTAGTGAGCATTCCAACCTATCCTATGGTTGGGCTTTATATGTTTGAAATTGAGGAGAATTATTCATTTGAGTGGAAATTTTATTAGAAAGATAGGACTTACAACCCCACAATACAAGATTATGAAAATGCCTAAGAGGTGAGGATTTATGCTTGTAGCCCGAAGGAAACAACCACCTTGGATCCTAAATCTAGGGAGTAGTTAAAGCAAGACCTAAATCTAAGCAAAAATAGGCATAAGGTTTACCTCCACAAGAGGGAGTAAACCACCTGACTATTGGACTTGTAATCGCTTGAAGTGGCAATCAGCTAACTCCTCATATGCTTTAAAATCATGTAGGCAAGTCATATGATTTTACAAGATAGTTGGATTATTATTATTTAGAAAAAGACTAAAGTCCTTAAACACACTCCTTAAGAGACTAGGGCATCAGTGGTATGAGTAATGACTTAGTCTAATAAAAATATTTCCAAATTTTATTTGATTTTGGACTCTTCATTTTTGACAAATGCCATATAATTTTTATATGTCTAAATGCATGATGAAATGAGGTTATTGGTTAAATCAGAGAGAAAGAGGTGCTTCCCACCACAAAAGAGACCCTCAAGGGTCAAGTCTTCCCCTATCATGTAAGGATGGAAACCCTCTCTTAGAAAAAGTAAAGTAATATGAATGCATGATATTAAACATACAACATTCAGTTAAGGGGTTTCTAAATCTTTTAATTATCTTGATTTAATTCCTAGGCTTTATATGAGGTTGTGAGTTATTTAGAAAATTTAGTTATGAGTTGTAGTTGGGGTAGAACATTTATTTATTCCTAAGAGCCTAATCAGATCCAAGCCGCACATTAAATCACCATTCATAAAGAAATTATGAAAAGGTATAACATTTCTATTGCATAATTTAAATATAACATTATGCATTTTATAACTCTAACGTAAAAGAATAAAAGGTCGGTGCAGTCGGGTACTATCGTACAACCTGAAAAGAAAAAATGGGTAGCCGAGCTCTACCCTTATACAACCCAGAATATGAAAAAATAATTAAAATTATAAATGAATAAATGCTATGGGGGTCTTCTTATCTTCATTCTTCATATATCCTTCATTTTTTTATTTGGATGCACTTGCTTCGAAGGCATCACATGGCCTCCCAAGACAAAGTCTTCTAGCCAATGCTCATCCTTATCCCCCCATAACATTAATCCTAATTCTTAATGCAAAATTACATTAAAAATAGGAAAAGTAAATCTAACTACACCTGCAAAATAAGTGTTAGCTAAACACACTAAACAACTCAACAGTTATATGAATAATTTCAACTTAGCATCTTGCATATGGGTAACCAGGCCCACCTATCCTAATTTAGATTATGCTTAGGGGTTAAGCAACCTTAAAAAGAGAGCATTTATATTTATTTTTAAGCACCCTTTAAGCACTATCTCTTGTAGAATCTAAATATGACCTACTTTTAAAGTGTGTGTATTAAGACTTGTGTGATATGCTTTAACTAAGCTTTGTTATGATTTTCTAAGTATGAAAGGATGTAATTTAAGAGGTTGATTTCTCTTTAAGTGGTTTAATTGATTTGGGATTTTTACTTAGCATTTTCTTTTGTTCCATTTGATTTACACCTAGCAACTAAGTATTATAAAGAGAAGAAAAGATAGGATCACTCTCTCTTATCCCTACCTTAAGTCATATCTAAAGCATATTAATTAGTCAAATCTCTTTAATGAATGGCCTATTACATATTTTAAATTAATCCTAAGTTTAGGTTCACTTTAAATAATCTCAGTCCATAAGAAAGGCATCTCAAGATTAATTAGAATTAATTACTATCACATGACATATATTCATTCATTTCTTTCCATCATATATGACATGCATATGATTAAATCCTAAGCATACCTATATATAATATGTCTTAGCACAGTTAAATGATGGATGCAAGTATGTATTTTTGGAATTTAGATGTTTCATTTGATTGAATCATTTTATCATATTAATTTAAAACTCTATCTAAATTCTTATATAAAAATACATAGAAATGAAATTAAATAGTGTGTCATTGTTAACCATGGAAGTGAGGTAATCAAATGACCTCCTTGGGACTAGCTAAAGCCTCGTATTTGCAGAATGTCCAAACTATATATCCATTACATTCAAACATATGTAAGATTATACACATGAATATAAAAAAGAAAGCTTTAAACTATGTGATCAATCAATTCAATCATTTGAACAAATATGAATGCATGTATTTCTTAATAAAAAAAGGAGATCTTCATTCATTAGCTAAGTGTACATACAAGTGTATAAAAGTTTTAAGTGGATACTTCTCCATTGTTAAACCAGGGGAGTGAGCTAAAGACCTCCTTGGGGCTACTTAAAGTCTTGAATCCCCGGAATGTCCAGACTAGATATACCCACTACTCTTAAATACACCTAAATGTACAAATAACTACAAAAATGGAAGAATCAAGCTAAAGTTACATTTTAAAATATTTATTCATATGGAATATAACCTTATCCAAATTCTAGTATTGAAGTATGTAAGAATCAAATCAAATGGAGTATGTGTCGTTGTTAAACCAGGGAAGTGAGGTAATCAAATGACCTCCTTTGGGCTAACTAAATCCTCATTTTCCTGGATGTCCAAGCTATATACCCATTAACATTCCTACTTACATAAGTCAATGCATGAATGAAAAAAAAGGAAACTTCACTTCATACACTTAAGCTATAACCACATGCATCTCCTATGCATTTATTACTAGCATTCATAGCATATATAATCTTTCATTTATAAGTCTTGAAAAATAGATTTGGATTTAAAAATGATAGTAGCCACACATATATTAATTTAAATTAACACATGCAAGCTTGGCATAAAGGAAACTATTTAATTTAATTAAGTTTGCAAAAGATGAATACATGAATCAAGTAACAAACAGCTTTTAATATGATTGGAAAGAAATAAAAGGACATAAGCACATGATTTCATTTAATCCAGCTAACTCTTAAGGACAATTATACTAAATAAGCTCATTTAAAATACACCAAAATTTCTTAATGTCACTTTTAATTTCATATTTGATTTGATTTAAACGATGTGAGAAGGTTTGCATATCCTAATTCTATTCCTCATGTGTGAGTTAATTTGGTTTAATGAAAAGCAATTAGATTGATTTTATGAATTAATTAGGTTAAGGTATGAATTAAATCAATTAATTAAACCCTACCTATGTTACCTTAGGGTAATTAATTAAATGATTTTGAGCCCATGTAATATGTAAATGAATTGAAAAGTAAATAGCAATGCTCCTATGAAATGAAAGGGGACTAATGTAATTATCTCACACTCATTAATTAATTAAGCTTAAGGAACTCACTTAATTACTTTTATGGTTTTCTCACACATATGAGCTAACCATAATTTTATTAACTCTCTTTAAGTTATTAAACACCTAAAGCTCTACCCATGGATCAATTAAGGGAAATCAGATGCAATTCCCCTTTTAATTAGGTTAATCAAGCCATTAATCCATTCTCTCACTTAATTACCAACTTAAATGATTATCCTTTGAAATGAAATGGGCTTAAAGGAAAAGGTTGAGAAAGAAGTCCCAACCTAATTCCATAAGCCCTCTAATTCAATTAAACATGATTCGGGATGATTGAGTTTAGATCTAACTAATTGAGCTATTAATTAGTTAATTAACCCTTAATTAGCATTTTGGTTGAAAAGAGAAGAAAAATTAGGAGAATAGTTAGGACAGAAGCCTTAATCTAATTCTCTAAGTCTCTCCAATGTTCACCAGTGATTAAGGGGTCCAATTTGTAGATTAATTATTATCCCCATGATTAATTATTACTTAATTAAGTTAAAAGAGTAAGTAAGGCTTAAATAATCAATTCTCCCAATTAATCAACTAATAAATTCCAGGAAAAATAGGGGAGGCAAAGGTCATCCCCCAAAACATTCTCAAAAAGTTTGAAGTTGATTGGTTAATTAATTAAGGAGTAATTAGGCTAATTAAATTTTTAATTAAATCAGAATTAAGCTAAAATTACTGTTCAAAACTAATTAAGAATAATTTTAATGGATTTCCCCCTAATATACCTTTAAAATTAGTCATTATTTATTTTTTGGATTTTTCTATAATTAGTTATGAATTATGGAAGTTTCAGCCTTAAAAACACATTAAATAGCCTTAATTAAGCCTGATCCCGTCAGTGCCATGTGGCGCGCTGACGAGGACCATTTTTCACGTGGCATCGTGGGATTGGCTATTTAAGTTATCACATCCGTGCACTGAGTCAGCTGGCGACGGACATGGTATTGATCTCCGTTGTCCAATCTCGGATCGGACGGTGCGGATCGATCCCACAATGTTGAGAGAGAAAATAGATGGATCAGCATGATTTGATCAGAGTCGTCCATTCCAATCACGCAGAACGGATGACCCGTGATCCTCCTTCCCGCGAGTGGTGAACAACGGAGGCCATCCACCATGAATCACTCGATCCGAGCTCACCCAAGCTTGGATTCACTCCAAAATTAACTCACACCTTTGCACGAGGGATCCACAAGGATCCAACAGCTATGATGGGCTAACATGTGAATTTTCTTCAAAAAGATCCAACCAAATTTTCTTATTTCTATGATTTTGAGGAATTACCTTGCCGGAGCTCAAGACCGATGGTGGGATTGACAAAGGTAGCCTAGTCTAGTAGAGATGATGTCCTGTTGAGAAGCAATCAAGCCAATTCTTCTTAGTTCGCTTGATGGATTAAGTTCTATCACTGTGGAGCTTGATGGTGATCGAAGTTCCTCCTCCAGTGGCTTTGGAGCTTGGGAAACAATTTGGGTGGCTTCGACGATGTGCGTGGAAGGTGTGTGTAAGAGTAATTTGGTTTTGGTTGAGGAATGAGCAAGCTTGGATCAGGATTAGCCTCCCCTATTTTGATTTTGCATAGGAAGAGGAAATGTCAAAGGGAGGAAGCTTGGGATTACTCTAGGGATTACAAGGATACTCTGAATCACTCTAAAGAGCTCTCACGATTCAAATTGATGCATTTCTCGTGCAAATTGTGGGGGTAAACCCCTTGATTTATTGAGGTGGATGGACGAGATGGCTTCCCATTTTTGGCCATCCAGCCACCATTAGAGCGCTGAAGTGGTCGCACTCAAGTCCACATGACTCGTATGGATTAGGAGAAGCCATCGCAAAAGGCTCCAAGCTATATTTGGGCAGATTGCTTGGCTTGGATCCTTTGGGTTTTCAATTTGCATGGGAGGTGAGTTGACTCACCTCCCTTTGGTCCATAATAAGTTTAGCACCCCTTAGAGTGGGCTAGGAGGCTTAGGGATCCCTCATTTGGATGAGTGAGGGATGTCAAGGTGAAAGGAGGGTGGACTTCGCCATTTTTGGCAAAATCCCACATGGGAGAGAGGATCCATGGAGGATTTGCATTGGACTTGGCTCCAAATGGGTTTGGGTTGATTTTGGGTTGATCTAGGATGGGTTTAGGTCATGTTTGGTCAGCCTCTAATGGGTCATGGGTTGGTTTTATAGGTTTTAGCTTCATTTGGTCAAATGGGTTTATATTTGGTCATGTTGGGTTGGGTTGATTAATTGGTCAAATTGGGTCAAACCAAGATTTGGGTTAGGTTGACATGATGAATTGAAGAGTTTTGGTTCACTTGGTTTCAATCAATTTGGCCTAAGTTTGATTTTGGCTCACTTGGATTCATATAGGTCAAATGCGCTAAGTTCACCAAATTGATCAAATTGACCAAATTAGGTTGGGTTAGGTGTTGGTTCAAGTTTAATTGGTCAATTGAAAATGATTATAAGCTTTGGATTTAGATTTTGGCCAATTTAACCCTTTAGGTCAATTTGTGCTACGTTGGGTCAAGTTGATAAATTGGTCAAACTGGGCTCAATTATGGCTTTGGTCAAGTTAAATAATCAATTTAGAATGAACTTGATCCATTAGTTGCAATCAATTTGAGTTAGATCATGATTTGACCTTTTTTTGCCTTTTTGGCCAATTTGGGTCAACTTGGGTTAAATGGCCAATTGAACTTGGTTTGGGTCAATTGAGGGTCAAGTCATGTTCAATCATTGATCATGAGTTGGTGTGAATCAATATTTTCAATCAATGTAGTGTATGGTGGGTTTTTGGCTAGTTTATGTTTCATTTAGGCTAAAGGTTGACTTGGCCTGACCCAACTCAAGGCAATTGATCATCCTAGGGTGATTGTTGATTATGATATGAGGCTTGGATGGGCTTGGTACAATCCAATTTGGGTTGGATTAGAACTTGGCTCAAGGTCCTTTAAGCCACTTTGGGTCAAGTGGAGCTAAATGGGTCAATTGGTTTGGTTTTGGCTTGATTTAAGTTTAGTTGAACTTCTATATGAGCCTAGGATTGAAATATAAATTCAACTGCAATCAATTTGGAGTTTAATGGATTTTGGCTCATTTAAAGTTTTCAAGCTAAAAGGGCTAACTTGGGCTTGACTTGAGTTTGGTTTGATAATTATAGGTTTCATTTATATTTGGATAGATGATTTAAGGAATGATTGATTCAAGAGAAAATCCATTAATTTTGGCTCGGTTTAGGTTTATTTTGGTTAAGTCCAAGAAATTGGTTTAAAAGGCATAAATTGTATTTTGGTTTGATTTTAGATTTGGTTTTGACCATTTAGATTTATATTTAATTTATATTTGGGAACATAAATGAAAATATAAATGATTCATGAGAAAATCACTTGATTTTGGAGTGATTTGGAAGTAAATTTGACTAAGCTCGTGGATGTAGGTCAAAAGGGCTTAAGAAGGAAACCAATTTAGTTTGATTTATTTTTGGTCATTGGAAGGTGGGTTTCATTTATATTTATGAATATAAATGAAGAGATAATTGATTTACAAATAAACCAATTGATTTTGGGTTGGTTTGGGTTAAGATTTGGTTAAACTTATGGAGGCAAGTCCATATGGCTTAAGAGGGGTTTGTGTTTGGTTTGATTTAGTTTGAAGTAGTTTTGGTCATTTGAGTATGGACTTCATTTATATTTGTGAATATAAAAAAGGAATAATTTATTTATAAATAAACTAATTGATTTTGGGATAGCTTGGGTGGAGATTTGACTGAGCTTATGAGGATGGATCATATGGCTTAGGAAGAAATTTTGGAATTTGGGTTTGATTTTGGGATTGAATCATTTGGAGTTGAGTTTGGATTTGTATTTGATAAATGATTGAGAGATTGAATTGATATTTGAGAAAATCAAATGAATTGGGATTGATTTGGATTTGGTTAAGGCTAAATCTATAATATGAAATCAAAGGGGTTAGAAAGGGTTTTGAATTCAATCATAAGGATTATGGAGAAATTTTGAGCTTGGATTTGATTATGGCATTGATTATGAGTCTTAAAAATTTGGTTTGGATTTAGTATGAATTTGAGGTTTGGTTTGAGATGGAAATCATGGATTGGGTTTAGGCTATAGGGTAGGCAAGTCTTCCTAAGTCCCTAAGGAATAACATATTCCTATGATTAACCCTTCTAAGTCTTTAGGCTTATGTTAAGTGTCCACTTAATCACTAGAAGTGTCTTAAGACTAAAGAGCTCTTAGTGTGTATAAGAGTCCTAGATCTATGATGAGGAGGTTGAAGACTCACTCTAAAAGTGAGGTCAACAAAAGCCTAGGTCTTAAATAAGATAATTAAAATATTTAGCAACCCCTTAGTTGTATGGTTGTATATTTCATATCATGCATGCATCTTGAATCACTCTTGCAAAATGAGGGCCTCTATCCTTACACGCATAGGGACCACTTGACCTGTGAGAGCAACCCCTACTGACGGAGCTTCACCCCTACTGACGATCGACCGATCAAGAATAAAATTCATCGACACACCTACACGTATATCAAGGTCGGGAAGCCCCAATAATTTCCAAATGGCCTTCATTTATGAAATTGATCATGTTGTTAGCATTGAAAAGTTGAAATCTATTAAATGAGACTATCCATGCTCAATTCGGACAAGTCTGCTAAAATGTCGACTGGTCGGAAGCGACGACGCGCAATTGTGAACTTAAATTGACCCTATTTGATGCCGACTAGGGTGTGTTTGGTTGATTTGAATGGATTGGATGATAAATTTTTAAAACCAATTCATTTTGGATTTCTAAAAATATTGACCCAAACTGACCAAATAAAATATAAAACCAAACAAACCGAATAATAATTTGGTTCAGTTATTTTGGTTTGGTTTTGGATAAACCGAAGTTCGCTGCATTTAAAAATTATTTGAATAATATTTTATTGTATAATGAACAAGCAATATTAGTTTAGATTTATTTTGGAGAACACCGCAAAATCGTGCTGCATATTCTTCCTTCTGAGTATTTTAGAAAGCAGAAGATTTTTGTAAATAAACATAATTCGACTATTCAAGGGTATACATGAAATTGCACCTTAAGCAGAAGATATATGCTTTTGCTGAACAAAAGCTAATATAGAAGGAGCATTGATGAAGCCAGCAGCATAAGATTTGGCACTTTAAAAGCATAGCCGTTTACATGAAAAAAAATTATCCAATGCTCCCAAACCTGAAGCTCCAAAAGGCAACAGTACTATAAAATTCAAAAGATGTCCAATTGTAATGGAATGAAAACTTACATATTATGATAAAAGTTTCTGCTTCTGATAAATATTATAATGAATAAAAAATAAGATTAATTATTTGAATCTCTTGAATCAAACAATATATAACTTTGCAAGATAAAATCAACATAAATGAGTGCTCATCAGTTCCAAATTGACCAATGTAAGACAAAATCAGCTGCAAAATCCCCCAAAATTGAGCTTTCTAACCACTAGTCCAGAATCTGCAAGTCAATTAATACTTCTACAAGGCATCATAATGTCCTAACTTAAAAGTACTTCCCTTATCCAATTTGGTTATCATAATCGACACGGCTGTGCTGTAAAAGAGTTCAACTTTAACATAGTCATAAAAAGTAATCAAAAAGTTGTAAAAGAACCACATACCGCCTTTCTTGTATGGCCTTATGTATTCATAACCATATATTGGATTGAATGGTATGAGATTAACATGTGAACCACAGCTATGGTAGTGGAGAAGCTCGGCAAGCTCTATTGCATGTTCCACTGCATCATTTTTTCCAGCTAAAAAAAAGTTTAAAAGCAAAAACTAAATGTTAATTTGAATGGTTGTTTTCTTTGTTTAAGAAAGATTATGCAAAGCAACACTAATTCACCTAAAAGTGTATATTCAAAAGATACCCTCCTTCCAGTTTCCAGAAACTACTCTTGTACCCACCTTTGCTTTTTATGACTAAAATTCCACCAAATAATTTAAAAAAAATTAAATAGCAATAAATTATTATAGTTTAACATTCAACAAGCTTTATAATAAGTATGCAAAATATAAAACTAAATTTAATAGAATATATGACATCAATTCATGAAATCAAGTAAAAGACAAAAAATGTTTTATACATTTAATATTAAATAATCCAAAGAGTTGTGATAAAATAAATGAATATTTTCTTATCAAAATATCAACTACCAAAATGAATGCATTTTGAACAAAATTTTCAGTCTTCCATATCATATAATTGTTTTGACATTGCAATCGATCTCAGAAAATGAAACAAACATAATGAACATTAGCTATTAAAATAATAATAATAATAAGTAAAACATAAAAGAATAAAAAATAAGTATAGATATATTACCTGCATCTGATATCGTACATGAAAGCATTATAATGATGGTTGAGAAAACTTTACCAAGTTAATGAATCACTTGCAATTTTTGATAAATCTATAAAAAAAATAGCAAATCATAATTATTACTTTATTTTATAACATATATATAAATAATAAAAAATGCACATTATACCTTCATCAAATTTATTAACATCAAGGACATCCTCCTCAACCATAATTGGATTGGTTGTCCATTTTGCTCTTATCCAATCCTGAGTACATATAAGTGCTTGCACAATTTTTGGAGATAAAGAACTTCTAAATGCATCAAGCACACAACCTCCTATATTAAAAGTCGATTCAGATGCTACAGTTGATATAGGAACAGCTAATACATCTCGAGGCATTTCTGAGAGAATAAAAAATCTTTGTGTATTCACTTTCCACCATGCCAAAATATCAAAACCATCATACATTGCTTCTAATTCTTTATCTAAGTATTTATCTAAATCTGTCTTAATCTCTAAATCATTCTTTCCATAATTGTGCATCTTGAACTTTTCTTCCGTACGATGTGCTTGACTTCCTTCTTTTGAATCACTTTGCATTTCAATTGAATGTTGTCTTGACTCATGTATATTTTCTTCTTGAGTAGCACCAATTATCTTTAATTTGTAATCATTGAACATCTCATTACATAGATACCTTATCAATTGTGTCAAAGCTACACTATCAGACCCATCATATATATCCATAACTGCAAACTCTATATAATGCAATTTAAAGCATGGATCAAGAAAAATTGCAAGATAAATATTAAAATTCATCTTCTCAATAGCACCCCAATATTCATCAAATTTTGCCTTCATCCTCACTGCCATATTTCTAACATTAGGATCATTATATGCTTGATATGCTTGAAGAACACATAAAACCTCAACAATTTCATGAAAAAAGGTATTAGATGTTACATATAGAGAACCATAAATTCTTAAAGTAAGCTCATAAAATTTCTCTAAGAAAGAAACTAATATTTTGATATTTCCCCAATCACTTTCAAGTGGGACACCATATTCATCACCCTCTTTCTCCATCTCAACTCTAAAGTTGGAATCTACCTCCTCATATCTCTCAAAAGCTCTTTCAAACTTTAGTGTTGCATTCAACATTAAGTATGTAGAATTCCATTTAGTGGGTATGTCTAGGCACAACAAGCTCTTGCTTAGAATTTTCTCCATCTCAATACATTCTTTAAATTTAAGAAGCCTTGATGGTGATTCTCTTATATACCTTACAATAGCCCTTACTGATGAACTGATTGACCAATTTCTTTGATGTCATCTTGCACAATTAAATTAACAATATGAGCTATACACCTCATATGTAAGAACTTACCATCTAGAATACTTTCTCCTCTCTTGCCAAACTTTCTCTGTAAATGAGTAATAATGTCATTATTAGAGCTTGTATTATCAGCTATTAATGTAAAGATTGCTTCAATACCCCAATCAACCCAACATCTTTCAATTTGTTGGCCAACCACTTCACCTTTGTGACTCGTTACTGGACATAAATGTATAACTCTTTTGTGCATTTTCATTCTTTATCAATGAAATGTACAGTAAGACACATGTAATTAATTCTCTGAACGAATGTCCATTAATCAGTTGTTAAGCACACCATTTTACATGAATCTATAAAAACTTATTTTAAAATAAATTTTTCCTCCAAATAAAAATGAAAACAATCATGTGTGAGAGTCCAACGAGAAGGGATATAAAACATTGGACAACATTGTGACATAAAGTACCTAAAACCCTAACCTTCAATATGTTTGAAAGGTAATTGATCTGCAATCACCATCATAGCTAATGCTTTTCTAACATTTTCTTGATTAAATTTTCAAGCCTTGAGCTTACAAACATTTTCATCTCCTTTGGCACTTGGTTGTAGTACTAGCTTTGATTGAGTGTACAACTATTATAAAGATTTTTTGACAACTAGTGAGATGTGCTCTCAAATTTATTGTACCATTCAATTTAGGATCACTATGATATACTTTTTCACAATAACTACATTTACTTACTTTTTCTCCATCAGTTGATATTAACTTGACAAAATGATCCCAAACTTCTAACCTAGGCTTTAGTGCCTTTTTTTATTTACAATTGGTGATTTGCTACTTAAGGTCCTAGCATCACTTATGACATTAACTTGTGTGGTGTTTAGATTTTGTGAGGAACTAGCTACATTAGATCTTTCACCTCCATGTGATATATGTACTTATGAAGAAAGCAAATAATAAAATAGAAAAACCAACTTACAAATTACTTATAGTTAGAAAAACCAATTTACAATTTGTAATTGATTAAGTTCAGCTTGTTCGACACGTAAATACATAATTACAATTTTGATGAAAGATAATCAATTCAACCAAATCAAGTTGATACAACTCCAATCTTTCCTTTGAAAATCTGTATGAGTTTACAAGCTTCATTAATTAAATAATAATTTTCTATCAACCCTATAAGCACATTAACAAAATTATCATACACATTGCAAAAAATAGATATAACATATATTAAACAAACTTATCAAACATTAACAAACTTATTATACACCTTGCAAAAATATCCATGGTTCATTTAAATGCATATAAAATTTATTGAATAACACAACTTAACCTAAACGATTGAACCTAACACAACTTATTATAACATAACTTAAATGCATAAATAATTTTTTGCATAAAGAATGCATTATCGTCTATAAACAAAGATGTCATTCAATCTAGACATTTATAAGAATTGATTTTCTATGTTGCAGAATATAGCAAGCTTACCAGAAGTCAGGAATGAATGATGAACATCTTGAGAGACAAGGACTAAGGAGAGGAAGAGTGAAACCGAAAGGTCGCACTGCTGAATGAAGGGGAATGAATTTCTCGAACAGTAAACTCCACAAGCGAAGTGGACGGCGCGAGGCAAGTGAATGGAGTGTTGGTCGGTGTGGAGAAGAAGGAAAAGTGCAAACTACAAAACAAAAAACTCTAAGCATGAGGTTTGAGCCTGACTTACTGCTAATACTCTGAAGGGCTAAGTATAATCCCGTTAGCCATCTACATTGCATGGTTCACGACTTCGCACGAAAGCATCTCGTGGATCCATGGTCGTTGGTCTGGCGTCTACCTATACGCCGTTCAACTTGTGTGATTCACGGCTTTGAGCACAGAGATGGTTCTTCCATCTGCAGTATACTTCGATCTTTGAATCTCTGCGAACCGTAGGGGCATCACCTTAGGTTATCCCTAACATGATCTGAGTCTGGGACTCTGCTCACTGTTGTTCCACCGATTTCGTTCTAAGCCAAAATATTGGGCGGCTTGGGTCCTCAAGCTCAGGATGACCACAAGTAAATTAATAATGGAGAGACCAGCAATGATATAATCTATAATACAACTCGCAATTAATTCTTACTATAATTTGGGGTGCTGCGGATTACCACGGCCGGATACTGCAATTATAATATATAAATTAATAATATCGTATATCATATAATTACTTTGGTTTATTTGGTTTCATCCAAAATTTTATTTAATAAACTGATCCAAAAACTAAAAACCAAAGTTTTCATTAATTTAAATCAAAATCCAAATTACTAAGTTCAAAATCGAACCAAATTACTTAAAAACTTTGGTTTTGTTTAGATTTTTGGTTAAAACCAAATAATGCACACCCCTAACACCGACTTTAATCGAACAGCCTCCAATCGCAAAATGAACTATGTTGTTATGTCCGGAGCATCGAAATAACCTAAGATCAACATATATATTGCCCATATTTCAATGTCAATGCAAAAATCTAAATTATGGCTAATTAAATAATTAAATAAATAAAATTCTATAAATATCCTCTAACCCTAACTACTCCCCACTGCCCCAAAAATCCCATAACCGGCCCTAACCCTCAATTCCTCTCATTCGGTCCGTCGAACTGAGGCCATATGCCGCTTTTAATTCGAGCACCATAGACACCTAACCCATCCTCCTGCCCTCCTGCATCTTGCTTCTCCCATCCATCCTGGTATTCTATGAGCATCATTCTGTCTCACAGATGTAAGCAACTCCAGCGGCTTCTCGACTCCATTCTCAGCGGATCGAATATTACGGCACGCATGTAGCACCTTCATACATAGAGCACGCACCCCTGCATTCCGCCTGCGTGTCCCCGCGTGCACCCATGCTCGCACGAAGCCGTCCATCCTCCTTCGACAAGCCGCATGACTGAAGTCTATGTTGAAATATAAGTACTCGTACACATCTTTCTTGACGCGAAGAGGAAAGTTGTGCTTGCTTGTGAGTATATAAGTACCCGTACATGTATTTCTTGGAGTAGCGGGAAAATTTGTGTCATATGCAGATACCTCAGAGACCCATACTTTCTTGGCATTGTGGGATGACGCATTCTGCCATGGTGTTTATACCACCCATACAAGTCTTTCTTGGTATGGTGGGTATGCCTACCCACACATGGAAGACATTGATCTTCTTCATACATTTCTCATGTTGGGTGATGCGCACCATTATTTTCACCACCCATACATGTCTTTCTTACATTCCTTCTTATCAGTAGCCCCATATATGGGGACGACGTCAGGAGGGTGCCGAAATGGTGTCAAAATTTTATCTAAAATCTAAACTTACAATTAAACTTAATCAAAATAAGTAACCTTATTCAAATCACATAAACATAAATCAATATTGAATTAAAATACCCGCATAGGCCTCGACATTATGTTGAATGCATGAATTTAGTATCTAAGGATGCTGCGCGGGTTGATTCCCGGTTGGGTCTTAGAACCGGGTTCAAGTCAATAAAACCTATAAAAATATTATAATAATAATAATAATAATAATAATAATAATAATAATAATAATAATAATAATAATGATGATGATAATAATAATAATAATATAAGAATTTCAACTTAGTAAAATATTTGAGAATCTAATTTTATCATATAACAGTAGATCTGATCCTCTATTATTAAATTAATAGAGTCGATAAGATTTAAAATAATAAACTAAATAATTAAGTAAACTTATATACCCCGATGATGGCTATACTGAATAGAGATTTCAACTGGAGGGGATACTACCATCAACATATATTTAAAATTTCAAATCTAGTTAATATAAATTAATTATCAATCTAAATAAAAATTTTGATGAATTATTAAGCTCAAAATGACTAAATAAAAATCATCAAGCTAAAAAACTTAAAGTTAAAACTCAATCCACCGCCCGTAATTATTTGTTGAAGGTGACAAATTAAAAAAACTCTGGCTCGCAAAGGAGCTAAAGTCAAATCAAGTATTTTACTATATTCACTCTTAATCAATCTCATGCCAGTAAGGATGTGGCCCGTATCCTCTGACTGTGTGGCTTGACCAGTAGGCTCCACATATGATGCAGTTATGACCAAAGTCCTCTGATCGTGTGGTTGCCGCTAAATGACACCATTATAATACAGTCATGATCGTAGCCTGTATGTTCCCCAATGACTCTGTCCTTTGAGATGTGAATCATAGGGTGCACCTGATAGGGAAAAATCCATCTGTTAATTAAGGTGGACTTAAACTTTTCTTTTTAGATAAATACTACCCCAAGTCTATAAAGTTTTCTAGGATGATGGAACACATGGCTACTGACAAGGATCCTTCGGTCAAGTTGGGTCAACCCCTCTGACTAAGTAGACTAGGGCCACGACAGCCCAGAATGACAGAACCATAAGATTTTGATCGGGCCATCATCGTTCCCCCAACCATCCGCTTCAAGTTAAAGGATGATGAATTTCATAAATCTAAATTTCAAAATTTCACATGCTGCTACTATATACTATGCATTTAGCATCTAACGACTAGCCTTATTTGAAAATTCTCTTTCAGCATTAAGAGGGGTAATTAACTATAAATGCTTGCTTCTATAAGAAACCTGGAATCAGATCTAAAGTCCTCACAAAATGAGGGTGAAATCTCTAGGTTATCTACTATTCCATCTATCTTTTGAAAATTTGACCAACATTTAATCTACTCTCCTAATCGAGAGGCCAGTGGAAAATTTTCAGAGCCCACAATCCTATAATCTTTTTCTATAGCAAGATATTCTAAATGATTTCACTCCCTGGACCTTCTCTAATACCTCAATCACTTACAAAGATACTAATGATTTCTTCATCTATTACAGCCTCCGCCTAGAAGTTTTTATCCCTAAAGTTTAAACTTTGATGGATTAACTACACTATAACTTCATCCATTATTATAGTTCTCTCTTTCATGCCTTAAGCTACTATGATTTTCAACTTCAATGTTGGATCCATAATGAGCTCATTCATAAGAAGATTCACCAACATCAGTACCTCTTTGTCTCTATTTACAAGAAAAGGTCAAAAGAAGATCATTGCATTATCTTCATCTTTTTTTTCAGTGAACTTTACAACGTGGCTTTGAGGGGAGCAAAATATTTTTAGAATTTCAAGGAATGAGGCAGCTTGGATATACTGAAATCCTATGAAGCTTTTAATGAGCTTGACAGAGGGTCATCTCTATCTTACATGTGGCATGGCTCTCTACTTCAAACATTGGCTAAATTTTTAAATTAAGCATGTTTTAAACTATAATTAGCGAAATAGGCATTAAATAAATTTAAAACTAGGCACAGTCGCCCGTTCAATGGGCAACTGGTGCCATGTGGCTTGCACAGTCAACGCTAATCGCCCGTTGAATGGGTGACTGGCCTAAATCGCTCTTTTTTAAAAAAAAATTTGAATCCCGATCTCATTTTTTCGTGCGCCGAAGCCCTCGGTTGACGCCACCCCGCCGGCCAACGCCCCACCGCCGACAGCTACGCCGCCGCCCTCTCCAGTGAAACCGACCACCCATTCTGGCCGGCGGACAATAACGGCAAAGCATGGAGTGGATTTCAGTTTTTTCAAAGGCATTTTGTAGGTATTTTTTTGGAACTCTTTTTTTAAGAGAAAAGCATTAAAGTGTTGATTTTGTATGTTTTAACATGTGATTACTTAGTTTATCATGTGATCAATTAGTTTTAGGGTTTAGGCATTTGTTATTAGATTTGATATTTTAGAGAAAATGTAAATTTTGCAAATAAATGAGGAACACATTTTTAGATTTTGAAATGTACATCTGATATTTTAGGGGAAATATTAATTTTGCAAAGAAATTTAAGTTTTATGTTTAGGCATATGTTGTTAGATTTGATATTTTATGGAAAATATAAATTTTCCAAATAAATGAGAAACACATTTTTAGATTCAAATGTAAATCTGATATTTTAGGAGAAATGTTAATTTTGCAAAGAAATGTAAGTTTTAAGTTTAGGCATGTGTTGTTGGATTTGATATTTTAGGGAAAATCTAAATTTTTCAAATAAATGAGGAACATATTTTCCAAAGAAAATGTACATTTGACATCTGATACTTTAGGGGAAATGTTAATTTTACAAAATAATATTTTATGTGTATTTATGTGTATTTTATGTGTATTTTATGTGTATTTTAAGTAACTTTTTTGTGTTTTAAATATTGAATATGATTGTATGTTTATTTGTTGTGTGTTGTTTTGTGCTCATGGATGATTGGGAGAATTAGTAGTTATATCAGTTATTATAATTACTTACTGGCAGTAAGTAACTTTTTGGATTGTAATTATGTTTTAGGATTTAGGTATGTGTTGTTGGATATGAATGTTTATGAGTGTATTTATATTTTTATGTGTATTTATGTGTGTTTTATGTGTACTTTAAGTGACTTCTTTGTGTTTTAGGTTTTGAAATTGAGTGTATGTTTATTTGTCATTTGTTGTTTTGTGCTTATGGATGATTGGAAAATTAGTAGTTATCTCAGATCTTACAATTACTTACTGCCAAAATGGAAATTGCGAATAAATAGATTAGATGTCCAAAATTGAAAATAAGATTTAGGGTTTGAAATTCTAGGTGGTATTCATTTTGGTTGTCTTCACTTTAATAGAAATTGAGTCCCAATGTTGTACATTTTTATTCATCAAATTATGGTTAATTTTTTTAGATAATTTGAGTCATTTTGTTAGAGTTAGGTGGTAATATACATCTACGCAGTGCGATCCATATACAGTTCTTATAAATTTGATTGATTTAAACATGTGTGCTATTCAGCTTTCCTATCTCTAATACACATTTTTAGATTCAAATATGAGTTCAGACACAGTTTGTTTAGCATTATATTATGGCAGCCAACTTAGTGTTAGTGATGATTTCTTCCCTACGTACACTGGTAGAAAAAACTGTCCTATACAAGTTTCACGATGGACTGATTTTGCAAGCTTATAGAATTGAATCATGAGGTCACTGAAAGTTGATTCGACATATTTTAGAATTAATCTCATATGTAGATTTCCTGTTGGTGTCGGTTTCATTGATGCTCCATTAAATGACAATGAAGTATGTGAGTCAGTCATTAATGCAGCAAGTATACAACCTGTAATTGTATATGTCGAAGTTAAGTTGAAAAGAATAGAGGATAGTGAAGTTCATAATTTCATTGGAGTTGAATTTCATCCAACTGAAGCTATACACAGGACTATACTATCACATGAACCATATCAAGCCAACCTCAATGAAGGTTTTCGTAGGTACGTACATCAAAGTCATTATCCAATTAATCTTTTCTATTTTAATCTTATACACTGTGTCATAATTTGCAACACTGATGAGAGAGATGTTACTGCATCTCCTATTCATGTTCATCATATTGCCTCCACTTCTGCTAGTAGGGGTGAATACCATGGCGATCATGTAGCACCGTTGCTGACTGAAGATGAGGGCTACAAAATAATGCATAGTGCAATGAGTTCTGACACAGCTGATAGTGAATGTGACATTGGAGAACAACAATGTCCAGACTCTGGGAGCGATCATTTGCTAAGAGATTACTCTAACAAAATAAACATTACTAAGGAACACATGTTCAGTAGCAATGATTATATTCAGGCATGCCAGACAGCACAAGAATGGGATGAACAATTGAATTTTGATGGCTTCTCAGAAGATTCTATTTTCCTAAAAGAGAATTTTATTCCAACAAACTTAATTGAGGGGATGAGTTTCCAAGATAAAAGACACCTTAAATTTATTGTTCATGATTGGTCCATAACAAATAGCATGAAGTATGTAACATGTGACTCCAACAAGATGAGGTTCACTATACTTTGTATACATTACAGTCATCCCAGTAGGTCGTGCATGTGGCGTCTATATGCTCGTGCGAGCAAAAGGCTGGGTGGTGCCTGGAGGATATCTAGTATGGCAGCCCCACACACATGTACTAATTTGATATTGAGTACCGAACACAGGCAGTGCACCACACAGGTTTTTAGCTACTACATCCAACCTGTCATTAAATATCAGTTGGATTTGAAGCTTAAGGAAATTATTGTCCATATGGAATCAAAATTTAATATTAGGGTGTCATATATGAAAGCTTGGGATGCATGTGAAAGGCCATACAGGCTATTTTTGGCAGTTGAGAAGAGTCATACCATTCACTATATCACTTCATGGCTATTGTATGTGCAGTTATTTCTAACACAGTGTATTGTATTTAGTCAAGTGAATCTAGATATTTTCAACACATATTCTGGTCATTTGGGCCATCTATTATTAGTTGGCAATCTTGTAGACCAGTTCTAAGTCTTCATAGTATATTTATGTTAGGAAAGTACAGAGGAGTTCTTCTTACTGCAGTTGAGATTGATGTAAATAATGGCTTGTATCCTCTAGCATTTGTAATAGTTAAAGCAGAGTGCAATAAGTCCTACGCTTGGTTTATTAGGACATTACAGGACTTGATTCTGCTTATATGTACTCAGGCTGATTTATGCATTATCTCTAAGCAACATTCAGACTTAGTACATGGATGCCGCAAATTTTTTCCCTAGGCTGAGCATCGACACTGCTTACGCCATCTTAGAGAGAATTCAAGAAGGCATGCCGAACTATGGGAATTTCTGATGCTAAATTTATGTGCCAAAAGATGTATGTGGCAAGTTTTACAAATGACATTCACACCTTCACACATTACATGACAGACATCAGGAATATCAAAGCAGGTTGTTGAGTGGCTGCTTGCTAAAGATGTGGCGAAGTGGTCATTTACTCATGATGGCGAATATCGTTACAGTACCATGACTACTAACGCATCAGAGTGTTTCAATGATGTGTTGAAGAGGGCACGTGGATTGCCGATACAAGCTCTAATTACATTAATTTATTACAATCTTGTATCAATTTTTACCAAATGCCTTGAGATAGCTTCTGATTTGAACAGGTAGAGTGATTCGATATTCGCACTACGTGTCAAGGCATAGCTGCAACAGAATGAGCATGAAGCTAGGAGATGCCCAGAGCCCACAAGGATAAATTTAAATGAATTTCAGGTGTTTAGTATGTCCTCAATGTAATTTAAGGTTGAACTGCAAGAACAAGATAGTTGTAGTTGTACATGCAGGAAGCCACAATTACTTTGCATTCCATGTCCGCATGTTATTATTTGTGTTAGGGCAATGTCATTTGAGTCATTCACAGTATGTATCCCTCTATTACACATTACAAATGTACCACAGTACGTACGAAGCTCACTTCCATGTGATCATGGATCGAGCTGACTGGCCATCATATCTATCTGACCATCATTTGATTGAACTAGCGCCACCGAATATCAGAAGGTGAATTGGCAGACCTAGGACACAGAGATGTACCAACACAATGGATGAGAATGTGCAGTGAAGTAATAGAATATGTGGACTGTGCAAAAATGTTGGGCACAACAAAGCCACTTGTCCACAAAATTGTTTACATAGGACTTAGTGTGTTTGCGGTGAACTACTACATTATTTTGTCCTAGTGCTATTGCTAGAAGATTTTTGTTCTTGTTACTATGTATGTCTGCAATGTAGTTTTCTCAGTACTATTGTTAGTCATGTATATTTTTGTTGATGCTATTATGGACGTCTATGATGTATTTTTCTCTATACTGTTGCTAGTGTAGGTGTGTTTTCCATGGTCTGTAATGTATAGTTCTTGTGATAGTTTACTTATGTGTTTTTCTATGTTGTTTGCAGTAACTATACATTGTTAGCAACCTATTTTTTTCTGTTGTATGCCTCTATAGACATGTATTTGTTATACCTATGTATGTAGGTCATCTTTAGTGTGTACATGAGCCGTGTTTACTTCTGTTGTTTTATGTTAATAGTTTATTTTATGTAGGACCTAGTGTATGTATGAGTCTTGTTTACTTCTATTATTTTATATTTTTATCCACAATGTTGCACTATACTTGTGATGGTTTCTGTTTTATGGTGTTAACATGTACTTTCTGAAGTTGTTTGGTAGACAGGTAAAATGGCATCTAAGGAAGGAGGAGCATGTAGATGTCGGTGTAGATGTCGAACCGAGGAGCCTCCAGTAGACTACAGGCCCGCACCAGTAGAGGTACACCCTAGCATCGTCTCGTTGCATGGCAGACACAGGGATGCGCACCCAGATCTGGTATGATTTATTATTTATCAAAGCTAGCCTAAACTAAATGCATTTTTTATTAAATCCTCAATTCATATTGAGCAGGTGACAGTTCTTGAGGCAGCATCACACCTGTTGATGTTCAGAGAGTGGCCGGTGAACTGCCCCAGATTTATGGATGGACTGTGCGATGCTGGCTTAGATTGCATTTCATAGCTCTAGTATATCAGACTTGATCACCACCTGCTTACAGCTTTAGTTGAGCGTTGGTCACCACAAACAAACACATTTCATTTCACAGTTGGCGAGATGATAGTTACTTTGCAGGACGTGGCCATGATTCTAGGTGTACGGATTGACAGGCCTCCTATTATCAAACCGACAGTGATAGGGGAGGGGAGACGATGGTTGTCATGGCCCGATTATTATGATGAGCTCATCGGCAGGCATCCAGAGCCCGATGTTATATATCATGATCTAGTACAACCACATGTTACATCCACATTTCATATGGGGCAGGCACATGCACAGACTTGCTTACCTTTATGTTTGTTGTGGTGGACATTTTATAGGGACTCATACTTAGATCTACCGGATGCTGACTTTCTGATGCACCTTAGAGCTTACATTTTGTTCACTATTGGCTGCTTCCTTCTGCCATATATGTCCAGGTCTGAGGTACATTTGCAGTACTTACCACTACTAGATGATTTGAGCTTGTTCAACAGGTACTCCATTGGAGCGGCTGTGTTAGCACACTTGTATAGAGAGTTGAATGAGGCCATAAGACCAAAGGGGACCAACATTGCAAGATGTCTGCACCTACTTCAGGTTTGGTCGTGGGAGCATGTATATGTTGGGCGACCCACATTGCAGGTACCCTTTCTGGCAGAGTTGGATAGGTTGAGCATTGGTTGCAGGTGGAATGAGGGTTACCTACGATAGATGACACCTACCCATGTTAGAGTGTATAGAGATGAGCTTGATAGGCTGCTACAGAGTTAGGTATGAATAAGAGCACAATTTATTCATATGATCACCTCTACAATCCTATGTATGACATGTAATTTTTCTTTCATGTTGTAGGTGATATGGGAGTCGTACGGACAACAGGTTCGCACGAGAGTTGTTGTTGTCTACTTTGTTGGACAGGCTATTTGGCTCACTAGGGTACCTTTGATCAGCTAGAAAAGAATTGAGTGGTACCTCCCAGATCATGTGCTCAAATAATTTGGTATGTCACCTAGAGTGAATGTGGCACATATAGATCCTTCATTTCAGCGAGTCGATGGTCGCGGGAAGGCTGATGTTGACTGGGTTGATTATCACCAGGTATGCATATCACAGTGGGAGGCCAGACATGATTCCATTATTGTCGTGGATGATGTTACACCTCCTGTTGACCCGGCTATCAGTCGGTGCATGAGGTGATATCGGTCCTGGGCTTCCTTGTACATGCTGAGGGCCCTAACCATTCCTCCTACCACCTACTATCCTCAAGCTCCTGGAGAGAGACTAATGGTAAGCATTGAAAAACTATATGTTAACTAAATATTTATACGTAATGAGTATTATATTAGATACTTGTCTCTGCAGCATGAACATATCTTGGACACACAAGATATTTTTCATCCTTATTTCGGAAGAGATCAGGACACTGATTTTTAGCATTCGATCAACACTTATGTGGAGTTAAGCAAGGAACTACGCAATAATTTACACATTTCAGATAACAGGTACAGGGATAGCTAGTAATTCTTCTGTAGCACCTTCAACTTCTCAGCCACATAATATAGGATTTGATGTAGGTCCATCGTCTATACCAGATGTCGGTCCATACAATTACTCATTTGGCACACCAGCACCGTACTCATATCAGGAAGTCATGTTTAGTCCATTTCAATCATGGCAGGCAGCAGGCCCTCCCATGTATCCTCAACCACCGGTCTATATGCCGCATATGCACGGAGTGTACCCCACTGTTCCCTTCCAGCAAGGAGCATCACAGGAGATACCCGATGTTACACCCCTCGGTGATCCAGAGCAGACCACTGACGAGGCTGAAGATGAAGCGCAGTATCAGCAGCACCATTTGAGAGACCGTCCTCGACGACCACCTATTCAGTATACTCTAGGGAGTGACACACTTCCACCACGCAGACATCGCTGTCTTTAGATGTCATCACTTGTCGTCTTTATTTGTAGATCGGATGATAGCTTGATGTACACTATTTTTCGATGTTATATATTTTCTATGTACACTGTATATCAGGACACTATTTTTCTATGTTATATATTTCCATTCTGAGTAAATTGCATTTTGTCCTACGGAAGATAAGTGATATCTTGTTGGTATTGAATTGTCAAATTTAGAAGTTTGAAGAAGTAGTCAAGAGCTACGAATTTGTCATACTGAGTAAATGTTTCAACTGGCAAACTTTGTAATGAGATTTCCACATTTGTTGTTTTTTATTAATGTCTTCAACTGTAAAATTTGTCATGCTGAGTAAATCCAACCACTATTGCTATTTTAAATCTACCCATATCCATAAACATTGCTACGTAATGGGTCACAATCGCATTTCTAAGTCAACATGAAAGTTGTGGAGAATTTTATGCCGATTCCAACGATAGTAAGATTGCTCAATTCTGACAACGGACAACTCCAATACGGCTAAAATACCGTGGCTGGTCACACTATTCAAAAACAGCATCGTAGATATTTCGCGCATTGGTAAATATTGCTACACAAGGGGCCACAATTGTCTTTTTTAGTTAACATGAAAGTCATGGGGAATTTTTTACCAATTCCAACAATATCAAGATCGCTCAATTTTGACACCGGATGACTCCTATACAACCAAAATACCACGGCTGGTCGCACTTTTCAAAACGATGCCGCAGATTTTTTGCGCATTGGCAAAAACTGTTATGCAAGGGCCACAATCGCCTTTTTGGTAACATGAAAGTCGTGGAAAATTTTGTGCTGATTCTAACAATACAAGCTCTCTCAATTTCGACTACGGACGACTCCGATACGGCCAAAATACCGCGGCTGGTCGCATTTTTCAAAACTGCGCCGCAGATTTTTCGCGCGCAAAAACTGCTACGCAAGGAGCCACAATCAGCTTTTTCGGTTAACATGAAAGTTGTGGAAATTTTGTTTCAATTCCAACGATACCAAGCTCACTCAATTCCGACAATGAACGACTCCGATACGGCCAAAATACTGCAGCTGGTCGCACTTTTCAAAACGGCGGCCCAAATTTTCTACGCTTTAGCAAAAACTGCTACGCAAGGGGCCACAATCGCCATTTTTGGTCAACATAAAAGTCGTGGGGAATTTCCTTCCGATTCCAACGATACTAAGTTCGCTCAATTCCGACAACGGACGACTCCGATACGACCAAAATACCGCGGCTGGTTCATAATTTTAAAAAAAAATTATTTGAGCTAGCGACTTCCATTGTTGTGCAAGTCGTGGCGTCGGTCATTGAACAAGTGACTATGCCTAGTTTTAATTTTTTTTTAATGCCCATCTCGTTAATTACAAATTAAAACGTGCTTAATTTAAAATTTTAGCCTCAGACATTTAAATCATCTTTATTATTAAGAATTCTCATGAGGTTCTCTTAAGATGTCCCTTGAGAAATATCCATTCATTAATATATATATATCAAAATGCCAAAATGCCTACTATATATTAATAAATATTAGGAGGATATTAGTCCAGCGAACACCAGCTAATAAGAAAAAGCTGTAATAAAAAAACAATTATTTAATGAATAGTTCGTCGAAGAAAACAATGATTGCGTGGAGAGGACTCATTCACGCGCAAATTATACTTGTTAATTGTAATTTAAATATAAGCATATGTGATATATAATTAACCTGATTGACTTTTATTAACAGTTAATTAAATGAACGGAGATGAGATTTTTCACGCGCAAATTACAGTTGTTAAAATTAATTAAAACATAAACTTAAGGTCATAATTAATAGCAAACTAATTGAATATAAATTGTCTTAGAATCCCACATAACGTTCGAAGCTGTAACCGAGTCGTAGAGTTTGTTTGTGAATTGTGATAGCCGGCCCCAACTAGTCCTGGCCACCAAATAACATGAATAAATAATAATAATAATAATAATAATAATAATAAATAAATAATAATAATGATAATGATGAAATATAAATTTAAACTGAAGATATTTTATAAATATGGCTAAATAATGATAACAATAAAGAAGCTAAAAAAAGGGTTAATTGACCAAAACAAGCATCTTACAACTTCAAAACAAGCAATAACCTAAGAAGAGATACACTATAATAGCCACTCCCATCTTGAGAAGCTTCCACCTTAGCTCAATTTTTGTAATGTATTACAAATGTTAAAGATCGTCTAAGATATAATCATCAATTTCTTCCAAAGTTCAAGGAAATACAAGGCATTAATTTTTTGTAAGGTGTGAAATGTTAAAAGAAGTTTATGCCTAGAATATGTTTATTTCTTGTTCACTCAATAAGACATACTCTTAAGGATAACAAAGCACAATATATTCATCAATATTACTATAGAAAGCCATGGGATGCAAGTGAATATGATTCTTATCAATTAACCCTATAATCAACTTTATATCTATCAAAATACTAAGATGTTGGTGTTTGATATCTAACATATTGGTCAAGACAATCTCATCCTATAAGGTTTCAAAGAGTATGACAAAAAGATCTTAGAGTATTTTATCTTGCATTTAAATTTAAGGGTCTCAATGGTGAAACAAGCAATCTACATTATTGACACAAACACATTCTTTAATGTTTTTCAGGGCTAGCTACAACTACACAAGTACAACACAATCCCTTATATAGTATAATAATGCATGAAATGCACCAAAGGGGGATAAAATTCTATGAAAATGTGTTGTCTTATACTATATATAAAATTAAGTTCTATGAAGCTAAATGAGTAATCATCTATATTGTGTGTGGTTAAAACACCACCGATTGCCATCAATGTCATTATTTAGTTGCCAAAAGAAAAGAAAATAGCTCAACGAAAAAGCTCAACCTTAAGATAAATATATACAAAGGAACCTCTTGAAAGTGACACTAGTGTACGATAATGAAGAAATCTTTCACATACAATTATAATTATTTTATAGACAATCAATATTAAAAAGAACAATAAAAATTATTCTAATTTTGATTTAATGCCCCTCTTAAAACTATTAGTTATGTTATCTCTTTCTAGTAAGAATTATCAAACTCTTAGGGTTTATTCGGGATCCATTTTTTATTTTTTAAGTTATATCTTAAAAACATATTTATTTATTATGTTTTTTAAAGTATTTTTAATTTTTTTATATTTTAAAAAAACTACCAACCCTAAATATGATTTATTTTGGATAAAAACACTATATATATATATATATATATATATATATATATATATATATATATATATATAATAACTAATACTAATCAGCACAAAAAAAAAAACTATGTTATACTAATGTCTTCTTTGAGTTTAGGCATATGGTGCACTTGAAACTCATGTTACTACCAGGGTAAGTTATTTCCAAGTGGGCTTTGGCTCCAATACATTTTTTTTTATCATCTCTTGTTCATTAATATTGCATTCCACTAATCCTCATCTGATTGTTCCTTCTTAATTAAGATGCAAAGATTTGACTTTCTTTAGATCGAATTCTAGCAATCTACAAATACGAATAAAAATAATTTAAACTAATCAAACAATAATATATTATAAAAGTAGTCTATAATATATCATAATGTATCCTCCTATTTATCTACGATCATAAAAATGTCATAATATACTGCTGTCTATGTTTTAAAAAAATAGTTAGGAAGGATCTTAGATCTTAGATCTTAAAAAGTCTTGGATTTAAATTCTTGCATACACGTCATATATATAAATTTATGATTATATTTATTTTAATGTAAAAAAAAAAGTAAAATAGTATTGGAATCTTCTCTAAAACAATTAAAAACTTGCAGCTGCAACACAACTGTCATTGAACAGACAAATGCGACCAAAGCAACATGCTTATCATGAAAACAACACCGGTTTATAGTCTCTTTAGAGCAAGTTATTATATGCATAAATTTCATGATCACATTTTGTAATAATTTTAAGTCACATCTTGATTTGGTTATATTCATAATTTCAAAAATATCGTCCCTTATCTGTGTTTAATAGTTAATAAATTAAATTAATTTCAATGTTTTTGTATGATCCACCGAATTTAAAATAATGCTTGATGACTGTTCCAACGTCATTGCCTTCTTTTTTCTATAAGAAAATATTGTATGGCAGAGAATTTATCTAAAAATTAGCGAAATTAGTGATTAAAAACCTCTCTCTCTCTCTCTCTCTCTCTCTCTCTCTCTCTCTCTCTCTCTCTCTCTCTTTCTATATATATATATATTACTCAAGTTAAGTAATTTGTGGTTCAATGATTGGGGATCTTTGGATTCAGCTTTTCTAATTAAGCTTCTTATCATAACTTATGCATGGGCAAATTCACATAATGACTTGGTCAGATTGGTACATTAGGTTGGGCAGATTCTGAAAATTATGTTCAAAGTCTGCTATATTTAGCATAAAATTGTTATATGATAAGAGGAGTTTATAAAGTATTATATTAATAAAACATTTTATAAGATTATATGAGAGTAGTTATATGATTTAAGTAATATTGATAACAGTAAATAAAAATATTTAAAAAAAAATTTCTTGATTTGATATATTATCTTCAAAAAATTACATCAAACAAACAAAGATGACAAAATTAAGGTATGATAGTCAATAACACTATCTACTTAATTATGGGATTTATTTGGGGTTATTTCACCCAAAAAAAAATTCATGATATTAAAATTATTAGATTTATTTTGAGATTAATATAAATTATAGGTAATCAATTAAAATTTATATTATACTCATCTCAAAATAAAATAATATTATTAAAACTTAGTTTGATTAAATTTGAGTCTGAATATCATCGACAAAAGTTTTTTTTTTTTTTTTTCCTTCTATTGGTAGTTAAATCCTCCATTATATGATAATGAATGCTCATGCATTACCACAAATGAAACAAACAAAGTCATGAAAGCAACAGTACTTTGAATCCAACACTTATTTCTGATGGAATAAACTGATGAACTTTACAATACAGCTTTGCATAATACATGCTTAGAAGAAGGAAAAAGTAGAGCTGGTGGGCATTATAAGAGAGAATGCAAAAAATAATTTCACAATTTTACAACTTATCGCAAGGCTTTTGCTCCCAATTTTATTTTCCAGAATTGCCGCTCTCCACTTTATTTTCGTTTGATGCAGAGATGCTATCAATTCCTTATGTTGGAAGGTGGCAACCTTAAACAACTTTATTGCATTCACGACTACTGCAATTTTACTTATAGAAGCACATATGATTCTTATTAAACGTAGAAAGAGGCGTTCGAAGGTGAGTAAAAGGTGAATGGGATGATAGAAGTGGTGATTTATAATGGTGGCAAGGAGAAGGAGGTGGAGGTGATGGAGATGGAAGGGGCAATATTTCTTAACGGTAAGGAGGGGGTGGAGGAGAGAAACTATAATAATAAAAGGAGAGATAGTAGTGAGTAGTAGATTTATATAAATTAGAAGGTAATGAGATAGTAGAGGTAATTATATATATAGAAATTAGAAAAGAATGAGTAGTAGAATTATAATATGGAAGGTGGAAAGTGTAATGAGAGTAAAGATATATAATAGTATAGTAGTGGCAGTGATAGTAATAATAAGGAAGAGTAATTATATAATAGAAGGAAGAGTAAAGAGATAGTAAGGAGAAGGTATAATAATAAGAGAGTAGAGAAAGGTAATAGAGTAGTAGAATTATAATAGTATAGTGAAGAAGAAGATAGAATAGTAGTAGTAGTAATTATAGTAAGTAAGGAAGAGTAGAAGGAAAGAGTAAAGTAGAAGCAGTAATTTATAATAATAAAGTGGAAGAAGAATAAATGATAGTAGAGAGTAATTTATAATATAGAAAGTAAAATGAAGTAAGTAGAGATTCTATATAGAAGGAAGAAGAATAGGTAAGAGAAGTAGTAATTATATAATATATAGTAGTAAAGCGATAAGTGATAAATAGAAGTAATTATAATATAGAAGAGTAAAGTAGATAGTGGAAAGGAACTTCCTAATAATAGGAAAGTGAAGAAAGGTAATAGAAGTAAGATTATAATAATAATAGAAGAAGATAGAATAATTAAAGTAGTAATTATAATAATAGAAGAGTAGTAGAAAAGGTAATGGAAAGTAAGATTAATATAAATTAGAAGAAGAGATGATAATTAAAGGTAAATGACTTCCTAGTAATATATAGAGTGAAGAAGAAAGGTAATCATGAGAGTAAAGAGATATAATATAATAAGAGTAATGTGTGTAGAAGAGTAATTTATAAATAGAAGGAAATAAGTAAAATAAGTGGAAGGGAACTTATAATAATAAGAGTGAAGAAAGAGTAATCGATAAGTAAAATTATAATAGTAAGTGGAAGGAAAGAAACAGAATAGAGAAGTAATTATAATAAATATAGAAGAGTAAAGAAGAAAGAGAAAGAGACTTAAGTAATAGGAAGGAAGAAGAAAAGATGTTAGCAGTAAATTATAATAAATATAAGGAAGGAAAGAATAGTGGAGAGTGATTATAGTAGTATAGAGGAGAGTGGTGAAAGAGGATGAGAGGAGGGCACTTATAATATATAGAGTGGAGGCGATGGTGATGGTGGTGGTGGAGATTTGTAGTATATGGTGGAGGAGGTGATGGAGATGGTGGCGGGGGTGGTGACTTATAATGATATGGAGGAGGTGGAGAAGGAGACGGAGGAGGAGGAGACTTATAGTGATAGGGAGGCCAAACAGATTCGTGGTGGCGGCGGCGACTTATAATATGGGCCAAACAAATCGTCCTAATGTCGGAGATGAATAGTCATACGACTTAGATTCTGCCTCTACCACCATAGCGATCAAGCACACCACCACCACAAGCACTAAGTGCGGCGGTTGCTGCAACTTGTGGCGATCAGCCATCATTCACTGTTGTGAATCGACTGATGGCAAAACCCTTTGATACCTTCTCCTAAACTTCACAAGTTATCAGTGAAATGGCTTTTATGAATGCTTTGAATGTGTTGAAGTCATCTCTTTATATAGCCTCCTCCCAACCTCCTACCCTTCTTATCATATTAATCTAATATGTTTTGCAAGCTGTCTATTTATTATCTCTTTATATAGCCTTCTCCCAACCTCCTACCCTTCTTATCATATTAATCTAATATGTTTTGCAAGCTGTCTATTTATTTATTTATTTTATTAAGCCAAATTGTTGGTTACCATTAAGCCGCCTCTCATCCCCACGTTGGAATGAGAACGAGAATCGCATTTGATTAAATCAACGGCTGAATTAGAGGGTCAGAATTGTAAATAAAAAATTATTATCCAGTTCAGGGCCAGGGCCATCTGTAGTAGGTAGAATATATTACTGTGCTACCAGTCTTGATGAATATGATGTCATCAGAATATGTGACATATATATTCTGAATTATTTACACAATATTAATATTTAATTTTGATGAAGCCAGCTGTAAAGCCACCTACAATAATTATTTGCGATTCGTTCAAATATATATATATCTATAGCTGCCTGCAAAAAAAAAAATATTTTAATGCAATTTTAATAACTTTGGGTGGTATTTTGAAAGATGATCTGTATGAGGACTAACTGATTGCTTCTCTGCATTATTATTGGGATCTTTACTTGGTTGCTTGATAGTGAAAAAAAAAAGCGTTATTTCGCAATTTTTCTGAAGTAGAGGTTAGAAATATTACTTCCGAGAAATTGTTCTTGTTAGTAATTGCAGTTTTATTTAAATATATAATTGAAGTCTATATGATTTGCGCAATATATAATATAAGTTGTGGCTTAAATGAGCTGAGCATGAGCGAGCTAAAGTTATATTCGACTCAATTTGTTTATATTAGCTCATATTAGAATTAGACTCGTAAAAAAATTATTCTGATTCCGCTCGATATTTTCGATATATTTGAATTGGCTCGTGTTCGGCTCGATTTATCAATAAAATCAATCAAAATAAACTACAAAATATTTGGAGCCAAATTTATATAATTTTAAAACTTTTAACTCCACTCTACATAATCACTATATATATATATATATATATATAAAAAAAACCTTTAGTGATATTAGAATACTTGTTTTATTATTTAAGTTTAACCAGTTTTATAATCCCTCGTTAAGCTGTAATATATATATATATATATATATATATATATATATATATATATATAAGGAGGTCTTTTGCCAGGCTGTTACTTTTAAAATGCAACACAGTTGAACAGTTTACATTGCCGGTAATGAGTTCTCTGCATGTTTTTGGAACGGTGATTAAAATTATCATTAGTGTTAATCATCATTAGGTGGGTTTGGTGGGATGGGTCCCATACGCCTTTTGACTGGGTTTGGATTGATGGGCCCAAGTCCGCGTCAGCCATTTAATATTTTAGACTATCTCCTCCAAATGGAATTGACTGGTTAACTATCAAATCGTAGTCGTGTATTTTAATTTGGACGTCCTGTGATTGAGTCAAGGAAAGAGTGCATGGATAGAAATGTTCTTACATTTTTTTTTTTTTTTTATGGCTGTTAATGATTAATTCAAGCCGATTTTTGTTTGTTTCTAAATTCTTTTAGTTAAAATTAAGTTAAATTTGAACAAGATTTAAAATTTTAATTGCAAGATACTTTAGCCGAGTATTTAAAAGTTTTAAGTTTTCAACTAAAAGATAAGGTTACAAATGAACCAAGCATTGGACAAACTTCTCGTTGCTCGGCTTGATTAGAGCTCATTCATGATCTCTTATTAACTAATCAAACGAGCAACATTTTTATAAATATTTGATTGCTAAATGAACAAAGATCAAGTTATCGCTCTATTCATTTATGCTCATTTAACATTATCATTGCTCAGAACAATTCACTAAAGAACCGACATTCGTAAGGCTTGTTTCTAACCAGTACTATTTAAATTATTATTTTTTCAAGCTTAATAAGCTTTAATTGATACAAGTCATATATATTTCTCAACAAACTTCTTGTGAACAATCTTGATTAAGGCTTGATTAAAGCTCATTTATTTCATTGAACAAGCTGCTCATTAACAAGCTCAATAATCCAATTTGAACCGAACTTGTGAACAAACTCGAATCAAGCTCGAGCTCAATAATGGTAAACAAGCTCAAGCTTGAATACCATTCAAAAAAGCTCAATAATATTAAACAAGGTTAAGCTTGAACACCAGCATGCTCGACTTGGCTCAGTTCATTTGCAGCCCTACTAAGAGATCTTGAGCTCAAAATCTTATTTATGAATTATATTTATTTTCAATATAATTTGCTCAAATGTCCCTAGAAATGATTTAATTTTTAAAATTTTATTTACTGTTTTTTATTAAATTTTAGTGGTAGTCAAAAGTTATTATATAGTTATAACTAATTATATATAGGAATTTAAAAGGAGTGTTAATTTTATCGCACAATTTTATGCTACGCTGTCGTCAATAACCGACGATCATGCCAGCGCATAAACCGTCTGCTTGACAAAGCACGGTCGTCGCCGGTGCCGTCTGCCAAACCGACGATCGCTCACGGAGCCGTTATGCCACAACCGGGTTGATCCCACGTAGACGACTTTAATTTTTTAAAAAAAATGTGCGCAATGAAACAGAATAGATTATGAAAATTTCCCATGAAGACACTTTGGTTTAACTCGCACTCTGCTCAAAGATATTGAAGCCTCCTACTATAAATAAAACAACTACTCAAACTACGTAAAGTATCTAGGATGTCATATTTAGGCTGAACAATGATGCTTTAACATACATGAAGGCAACCTAATAAAGTCCTTCTATGATGCAAGTTAGAAATAATAAAGTTTTGAAAGTTCAAGCGCAAGGTACTCTAAAGCTAAGAACCTAACAATAGCATCGCGTACACTATGAGATTAACACCAAATTTCCTTCCACATGATAAATGAAATACATATAGTAAAAAATGAATAAATTATTTCTAGAAAGAAAATAACAAAAACAAAAGGTTTACTTGTTTCATATAATACCAATGGCACACATACAACAAAATATGATCTAGCATGGACGTAATATAATAGTACATCGACTATCTCCGATGATGCCTACATGTAGTACATCGCATCACTACCGGGTGTATAATGGGCGTGGTCGCCGTGGTCGCCTCAAAGTCGATGTTCTACCGGTCCTCTCGCCTTGCTCGGATGGTTGCGAGTAACCATGATACCCATACGGGTGTCATATGGAATGAGGGAGGCCCATACGCAGAGGAGAACCGGTTGCCGCGGTGCATCTGGCCACATAGATCCCTGGTACGAATACTGTGATGGCTGTGTAAATGTACACGTAGATGGTCCGACCACTGGTGGAGATGATGGACCAATATCCATCGCAGGCCCATCCGATCGCGACCGACCGGTACGGAATGCTAGTCCCCGCGCCGGCCATCGAAATATACATATGCAGTGTAAAGTCGCACAACCCTCATACTCGCTTGATTGACCGCATCTCGTCATCCGCCTCCCAAAATAGCGTCAATATATCCTCAAGATTCAATATGTGCTCACGCATCGATGACCGCGATATGATGTAATTAAAAAATGATTATCACGCTTAAGAAATGGCTTACCATGAGTCGATCTCCGTGAGCTCGAGGGTAATACGTGTTTGGGGTACTGGGTGCCTTTCAAAGATATACAAGTAGCTCAAGACCGATACCATCTCATGTATCGATTAATGGTCGCACTCCACCGCGGTCTACCACCACAACTAACTCCCTCCGCTCTCCCACTGCGCAATATATGTCTGGTGGTAAATGACCCAGTCCATGTCGGCTTTCCCTCGACCATCCACTCGCACGAAAGAAGACTCTACCGGTGCAACCTCGCCGTAGTGGAAGGCCAACTGTCGAGCACACGACGTAGGTGCCACTCAACTGCTTTCCAACTAATCGGGTACTCTAGCAACCATATGTCATCCCCATGCAAGCATATATCTACACGACGACCGAGCTGCATGGCTCCATATATCACCTGGTTATTTTAGATGAATATTGTTACTATTTACATACAAAAGTTGTCCCAAATTATGCACATACAAAAAACATACCCGACTGCAGTAGATCCAAATTGCCTCGATAAACTCTAATATGGCATATCACCTCTGACAAACCCTTCATTCCAAATACAACCCACACGAGCCATCTATATCTGCATGGAATATGTAACGCTTGGCTCACACATGAACATGCTCCCACACCCATACTGCAGAATCAGAAGCAACCGTACCATATTCGTTGCCGCCGCTCATGGAGCTCCTCAGATAAATGAAAAGCACCGCTCCTAATGAGAACTAACGCGTCAAGATCCTCAGTAGGCATATCGTAGTGAATCTAACACTAACAAGCATAGAAAGAATCGCAAAAAGAATGTAAGCTCAGATGCATAAACTAAGCTCAAGCATCTAAGTAAGAATCTTGTAATACGCCCAAAGACAACCACCGTAGGGCAACAGCAGGCGTGGCGCTGCCCCATTCAACTCGATGATGTCGTCGATCGGACGCGATGATTTGGCTCAAGATTCTATCAACTCATCACAAAGCACCGCCACGATGCCCACCGTCGCCTCACCAACAACATTCGTCCAATATGGGCCGCTATCCTGAATCATGGCAACATCCGCGCAGACCGCCATCTCGCCAATGGCAATGGAATGAGTTGGTTCGAGAAGACCACGCACTACAATCGTCGAAGACCAACAACATTCGGAATGGAGCAAATTTATATCATCGAACCGAACGGATTTCTAACTCTCATGCTGGTAACGCGACCGCGCGTCTGACGCTGCAGCAGATTTCCGCGTCTGCATTATCTCCGCCGTATAAATGTGACGCAGCCGGCGTAAATCCCACGTACCGGTGTGAAACAAAGCCGGAATAGAACGAAATTCATATTGTCGGAACCGGAACGGATTTCTCTACGACTCTCCTGTTGGTCGAACGCGCCGACTGCGGCCCGACGCGCAGCAGATTTCCCGCATTCGTGTATGCAGCCGGAACGATTTTCATGGGACCTCGCTGAAAATCAAAGCTCCCACCATTCTGGCGAGAAATCCTCCACCAAATGCCGTGGGATGAAGAGTGGGGCATTTGGGTTTAGGGAGGACCACCGCTCTAGATGCAACACATGGTGCTCATCTTACTCCCTTTTCTCGATAAGTTAACAATCACAAAATTTCTTGAGCATACACAAAATCAATTTGTGAACTCCTCAATAGAAATGAAAGTCTACTCAAGTATATCAAATCAAACAATAGAGATTATTAGAAATAAGTACACATAGCAACATTAGAAAGGGTGAATAATGCGACAATATGCAACCTCTAAATCTAAACCATACCACAAATCAAGAAATTTTAAATTGATAGTAACTAAGACTCGATGAAACGAAGATAACTTAAAATACGCATTTAAAAAACAAGTAGAACATGACAAAAAAGTGGTTTGATATCCCAATCGGATGTGAGATCATACTTGATTGTAAGCATAAGCGATTTTAAGAAACAAAAGCGTTAACGAAAAAAAGTTTACATAATTTTAGCTTGCACAATTTACATATCATCGTCTAGCTTGCACAATTTGAAGTTTACATAAAATATTTAAAAATTGTGAATGAAGATTCTTTTAAATATGATGAAAAGTTATGGAAGACAATTAAATTTAAATGTTTTAGTTGTGGTAAATGCAAGTAAAACTAATGTTGGGGACCTAATTTTATCCATTAAACTACATACATTAGAGACCCTTGGCTAAGATATATTGCATTAATTATAATGTCAAACTTAGGATTACATAGATATAGACGTAACAATTTATCCATAATGCACAATTAGCTCACACTACCGCCTTGTGGGCACGTGCTCTATTATGACCACTATTTTACATAAACTACAAGTTCGATTACTTGTGGGATTTTCATCCATAGTATTTCAATCGCAGCGGAACGTGGTCGACTTCTTCTTGATATTTGGTGGGGTGTACTCGTGGAAGTTCCCGCGGGATATGTTCCTCGCCACCATCATCGCGATCGGATGACATGAAACCCCTCAGATGTTTTGCAGAGTAGTCCAAGGTGTAGTAGACCATACACGCATAACGTTTTATATGTCGCGCCTACACGTAAATGACGCGACATGTGATAAGCTTGTGGTCGCCCCGCATGTACATCGAGACATATGGTTCTCATACCCACCTTGTATGTTGTGTTGGAAGCAAAAACTACTCATTATTGTTAATTCAGACGGATCGTGAAATCTCTTGCCTCGTGTTCACTACCCCGCAAATTTGACAAGACGGGAGAGAACATGGAGTCCTGTTGATTCGCTGCTGATGTTGCTGAGTCCAGGCATTTCATAAATGTAGCGACTATGTTATAATATATTGCAGAGACCAATGCCTGAATTGGCAAGCCACGTGCTCTCTTAAGTACACTATTGAAGCATTCAACTGCATTTGTAATCATGGTGCCATACTGTACCCATCATCGTTAGAGACCATCGATGTACATCCCTTGCTACGAGCCAATCGTTTCCCTGATGTTCTGATATCGGCCATACACCTTTTAAAATGCGATATCATCAAGATACCCGCCACTACATTTTTTGGCATATGAATTCAACGCCTCGATCCCAAGTTGTCTAACTATTTTTTTAAAGTTTTCAAATGTCTTAGTAAAAGCGATGTGCAACCCACTGCATCTCCCCGCACTCAACAACCCCGCTGCGGCCGAAATGATGCACAAATCACCTCTTGTAGAGATCAGTGGAACCATCTCCTGTAGTGTCCGTATAAACCAACACCACGACTCAATACTTTCTGATTCTACTACTGCAAAGGCAAGTGGAAATAATCCGTTGTTGGCATCAATTTCGACTGCAGTTAGTAGAGTCCCCCTGTACTTACCTAGGAGGAAAGTCTCATCCAGATATAAACCGCGCGAATGCCAACCAAGAATCAAGGCTCAAGGACCGTAATAATCGTTGAAATCGATGACTGACGATTGTACTATGACCGATCCGCATTGCCGAGCATATAACGTATACATGAATATCTCCAACGATCGGTAAGATTCCTCCCAATTCCAAAAAAATAACCTTTAGTGCCTTATGACGCATCCCAAGCTTTCATGTAATGACACAGATGTTAATTTGGACTCAATACGCCAATAATCTCCCCGGCTTTAAATCCGTGATGACGCTAATGGCGTTGAATGAAATAACCGATAAAATGTGTTTGATTGTCAGGTCCCACTAAGAACCTAATGACTACATGTATGTCGTGTATTTAAGCTGCCAATTCTCCATGCACCTCCTAATCTCTTACTTGAACTTGCATGTAAGCGCCACCTGCAAGGTGTAGCCTGGTTCGCATATTCAGTGCACAATATGGTGAACTTGGATTTATTTGAGGCATATATCACATACTGACGTTGTTTATGATACAACCCCAACCGAAACAACAATCGCTTTTATCAATAAAGCACATTCCTTCATGCGCTTCATCTGAATGCAACTTTCAAGTACAAAAGTTGACTCATCTGAAGGCCCATCAAATGTTTCCTCTTCATCCCATTCTCTGGTTGTTTGAGCATGATGAATATACTCATTATTAGATAGCAAGTACTCCTCTGTTTGGCTTGTTCTAACTGAGTAGTCCCTAATAAGCTCTCTAACACTGCTAGATGGATATTTGCCCCTTAAAGAAGATTCATCTGCATCACTATCGCCTCATCATCATCGCATTTTGTCATAAGACATAGTTTCATACCCATCACCTACTACCCTCAACATCACTCAATTTGTAACTTGGCCTACATTACTTGTGGGCATACACGATGCTTCCTCCGAAAGGCCATGCAAATCAAGTGTGATGAATTATCACTAATTGAAGCCCCGCGATGCTCCTCGAATGGCAATATCTCTTTCCTCACAATCAACTCGAACTTCAACATAAATTACTACAGTTGACCGACGCAAGCATCAATCACATACTTCGCCGCCAATAATATGTGTAGCGATAAATCCAAAGACCAATAGAAACCGACCTATAAGATTAACACATGACGCATGGTCTAACTTTAATGATCTCATGATTCGCTTTGTAACCCCAATGTTAGTCCGTGGATATGCATTGGTCGATTTTTTCCACCAATGTAGGTTGGAAAGAAATTATCAACAACATTCGCCACCATCATAATAAAGAACTATGCGCATAGCCAACTCATATTCAACTAACAACAACTTCAATAAGCAAGAATTCTTCCTCCCCTCGCTCGCAGAAAAATATTTCAAGATATAATACACCGCGCATTGTATTGTCCAAATTTTTGCAAAATCATAATTCTAGTAAATTTACCTACTATTTTAGGAGTAACTAGAGATTTATTGATAGTTCCCTAATAAAATACATTACTATTCATCTTACAGTGTAAAAATCTACAACTAATTCAAATCAAAGCATAAAAGTAAAAACTAAAATTCCAGAGAACCAAATTAACATCTACAATCAGTAAAATATAAAATTAAAATTACATAATTAATACTTTAATTACCATAATTAAATCATCTTTATTATAAAAATAAAATATATAAAATTTATTTGAGATCCAAATAACTCATAAATTTAATAGATACTTCTACAGGGCAATAAGAACCATTGGGAAAATTTTCATAACATATTAATTATATTGGTATATATTAATTACATTATTATTTTAATTAAAAAAATACTAAATCATATAAAAAATAAATTTTGTATAAATATCTATAATGTTTTCCTTGCTATCCTTAGATAAATATTTAGTCATTATTACAATCATTTTGAAATTAATTTAATTGTTTTCTAGAAAATAATTAATTAAAATATACCAATAATATTTTAATCCCAAAGTGAAAGTAACATAACTTGGTTAAATATCATCTCACATGAAAACTCTCCATTATATGAAAGTCGATCCAATTCGAAGCTAAACAAATTGAACAAGTTCATTATGAACTATGAAGCTAAACATGAATAATAATTTTCTAATAATTACACCAGATTTCAATTCACAAATTCCACAAATTTTACAAAGACAACTCAAGGGATTTTGCTAGATCTTTAAACAAAAGATAAGTGCCGCATTCGAAAGAAATACAAATGTAACTAAATAACTCAAAGGATTTTGCTAGATCTATCACAAGTTGCAGAAAAAATTACCTTAATCGGCGCACGAACGAAAAAAATATCCCGTTTCCGAAGGGCGACTCGACGGATGGCGGAGCTTTCCCCCGAATGACCTCCCTAAGCGGCGCGGTTTCTTGTCAACCGCGAGGAGCTGAGAATGACGTTTGGGAGGAAAAGAGAAATAAAATCGCGGCTTACGGTTTGTTTGCCCGAAATAGGGCCGGCGGCGACCTCTCCTTGCCGGCGACGAGCTCCCCTTGGCCGGTGGTGCTTCGGTTGCTGAGATCTCACGGCCGGAGCGATGGGCGAACGAGCGATTACCTTAATAGAAATAAAGAGAAAGTAGATCGGAGCTCACGGGTTTTTTTTCCATAGATGAGCCGCCCCGTCAAACGACGACGGCGCTGGCGCGCGTGGCATCGTCAAGACGACCGGCGCCACGCGTTTCCATCGTCGCCGTCGCCGTCCGCTTGACTGACGACAGGCCTATTTTGCTAAATAAAATTTTTTGTGCCTAAACGCCTAATTAAGTTTAACACTAAGCCTATTTTAAAAATAATCCCTTATATATATGATATTAATGATTAATATATAAAAAAATGATATGATAAAATAAAATAAGTTATGTACTATATAATTAAGTCATCGTTAAATGAGCTTTTTATTGAATCATCACCAATTACTTATTAATTATGGAACTTTTTCAACACGAATTAATGGATTTTTTTTATTTTTATTTTTTGTAAATGCTTCTATTGTAAGTAGGTTCAATAGAAGATCTATCAGATATTTATTAATGAGTAGCATATTTGGCACAGCTTGTCCAATTTTGAATCCTTCTCTTTCATTCTTAGTGGTTCTTATCACTTGACCACTGTTGGGTTCTTGCCACCACTACCACCTCTCTTCTCTCTCTCTCTCTCTCTCTCTCTCTCTCTCTCTCATCTCATATTTGATCCACCATTATCATCATTGCTCAAGCCATTCACTATCTCTCGATTTAGTAACCCGTATCTCCTCACCTCTTCTCTCTCACACACAATTTTGAACGACCGCGAACATAACATCATCTCTTATCATTCCCTCTCTCTTATCTTACTCAATCATTTTCAAATCATCTTCGCCACCTCCCTTTCTCTAGCCATTGCTACTTCTCAAATAAATCAAAGATAATAATTTTGTAATTTTTTAAAGAATTTATATTATGAATTTAGATTTAAGAGTAGAATTTTATATAAGATTTAGGTTACAAATTTATACTAGTTTAATTTATAAGACTCTTTTTATGAAATTATTGTTTTATTTAAAATTTATGTAAATACTTTTTAAAGGCGAAGAGATCATTGATCTTGATATGACTCACATGTAAGCAATATAAATAATGTAGATAATGTAAGTGATGATATGTAGTTTAAATCATATATAAACAACCTAGGTTAAGGTAGAAACAATTCTATCAGAATTTTGTGGATCCATCATATTAGGTTATCAAACTCAAGATTGCTTAGTTGTAGAGGTTGTTCGCTTAGTCTGATCCTGAGATACTATTAGCAATCATGAATTGCATAGTCTAGAGTTAGCTTTATAATCTCAAATGAAGAAAAATTTGACATTATTTAGACTAATAAATTTAGGTGATTCCTAAAAAATGCAGAATTTATAATTTTTAATGATATAAGAAATGCTTACAAAAATAAATTAATGAGATTTGTTCACAAGAACAATAGCTTATATTTTTCTTTATATCTACACAAAGCTCAAATATATGAATGAACAAATTGAGCTGGGGACTAGGATGTACTTAATTAATAAATAAATGTTTTTCAATATTGAATAAATATTACATTATATATGTTTTAAGCTTAGTACTGATTTTTCATATTTTGAAATAAAGAAGTGGTTAAAATGCTAAAGATTAAACATCCATGCTTTTTTCCCCTACCCATCACCTTTTAAAGCCATGATCATTTTTTTTTTTAAGTAATTGATAATTCAGTTGTTATTATCGTGAAGATTTTCTTACATAGAGTTAATTGCTGGATTTGATAGTTCAACTTTAGTACCATAGAAAAATTAGTTTCAAAGTATAGAGTACACTATTAAGATAATAATCATTTAATCAAATTTTTATTAGTTTTCACTAAGTAAATTAAAATATGCTTATGTCCTAATAATCGAAATATCTCTTAAATATATCATCAAGTGTAATTAACTATAAAAAGCCCAATCTCTCTAGAAGATTGATTAACCCAGATTCTAGACTTAATTTCATTTTATTTAACCTTAATGATATAAATTTTATAAATAATTTAGATGATATTTATTATTCATGTCTCACTAGATCTCTTTCGTATCTCATACTTTGAAATCTCTTATAAGATATGAGCATCATCTTATCATCACCCTTTTTCTCCTTCAATAATACGGTCTTAAATTTTAGATAAGCATTGCTAAATGAAATTATAACATTCAAAGTTATGATAGATGTGAATTCAATATTTTATTATGCATATAATCAATTAAAATAAAAGACTTTTTAGGGACTTTATCACAAGTAGATCTTATGGTATTCTACTCATTAATAAAGCTTGAAAATTAAAATGAATTGAAATCAACTTAATAGAATTTTAAATACTTAAGGTATCAGAATATTCTAATGCAAATTGTGTGAGAATGAGTGTGAAAGTTGTTGGATCTATTTCAAAATTCATGCAGTATAAATTCTTCAAATGTAGCACTAATCGCAAAACAAATCTCATAATTGATATAGTTAGTCTCAAAATATCATGACATTATTTTTTTTTAAAATGTAGAAGTGTAGATTAGAGGACATCCTTAATTTTCATATTATAGCTCTTAAGATAGAATCTGCAGGCTCTTGAAGAATTGTGTTAATTCTGATTACATTTTTATGAAATATATGATGGATAAATGATTATCTCACAATCAGAATTATGTGTAGCAATAAAATGTCTTTCGTGGAGACATTTTAACCTACCAATTAATCAAAGGATAAAACATCAAATAGTACATCATGTGAGATCTGCACAGACCATCATACCTTTAACAATAATATATAAATTGATGATAATCATTGACCACAAATACATTACTATAAGTTATTTGAATCTAGCACTTGGATTTCAATTATCACTTTGAGATAGATGACAATAACTAATCAAATTAGGAGAATTCTTATATTAGCATCATATAATAGTACCCAATGAACATATGTTTTATCAAAGTCAACCATAATGTACATAACTCTTGATGCATTGTAGTGCATGAGCTATAAAGGATATTTTTCTATCCATACATCAAGTAAAGTTTGTCTAAACATGAATTTTAACTTTCATAATTGAATGATAAAAATTATTTAAAATATGCTTAAAATAAAAAAAATCAGACCTAAGTCATCATGAGAGTGATGGTCTCTAAATTGAAAGAAAAAAAATTTATTCAAATGTATTAAATATTAAAAACAAAAATTATTATTATATTATTATAATGTTAGGTCTAGAATCTCAATCAATCCCAGTAAAAATAAATGAGAAGAGTCAATGAATGCATTTCCATAATAATTTTATAAATTTTATATTACAATTATAACAAAGCACATTAACTAAACTTTTACACTTCAAACCAAGAAAAAAAAACAGCTGAAAAGGACAATCCAGTGGTAGAGCTGTGCTTAGTTTTACTAGAAATATTAACAGGTTTGACCTTTCAAATGTTCTTAAATAAACTTTAATGTGACCAAAATTAAAATAATTTTATATTCAAATATATATAAGCATATTAGTTGAAAATAAAGTAAATTATTTCACTCTCTCTAAATAAAAAATAATTTTTTTAATATGATAAGTCAGTATCATTATTTTGTATTAACACATTACGAATCTTAAAGCAAATCAAACAACTATAACTTCTAAGTTCAAAAATCATTTCAATGATTAAATGGACTTCAAATAATACAAATTTAATATAATAATTATCTCATCAAGATAATTTAATAGCGCTAATAATAAAAGAATTCGTGCAAATTTAGAGCTCGAATTTGTATGAATTGGATTGTGTTAAGAAATTAATCTAAGAAGGTAAGAACTATTTAGAGTTTATATGGCCTCTACAAATCTCCAATTCATGGATTTTATGTGGCTTTATATTGCTCTCAAGAAGATGAATATTTCAATATAAAATTAGTAGCTTGGGTGCCTTCACAAGTTTACTATTCTCCATTATCTTCAAATTGTACCATCTCCACCTTTAAAAGGAAGATAATTTGATCATCCCTCCTATAATCTTTCAATATTGCTTTATTTATCAATCCCTAATTGAGTTTTTACTTATAAATTTAGTGAAGGGCATCCCATTGTTGCTTGTACGTATTACTAATAAGAATTATTGAAAGATTTACATACATATCACATAATTCTTATTCATTTATATATCTAACACCTAAAATTTTATATTTACATACAATACTTTTATACAAAAAATTAGTGATAGAGATATTTTTATATGATATTGAAGATTTAAATATTATATATGTAAATATTAAAATTTATATGTTAGATATATAAATATATAAGAATTGTGTGGTATTTATATAAATCCTCCAAAATTATTTCAACTATACAATACCCTACAAATTTCTCTTTTTATTTTTATTTTTTTTCAGAAAAACTATGCCTCGTTTTCATTATATTTCACTTCTCTCTCTCTCTCTCTCTCTCTCTCTCTCTCTCTCTCTCATATATGATAATTCTTTCATTATATACATATTTCAAAGATCTTGACCATAAATCAACATCATTTACATACATGTCACATAAATATTGTATAATTATATATTTAATATCTAAAATTTAATATATATATATATATATATATATATATATATATATATATATATATATATATATATGTGATATTAAAACTTAAACGTTATATAGGTAAATACTAAATATTTATGTATCAAATATATAAATATGAAAGAATTGTATTATATATATTTAAATCTTCCTTAATAAAAAATACATATGAATTGTGCTCAAATATGTTTATGAAAAACTTTTTTACTGAGTTCTTCTTTTCTTTATTTTTTCCTTTTTTTTTAGATATTTGAGCGAATTTAATCACAAACTTACACACATACGTATGTATAAGGACTTGAACCTAAGACCTGTTAGTTGAAAGCTAAAACTCTCAACCATTAGATTAATCTGTCTTTCAACTTATGAAACATTTTACTTAGCCACATTAAAAAAGCATAAGAATCATAACAATCTCAACTTAAATATTTATAATTTTTTGAAAATTGAAGCAATATTTCTCTTAGTTCAATACAATGGCAGATGGCTTGGCACAAATTTTATTGCAAGATATGACTGACAAATGAAAGGACAAATAAATGATAATAGAAATATATATTATTTTAAAATAATATCAATTTTAACTTATATTATTCAAGTAATAAATAGTTGCTTGAAGGCAATTTTAAGGTTAGGATATTTTGATAAAGTTAAAGAATTAAATAGCAATCAAAAAATAAATAAATTGAATTACCACTTTTTAAAATTTTAATGTCACATTAAAAAAATATTATTATTATCAAGTTTTTAAATGTAAAAAATATTTTCTCATGTATAGAATAACATTATATATATAAATAAATATAAAGAAGATTTACATACATACCACATAATTCTTATGTATTTACATAACTAACACCTAAACTTAAATTTTAACATATATAACACTCAATCATTAATATCACATTAAAAATATCATCATTATTCACTTTTAAAAAAGTAAAATATACTTTTTAAAGCTATCTAAATTTAGTTATTAGATATGTAAATGCATAAAATTTGTGTGGTATATGTAAATTTCTCATATAAAATTTTAGGTATAGATGCATAAGAAATATATGAAATATGTGGAAATTTTTAAAAAATTTAGAAATTAGTTATGATATATTATAAAAAAATTAATAAATTTTAAATATATATTTGTATAAGATTATTCTTATTCATAATTTGAATTTGATTAATTTTTATATGATTGTGTTGATTATTAGATTAAATTTACTTTAAATGCTTATTATTTTCTTTTTTATTATTATTTATTTATTATCTTTCAAATGGATTTTTTTTAAATGAAAAACTTTTTTTTTATTCTTGTTTCATTTAAAGTTATACCTTTTGCATGTTTACAAGGCATCAATATCAATAACCAGATATCACATTTATTCAAATTTACTTCTAAATCTAAATCACATTTTTTATTACTGGATGTAATTTTACGATAAATTTTAAATAAATTGTTTTATTCCATAAAAACAGATATTTTAAAAATAAATTCATCCCTACAAAAAAAAAAACTGCTTGTTGGTTGCAATGTATATAGACACATTCCATCAAATCAAATGTACCAAAGGAAACCTGATTGTGGCTCACATGAGCCAAAACCAAATAATGCAATCAGTTGATTTTATTTATTTTTTTATTTTTTTTATTTTTTTTAGTTTAGCAATAAAATACATTTTTCAAGCGCTAAAATACATGTGAAATTATAACATGAGGAGTAATTATATTCGAATTTTTGTTGTGTATTAATACACATATATTGTATACATCAATTTTTTTTTCTTAAATTTAAAGGGACATTTTAAATAATTTTAATGCTAGTACACAATACATATACAATTTAAAAATAAAATAATAATAATAGTTCAAATATTTAGATAATTTTTTTTTATTATTGTGCTTAAAATATCTATGTACACGTACTGCGTACTAGTGTTAAAAGCATTTAAAATAATTCTTAAATTTTAAGAAAAAATAATGTACATAATATGTTCACGCTAGTACATAGTAAAAATTTAAATTTAACTCTATGTCCCCGCACATAATAATCTCTCCGAAAACACAAGGCATTAATTAAAAATAAAGCGAAGAATATCAAAATATTAAATTATCCGAAACAAAAAATAATAATTTTTTAATTTCATTATAAAAATGTTATTTTATTATTCACATTTTAAATAAAAAACAACTAAAATGAAAGTGTTTTCTTATTATTGCTATTTTTCTAAGCACCATTATATTTGAAATCATATAAATTGATTATCTCTAAGCATTTGTGTCATACATTTTATCAAATTTAAGACAAGCTAGCAAATAAAGAAGAGCTTTTCTTTTCATTTCATGCAAGTTGAAAATAGTGATCTTTTTTTTGAACTCCTCGTAAAGATTAACAAAAGTAAGATTTACATACATATCACACATAATTCTTATATATATTTATATCTAATAACTAAAATTAAATATTTATTTATTTTAATACTTTTTTATATTTAAAAATATATATTTTATTTTTAAAAAATAAATGAAAATGATATTTTTGATATGATATTAATGATTAAAATTATATATATATATATATATATATATATATATATATATATATATATATATATATATATATATTAAAATTTAAACTTGAGCTTATTTATCATTATCGAGCTTATTTATCATTATCGAGCTCGAGCTCGATTCTAATTTGATTCAAATTGAATTATCGAATTTGTTAATGAACGGCTCATTTAATGAAATAAATAAGCTTTAATCAAACTTTAATCGAGCTTGTTCACGAGGAGCTTGTTGATAAACTTATTAAGCCAAAAAAAATATTTTAAATAATATTGTTCACAAACAAGCCTTAATCAAGCAATAATCCAACCATAATCAAACTATTTAACGAGCATGTTCATAAATTTTAAACGATAATGTTCATGAACATAAATAAATAAAACAATAAACCGTTCAAACTTATTCATTTAACAATCGAATACAAAAGTGTTTAACCTCGTTTTATTAACTAATCAAACGAACATGAACGAACTTTAATCGAGACGAGCCACAAGTAGCTTGCCAAATGTTAGATTCATTTGCAACCCTAATTATGAAAATCATGAATGCTAAAACTTAGCCATTTGTGCATAAAGAAAGTAAGAAATATTTTAATAGTAATATTGAAAGCCATCACAGCAAATTCAAAAGGGAAAATGCACAACCACTTATCATTAAAAGTTCTCAATCTAATTTTGGCCTCATTGGAGAATTAGTTTGGTTATTATATCACGAATAGGAAAGACCTGACTATAAGCCAGTTGTTAAAATCAATAAGCCTACTATTATAAGTGTTTGCTACTGATTACGACCATCATTATGAGTGTTTACTATCTTAAACAGTGTCTGACCATTATAGCATACAATTACCATGTCCCTAAAACTATTCAATCAGAGAATAATCGCTGATAATTTAATGCAATTTCAATATCATCTTCTGTGAACCAATGAATAGAAAAAAAAAAACAATAATTTCATGAAGTTTTAGAATATTTAGTATTGACGATATCAAGTAACATTTCTTTGCACCAATTTTCAGATAAACCAAGCCAAGGCTTAGTTATATTGGATATTCAATATTTACACATTAAACTGCCTTCCCATTGTTGGTTTGGCACAAACTTATTCTTGACTTACATCTGGAGCAAGCTTAATGCTTTACCATAGCAGCTTGGGGACAAACTTATTCTTGACTTAGTTTTCTTGCTTTATTCTGATGGTGTTCATTCAAATGCTTATTTTAGGACGGAAGTCGGAGCCTGCAAACTCTCTGGAGAAGTCATCTATGCAAGCCATCCTTATCCTCTCCGGAGTTGCGGGATTGTCGAGTGGAAACCAGTCGTGGCAGCCTTCTTCTGCGCGTGCCGCAATGATCGCATCTTTGATGGCAAAGAGCACAACTGAGGCTAAAAAGAAAGGCGGCTCGCCGACAGCCTTTGAGGAGTGGATAGCCTTTGGATTCGGAACCCCCTAAGCAAGAAGAATGATCAGATTATTTATGAGATGGTTTTGAAACGTTCCTAACGTGCAGACCTTTTGTGATAATTGGCAAACATTAAATATTAAGTTAAGTGTTGCAGAGATGAGGATGCTCTGGTGAATGAGTAACTTTACACTTAGAGATAAAATGCAAAATGAACGTATACACTTTAGTGGGAAGTAAGTTTAGAGAGTCGTCTTGGATGATTTGATCGCATAAAATGTCAGTAATTCGATGACCCAATTAGGAGAGTAGATGTATTATATTCGACCTATGTTAAGAAAGTTAGAGGTAAATCTAAAAAGACTGAATTTGGTGAAATAAAAAATGATCTTATTTTATTAGGAATTAAATGTGAATTTTGCACTTGATAGGACACAAAAGAGAAGAAGGATTCATATAGCCAACCCCACATAGTGGGATAAAGGTTTGTTGTTGTTATTGTTATTGTTGTTATTGTTGTTATTGGAAAACATTGAATTGGCAAAAAGAATAATGGCGAGGAATGGCCAAGAGGGGAAAATGAAGCAAACCTTGAGAAGGGAGACATGGAAATCGAGAGGAATATCATTCAGAGATGGAATTTTGTATGTCCCTGGTCCACAAGTAAACAGGTTTCCAGTTCGAATCCACTTGTGATCTGTGTCACCCCATTTCAACTCTTCCAAAGCAGCCCAACCCAAACCCTGAACAAAAGCTCCCTCAATCTGCAAAACAAATATACAGCTCAGAAATTCAGATATATTTACATAAATCACGTTGAATTTGATATTTGGTACGCATGCAGACTCAGAGATCTCAACGGATCATGTTTTATGGTTGGATTATCAAGTAAGGAATCTACACTGAAAATTTCAGAAATAATATTAGCGCTATAGAGCACCAAGCAGCAATAAATTTGAAAAATCAGAAATAATACCAGCACTTTAAAGAGAGGAAAAAAGCATAAATTGTGAAGTATTTAATAGCTAAAGCATGTGAACTTTCATGCCCAATTAAGTTGGAGATGAACGGTGCGTTTGAGATAGCTTTCTGGCTGCTTTGTATTTCAAAAATCAGCCAAAAAGTAATCATAGTTGCGTTTGGCTATTAACTTTTTTTAACTACTTTTCAAAGAATTTTATGATGAAAATTTACTTTTTTAGAACTAAAGTTGTTAGAAGACTATTTATCGAAACTGTTCAATTTTTAAAAAAAGAAAAGAATTATAACACCTACAGTAGTTTTTCAAAAAATTATTTTTCCTACAGCAATTTTACAACCAGTTTTTCAAAAAACTATTGCATATTAAGGATAATAGATTAAACTTTAAAGAAGAAACTGTTATTTGATGCATTGAAGATATGCATTTAGCATGGATAACATATTTAACAGGTTACCAACTATTGTACATAAACATTACAGAACAACTACTTATTTTAACCAAAGAACAATAAAGAATCTGAATCAATGAGGCATTAATACATTTTACCAAAAACAATAAAAAAGGGACAAAACTAACAACAGAGTGAAGAAACACAAAATTTTACTAGCATAGCACTATCAACTAAAGCCAAAATCATGAGCCAATTTGTGCCTTGGCACACGCCATTCCTCTACCAAAAAATATAAAAAATTAACAAATAAAATAAACCTAAATACTTCAAATCTTCTAGAACTTGACATGAAAGTAAATAAAAAATTCACCCAAGATCGATATCTAAAGAATCTATTAGAGTATAGTAGAGCTGATCTTTGCAAATTCCAACCAAACAAAGGACTTGGAAGCAGACTATCACTCAAAAAATGAAAAAAAACTTATCTCCAAACATTAAATCCAACAAAATACTTCAGATGATGAAATTTAATTCAATAGCTTGAAGAAATTAAGTAGAAAGAACGTCTTCAACACCTGTCCAATATCGATGGCTGGATTAAGAGAGTGTCCAAGGTCCATAACAATATTGGCTGTCCTAGTATAGAAATCTCCAGTCAAGGTGTCTATCTCAACTTCTGCAAATGCTGCTCCATAAGTATGGTAGGAAAATGGAACCCCCTGGCCAACTTTCCAGTCAAAACCAATATCAGGTGTGATGTAAAACCCATGTGCAGAGAGGTCCACACGTTCCAAATGGCATGTCAATGCTAACTATTAACAGAAAAAAAAGGCAATATTTATTAAATTGTTAACAACAAAATATGATGAGATGATGGTTTTCATTAATGGCGTATTTGGTTGCTTGCAAATAGAAAAAATATTTTAGAAAATGATGATTTTATTTTCACTCATTTTAGGCATGGAAATAAAATCATCAATTTTGAGAGACTCTTGAAAAGGTTTGTGAAGTTTGAAATTAAAGAAAATATCTTATTATATTCAATCAAATCATGGATTTTAGTTAACAAACATCATTGTTTTTCAAAACGTGATTTAAATTCAAGCAACGACGTGAGCTAAACTGAAATGCAATTACTACGTTGATAATAGAAGCGTAGGACGCAAGAACTGGAATACATATAAAAATGAATTCTAAAAAGAAATTTGAGTATTTACAGACAGAAAATAATAAATGCATCAAAAGCATAAAGTTCTAGATAATTAGAGAATTTTAGTCAAGGGGTAATTGAACAAGTCCTATGCACATCACGAAAAACTCTACAGCATGTCTATGGACCCCATGAATCATATGGTATTTACCAACACTAACAACCCCATACCATCAACTTTCTTCATCGTCCACAAATATTTCGCTAACTCAAGTATGATAAAATGCTGTAACTAAGAAAAAAAATGCCTAGTTGGCGCTTTCTATCACTCTATTAAGCACAGATAATCCGTCAAGATGAACAAAGCAACATGCAGATTCATTTCATTCTTATGTTTAAAGAGTTTTCAACAGGTTCCATAGATTGTTAATTTTCTACCTCTCTGCTTACTTACCGATACAACTAATTATGAAAATAATGTAATGGAGGTTCACATACACAAGTTCTTGTTAACAAAAGCTGCTAAAGGAACAATTTGGCCCTTTTCAGCTGATCGATAAGATAACAAAGAATGCCACAGAACATAAGCGATGCAGACTAAAGTAACAAGAAGGGGAATCAGGGATTAAGTGAGAGGAACAGGAGGAAAGGGCAGATAGAAGGAAGATTCAATTGAGGGATCACTTAGTTGCATGCAAATAGAAAAAAAATGTTTTAGAAAGTGACATTTTTACTTTTCCGCATTTAAGCATAAAAATGATTGTGGAATTTGAAACCAATATTAATATATTACTATATCCAATCAAATAATGAATTTAATAAGCTTCACTGTTTTTCAAAACTTGATAAATACTAAAACGTTCTTGTAGATTACTATGTAGGAAACTTTAAAAATTATTTTGGGATTTCCAAAAACGGAGGATTATATATACACGTTCATGGTTCATAAGATTTCATATAAATTCATGTTCAATAGATTTTATATGTGAGTAAATGAATTAAATTTACATGCTTAAAAGAAATTTTAGAGTAAGATATTAATCATATGATTAATAACAATCATACGTTATACATATTGAAGCAAATTAAGTTTGGGATTAAAAAGAGTAAATGCCTGGCATATAAATGCAAATATAAATACAAGTATTAAGCTAAAGGAGGGAACGTTCAAAGATTAATCGATGGATAAGTCATCTAGGGCTAAGGTGGGTAATCTTATTCCTAGATTAAAGTTTCTTTCTTCTAAACCTAATGCATTTAATGAATATGTTTATGATTCATGTTCTTCTACGAAGTTGAGACAAATATTATTGCTACAACATTGCATCTTAATTAATTTCAATGAATTATCTTTCTTATGCAAAATGATCCTTCATATTGCTATGAATGAAATGTTTACTTTCATGTTATGTATTAATTGCTTAAATCACATACTGCAATGTTCCTTACAAATAAATAATGTAAGCTGATGAGAATGAAAAGAAATGATTTTTAGGTATACTTGCATACGCATGTATAAAGATAGAGTCACTCCATTATGACACTAACTGAGGGGACTAATGTTTTCGTGTATTGATGACTTTAACATCTCTATCTACCACAGTGTGCTGAAGGGAGATGTATCAGACAAGAGTAAGTCAAATATTGCAAGTGCTCCTATGACAAATGCATTGAATATAGATTAAAAGATAAGCTACAATGCCATAAGCTCAGTACAATGCTATAATTCTAATATTATTCATAATAATTGCTTAACAATATTTATAAGCATAATTATTTTTGAAATGAAAAGTCAAATTTTAGTATTTCCTTTTAATTTAACTATAATGATTGACGTGCATATTATTCTTTTCCCTTGGAATTAATGTAGTTTGAATTATGATATACCTACAGAGTAATAATATTTTTATATATCACACCAATTAGTTGATAAATATTTGTTAGGTACTTATATAGTATTGATAATTGCATTGAATAGTTTAGATAATTTTCCTTCAAATATTTATTATATGCCATATGTATTGTTTCAAGATGTACACAAATTTCTTCATGATGAATAAAAAGTTTTGCTTTAGTAGATCTTCTATAATATTGAAAGTCATATGAAAAGAAAAAAAGTTGGTTTCGAATTGATATATTTATTTAGAAAATATGTTAAACTTCAAACTTTCATCAAACCATTTGTTCCTACCACAATACTCTGAGCTCACATGCAAGGTCATAACAACTACATCAACAATAATCATATACGTTCATGTGTTATTCCATAATAGAAAATTTTACTTGTTTAAGAAAAATTAAAATCAATCACAAAGCTGATTGATAGTGTATATGATATAGAACACTTGGTTTCCAAAAAAATTTATGAAAAAAATAATGAATAAGCCATATTGTAACATCTATGTATTTCTATAACCATTTTGCTCACCAAAAATTTAAAAGGACAAATAGTGAAATGGTTTGAGGGAGGAGGGGATCCAGAGGCAAGGCCAAGCGTAGGGGAAGAGCAGAAGTGACTTTCACATTGGATTCATATGAGCAGAAGGAAAGAACTTCAGAGTAAATGCATCACCTGCGAAAAGGAAGCATGCTGGTTTCTGTCAACAATAGGCTTCATTCGCGCCTTAATTTGCTCGCACGCATCTAAAACTGCTGCACCATACATATCTGAACTGGCAGAAGCAGCAGTAGGTGATGAATTTGGGACCTGAGCCAATACAAAGTATGCACGAAAAATAAACATCAGATTAGTTATAGGTCAATCATATCCTTTATCCCACATTATCACTACTAAAATTTATTAAAATAAGACACCCTTCTTTCAAAGCTTAAAGTGACATAAGGGTGTTTGAAAATATTTCATAAAACTACCTTGTCTGTACTTGTCTCTGAAATAAAAACAGAACTAAGAGGGATATTGAAAGCTGATGCAGCAATTTGTGCAATTTTTGTGTGTAGACCTTGTCCCATCTCAACACCTCCGTGTGTCACCAAAACAGTGCCATCAGTATAAACTTGAACAAGAGCACCAGCCTGCATACGAATCCTAATTAAGTATAATTATGATAAATAGCCAGTAAAACATAAATAAGAGATATGCAATAAAGAAATCCAGTGCCAATACATGGCAAAGAATGGATCAAATTTCAAAATAACATCTAAATATAATTTAATGTGAGTTTGTTTTATAACATTCTAGGTTCAGAAAAAACAATGCAATGAAGTCCATTAAGAACATATGAGAGTTTCCATTGATCGACGACGATTAGTTCCTACTGTCCGATAAAGACCTGTTAATTTATTTACACATTTGATTCACATAGGAGTTAAGGGTCCTTTAAGCAGTTATGTTGTTAATAAATCTAAAAGGTTATTTTATTAACTGAGCACTGAGATGCCCATCAATAAAGGAAAATTTTCATACTTATTGGTAAGCGTTTTATTGTTAAAGGAATGACTTTCTTGGCTGCCATGCTGATTACAATTCTCCTTCAATGTTTTGATTTGAGGAAGATTCAACACTTTTTCCAAATGCTTTATGGATTCAGCATCAAAAACTGCAAAAATGATTGCGATTATTTCTAATTTTAACATTTTATTCCTCCCTCTTTTCACTTTTCTCTCACCATTCCCTAAGAGATTCATCAGTCACCTATTTTACATCAATTTAATGTGAGTTTGTTTTATTAATTTCTAGGTTCAGAGAAAACAATGCGATGTAGTCCATTAACAACATCTGAGGTTGTTTCTAATGATCGACTACAATTAGCTCCTAGTGTCCAATGAAGACTTTTCAACTTATTTACACTTTTGATTCACATAGAAGTTAAGAGTCCTTTAAGTATTTATGTCATTAATAAATCTATGAAGGTTATTTTATTAACTTCATGCTAAGATGCTCTCCAATAAAAGCTGTTTTTCATGCTCATTAGTAATCATGCTTGATTGTTGAAGGAGCTTCTTAGCCTCCGAGCTGATTTCAATCCTCTTTAAGTTTTGCTTCGACAATGATTCAACACTTTCTTCGGATGCTTCACAGATTCAGCATCAAAAGCTTTAAAAATAATTGTGAATATTTCTAATTTTTAACATTTCATTACTTCCTCTTTTCACTCTTCTCTCACTACTCCCTAAGATATTCACCATTCCACTACCTAATCTACATCAATTTAGTATCAATGTAAATGTTCCTACATTTAATGAAGCATTAATTCTATAATCGCCTTAATATGGCATCTTCCAATAGACAACAACAACAAGCCTTAATCCCACTAGGTGGGGTCGGCTACATGAATCCTTCGTCTCCATTGTGTCCTATTATGTGTCAAATTCTCATTTAAATCAAGTATACTAAGATCATTTTTATACATCTTAACCAAGTCTTTTAGGTCTACCTCTACTTTTCTTAACATAAGGCAAATCTAATGCATCTACTCTCCTAATCGGTCATCGGACACCGACGCTTTATGTGGCCAAACCATCTAAGCGAATTCCCTAATCTTATCTACCACCGGAGCTACTCCAACTTTTCCCAATATACTCATTTTGCATTCTTTCTCTAAGAGTAAAGCCACTCATCCACCTAAGCATCCTCATCTATAATACTTAACTTAGTCTTATGCTTCTCTTTATTGGCCAATATACCATAAGTCATTCTTACCACCATCTTATAAAATTTTCCTTAAGTTTAAGTGGAACTTTTCTATAATAGCCGATGCATTCCTCCACTTCAACCATCCAACTTGAATTCTACTAATAACATCTCCATCTATTTCACCATCATTTTGAACAATAGAGCCTAAATATCAAATGCTCACTTTATTAATGACTTGTTCACCTAATGTCACAACACTACCAGAACTTCTACAACTAAAATCTCTATATATTCAGGATCTACTTAAACGAAAACCTTTAGACTCTAGAGTTGACCTCCATAATTCGTTGGACTCCTCTCTAGTCTTATCAACAAGAAGAATGTCATCAAGAAAAGCATACACCAATGTACATCTTCTTGTAAATGCCTAGTAAGAACATCCATAACTAAAGTAAAAAGATAAGGGCTTAAAGCTGATTCTTGAAGTAATCCAAATAGAAAATATTTTGTCAATCCTCCTTATGTTTGGACACAAGTAACAACTCTAGTATACATATCCTTAATGACTTGAATATAACCAATATTAACTCTTGTTCTAGAACTCTCCAAAGAACATCTCTTGAAACTTTATCATAAGCTTTCTCTAAATCAATAAATATCATATGTAGATCCTCCTTACTTTCTCTATGCTTCTCCATCAAACCCCTTAACAAATGTATAGCATCCATAGTAGATCTACCTGGCATGAAACCAAACTGATTGTGAGAAACTTCTGTATCACATCGTAACCTATGCTCAATTACTCTCTCTCATAATTTTAATGTATGGCACATTAACTTAATTCCTCTATAATTTGCACACTCTTGTGCATCACCTTTATTCTTAAATATAGGAACCAACAAACTCTTTCTCCACTCATCTGACATCTTTTTAATCTTTAAAATGACATTAAAAAGATTTGTAAGCCAAGAAATTCCTTGATCTCCTAAACATTTCCACACTTCTATTGGAATATTATCCGGTCTTACTGCTTTTCCACATTTCATTTTCTTTAAAGCTTCACTAACTTCAGATTTACTAATATGACGATAAAAATGAAATTCTCTATTTATGATATCTTTTTTTTTTTTTCTAGTTCTCTTTTTCTTCATTCCTTCACTTTAAGTGTTGACTAAAGTATGCTTTTTTTACGGTTACATTAATAGAAATAGTGAAAACTACTGCTCATTTCAACAATGCCCAAACAATTTTTTTCTCCTCTCATACATACCTTCTCAATTAGCCTTTTCTCTTTCCTTCACGTAAATATTTGACAAATCTCTAACCAATCTCTTATAGTTCCTCCAACAAACCACTTTCAAACTCAAAATCTAGCAACATCACCTTCCTTTGAAAAACTTAACTACCACATTAAAGTTTGAGTTAAATTTTATATTTTAGATTTGCATTCTAATTCAATTTTCAACCACCAACAAATTCCTACAATTGCTCTTTCTAAACTAATCTAAATTCAACTCTAATCATCTCAACTCCAAATTCCAAATGCCAAGATGATGGTGAACTAGGAATAGTTATTGTGCTTCATTCTAACTATATCTGATAGATTATTAAATCATTAAGTTTATTAGATCTCCTTGTTTTATTGTTTTATTTTTATTGCTTGACTGTGGCACCATTCTTTTTTGTCACTATTTATGTCCAAGTTAGCATGAACATATACAATTTTTTTATGTATGTTTCTTTTCCTGTAAACTACAAAATAAAAACAAATTGTTCAACCCTGCATACGAACCCCCACACACTGCCCATGACCTCTTCCCCTCTTACATGAAGCCCTCATCTCCTCTCTCTCGCTTTAGATTTAAGTATAATCCTTATTCTATATATTTCCATTGGACATAAAATTCACTGAAATCTATATTGACATTTTTTATGTAATTATTTGGAGAACAACTTAATAATTAAAATTAATCTATATGATTAAAAATATGCATTATAAAAATAATAATATAAGATTGAATGTTCAAAACTCTTAAAACACTGCTCCAGCTCCCCCACTCCACTTCCTCCAAACAAACACAACCGTCCCTATAGAAACCATGCAGTCATATCCTCCTATCACTAACTCACTCTAGCCATCCTTGCCATCTCCCCAAAGTCCCCATCACATCTCACCCCTTCTCTTCTTCCTCACACCATGCTCGATCTCACCTTGCCCCTCTCACCCCTCATGTTGCTACGCCAACCACTGATGAACCTAATGTCACGTGGTCCTCCATCTCTATCACAATAATCCCTCTCCACTTCACCGCAATATTTACTCCATAAATTTGTTCAAATGTCCCAAAAAATCTCTTTTCTCAACCTAAACAGAGACACACACACTCTTTCTCTAAAAAATACAAAACATAAAGAAAGAAAAGAAAAAAGAGAAAAGTAAAATTATATATTCACCTCACAAATTTGTAGATTTTATCTTCTCACCTAATTGACTTTGTAGATCAATTCGCACATAAAGTAAAAAAAAAAATCTAAGTATTCATGCATATTGTTTCAATGTGGTTGAAAATTTGCAAAATTAAATACTCATCACATAATAATGTGCCAAATAAGTACTATATTTGGATCTTCGCAAGTATCATTGAAGATATATGTGCACTTTTTTAAACGTACTGAATTCAAAAATATCTCGGCCACGGTGACTCATAACACTAACCATATACGCTATTTTAAGCAGGATGGGACGGCTTAGTATTCTCAATGATGCCTCTATGCAAGAAAAAAGCTGGGAGGTTATTGAAATTTAAAATGACAGGACTCAATTAGGATAATTGAAATGAAAATTAATAATAATAATGAGAAATTCAAAATTAAATACATGCATGCATTATTCTAATATGTTGAAAATTTTGTATCTCATGCAAGTGATTAAAAGCCCATGTATTTTTTTAAGCATGATAGGTTTAAAAATATCTCGATCACAATGTTTCACGACACCAACTAGACATGCTATTTTAGGTGCGGTGGGAAGGACAAAATACCCTCAAAGAACCTCGTTCACGAGAAAGATGTGAGAGGGTATCGAAATTCCAAGTAAAAAAGCTAACCAAAATTAACTTAAAAAGACAATAAATTGAACATTTGAGCAACTTAATTTAACAAAAATGAAATTGAAAGATGAATTGAAACAATCTAGAACAACAATGCAAAAAAAGGTAAAAGTACAAACTAGATATTGAGAAAAAAATTGAATATTTGAATGTGATACAAACTGAATAGCTCGACAAAGAGTATGAATAAGACTATCACTGAATATCTAAAATTTAATGAAATGAAAACTAAATACAACAACAACAAGCCTTTATCCCACTACTTGTGGTCATCTACATGAATCATTCTTTTCCATTGTGTCCTATTAAGTGTCAAATTCTCATTTAATTCTAATAAAAGAATGTCATTTTTTATACTTCATAACCAAGTCATTTTAAATATGCCTCTATATTTCTTAACACAGGCCAAATCAAATACATCTACTCTCCAAACCGGGTCATCAGACGACGAGTTTTAAGTGACCAAACCATCTAAGGCGACTCTCTCTACTCTTATCTGGAGCTATTCCAATCTTTGCATATATATCTTCATTTCACATTTTTATCTCTAAATGTAAAACCACTTTATCCACCTAAGCATCCTCATCTCTGCAACACTTAACTTAATTTTATGCTTCTCTTTTATTGGCCAACATTCTGCACCATAAAGTATTGAAGGTCTTACCACCATTTTATAAAAATTTTCCTTAAGTTTAAGTGGTACTTTTCTATCACACAATAGGCTTAATGCATTCAACCACTTCAACCATCCAACTTGAATTATACTAATAGCATCCCCATCTATTTCGCCATCACTTTGAACAATAGACCTGAGATATCTAAAACGTTCACTCTTTTTAATGACTTGATCACACATTGTCACAACCCCACCACTAGATCTTCTACAACTAAAATTACACTCCATATATTCAGTTCTAGATCTACTCAAATGAAAGCTTTTGAACTCTAAGGTTTACCTCCATAATTCAAGTTTCTCTTGAACTCTCTCTAATCTTATCAACAAGAAGAATATCATCAACAAAAAGCATACACCAAAGTACATCCTCCTGTAAATATTTAGTAAGAACATCCATAACTAAAGTAAAATGATATGGGCTTAAAGCTGATCCTATATGTAGTCTAAAATAGAAAAATAGTAGGTAAAACCTCCTTATGTTTGAAAACAAGTAATACATATACTTAATGACTTGAATATAAGCAAGATTAACTCCTTTCTTTTCTAGAACTCTCCAAAATACTTCTCTTGGAACTTTATCATATGCTTTCTCTAGATTAACAAATATCATATGTAGATCCTCCTTACTCTCTCTATACTTCTCCATCAAACCTCTCAATAAATGTATAGCATCCGTAGTAGACCTACTCGGCATGAAACCAAACTGATTTTGAAAAATTATTATATCATGTCGTAATCTATGCTCAATTACTCTCTCTCTCTCTCTCTCTCTCTCTCTCTCTCTCTCTCTCTCTATTAACGTATGACACATTAATTTAATTCATCTATAATTTACACACTCTTGCGCATCACCTTTATTCTTAAAAGTTAGAACCAACAAACTTTCTTCACTCATCTGGCATTTTTTTAGTCTTAAAATAATATTAAATAGATTAGTAAAGCAGAAAAAATCTTGATCTCCAAACTATTTCCACACTTTTATTACAGAATCATCAAGTCCTACTAGTTTTTCATACTTCATTTTTTAAGGCTTCTCTAGCTTCAATTTTACTAAAACAATGATAAAAACAAAAAAAAATTATTTTCATTTACGGTACTAAGATCACTAAAATTACTGGTATTCTCACAATTTTCATCAAAAATTTTATTAAAATATCTCATCCGCCTATATTGAATATCCTTTTCTAAGAAAAAAATTTTTTAATCTTCATCCTAAATCATTTCATTTAAACTAAATTTTAATTCCCCTATTTCTTTACTTAACTAATTTATAAATACGTCGTTCACCCTCTTTAGTATCAAATCTATTATATAAATCATTAAATATTGAATTCTTTGCATCACATATTACTTTCTTAAACTCTCTACGAGCAACTCTATATATTTCCAATTGTGGATGCATTTACATCTAAAACAATTTTTATAACCTTCTTATTTTTTATCATTTTATGCACATCTTAACTCCACTACCAACTATTTTTACTAATAGAATTTTTCCTTTTAATTTTTCATGCATATTTTTTACGATTTACTTAATTTCATTTGCTACGTTTCTCATATAACATTAGTTTTATAAACATCTTAAATTCTAAGATCTTGTAACTTACTCATAAATATATTTTTATTAGTGTTCTTTAAGTACATATACCTAATGGGTTTAAGATCAAACTGGTCTCTCAACTATTAATGAGGGACCAATTTAGTCTCTGACTTAATGTGAAGACCTTTGGTCTCCTATTGAGCAGGGATCAAATTGGTCCTTCCGTTTAAAATCTAACGGAAAAGTGTAAAAAATTACTGAATGGCGCAGGGCATTTCCGGAATAAAAAAAAAAAAAGCGTTGTTATAACAAATCGATCGAGAAATGTTTAACCCTACCTTCGTCATTTTCATTCACGCGCCGCGGCGGTGGCGGCACCATGTATTACTCAAGCGAGAGGAGAATGGCCGGTTCGCCGCGGAGGCATTTCGGCGGAGGAATCTCGTGGTGGAGACGAGGCATTTGTGAAGAATCTCGTGGTGGAGAGCAGACGGTAGCTTCAGTGCGTACATTGCGCTGATCTGGAGCTTTCGCCGCGTTGGCTCATCGCTAGGAGTCTCGCGTGCAGGGAATGTCAGTGCGGGTGCCGTGCCAGAGAGTTCATCTTATTCCGCCAGGAGGTTTTATCGAGCTTATCGAGTGCCGAACTATGTGCGCGGTCGGGGCGTTAGATGCGTGGCCGGTCGATCGGCGAAGGATTTTCGACCGAGGATATATGGGATGTCGGAGGTATGTCTAAAATGCCGTGAATAATATTATTTATAATTTAGGGTTAAATTTATCTCATTTTATTTTATAATTGTCATTAGATTTGATTCCAAGAAATACAAGAACTGGAGAAAGAATTGATCGCGGGATTTTATCATCTACGTTAAGGTATGTCTAAAATGTCGGAGGTATGTCTAAAATGCCGTGAATAATATTATTTATAATTTAGGGTTAAATTTATCTCATTTATTTTATAATTGTCGAAGATTTGATTAAGAAATACAAGAACGGAGAAAGAATTGATCGCGGGATTTTATCATCTACGTTAAGGTATATCTGTTAATTTTATTTGTTGTGATATATTTTCAAAATTATGTTGTAATTTGAGTGAAATTATTGATGCGCTTAAAAAAATAATCTGGCTTGTTTGAAGATAACTTATCGCTTTATTGAGTTTAATGATAATTCGATAAAGCAGTTATTAATGATGATGATGAGCACTTATATAAATTTGTTAAGGGAAGAGATTGTGATTGATTTAATTTCAAGATAGATGTAATTGATAGTAAGAATGAAGATAATATCGATAAGATACAACTTTAATCCCAAGAGTTGATCTTGATAAGATTAACTTTGAAGGATGTTATTGTAGTAGAGGATTTTAAAGAAGTTAGAAGATATCAATTCATACAAGAAAGAAAAAATTTATCAAAATGATAAGAAGAGATGTAGTTATTTGCTAATTATCCTTTTTATATATATTTTAAGGCATGGGGAATAACACATAAAAATTAGTCATTTAAAGAACACACATGCTTGGAATTACCATCGCAAAACTGACTTCAACAATTATTGAAAGAGATATGTGAAAGATTAGGATCAATCCACATATAAAATGCAATGTTTTAGAAGAAAAGTGACATCGATTTGAAATTACATGTTTAAAGACAAAACTAAAAAAGGCTCAAAAGGCACATATGCTAGTTATGAAAGAAAAGACAATTTAATTTGGGATTATTGTTTGGAGATTGCAAATAAATCCGGTCTATTATTATGATAAGTGAAGATTTAGATTTGCACGGCCGAAGACATTTGGTAAATTATATGTTTGTTTTCGCTTGTAAGAAAGGTTTTCAAGAATGACCTATTCTAAGTGTGATGATTTTTTAAAGGGACAACAAGGGGGTCAACTTCTAACAACTACACTGATGGGAACAATAAGATATTTCAATCGCATGCGTCGTGAGGTATAGACTAAGAGTAGAGTGATTTTGCATTTGCTTGGAGAGATATTTGAAAATCGGAGAAATTCATTCATTTAGATAAGCGAAATGGTTGATTCTCGCTTTTGAGCGTACTACCAAATGTCACTAATTTTTTGTAGACATTTATCAAAATTAAATTTGTTGCGATTCACGTGAATAACTTTGAAGAAAGCATTATGGGCACAAAGAACCACATTTAATCAATATACAGGATGGAGGAGCTAAAAAATTTGACGATTTAATTTGAGAGAAAACCACGGAGAGCCTCATTTTAGTTTTGGCCCAAAATGATAATTTTGTTAAACAATATGTGTGAACGCTTTTATTATCATTAAGAATCGAATTATAATTTTACGCTTGAAAGTATTGTTATTTTATAAGAATATTATAAGAATAAGGCTTTAAATGGGTTGGAAAATTATGCCCGGATCTTGGAGGCCCTCGAGAAAATATTCGAAGCGAACACGATTTGTGTCAATCGATGACATCCATTATGAGATTATCACCATGTATGGAGACACGTAGTAGATTAGATCAATCACGCAAAATATAGAATATGGGAGTTGAGAATACCATGTACATATTTGTCTTATTCATAAATCACGAGTGGTGAAGATTATGTTGATCAATATTATTCTCGAGAAAACTTACAAAAATCTATGAGCAATATCACGCCTTTAAATGCACGAAGAATGGCTGTGATAAAATTCCACCATTACCTCCAACATACGAGAAGCCTAAACGGTAGCCAACCATCGAGAAAGGCTCCAAATGAAAAATTGATAATTCTCAAAAAAAAATGAGTAGATCTACGGAAGCTACATAGTAGATGCAAAAAAAGTGGTCATTAAAGCAACAATACATGAGGACTTCAATGATGACAACAAAACAACATCTGTAAATAAAATGGTAAGTGATATAGTTATAAAGAATTTCATAAGTTAGGATAATTTTATTTTTATAATGAAATATTTTCTTTTAAGGAGTGCGCACAAGTTGAAAGTAGAGAGGTGGGAGAATATCCTCAAGAATCACATACGCATGATTTCGTTGATGACTCAAGCAATATCAGATTTCAATTCATGATTTATCTAGCATCATAATTTTTGTATAATATTTTTTGGGGATACTCACGTGAGCTAACATTTGATACATCCACTCAAGTTTACAAGTAATATGGTAAGTTTTAATTGTAGTTTATATAATGTTTACTTTACATTCATTTATTGATTTTTTTTTTGAATTATTTATTTTGTGTATATAGCTAAGAAAAGAAGACTAACTGAATGGGATTTTGATAACTTTTTGTTTTCATTATTTGATGCTTAGATGTAATTCTGTATCTGCACTAAATTATAATGTTTGAATATTTTGTTGGGAATTAGAATTCTAGTTGTATTAGTCAATATGTTATTTTATAAAGTCCTGAAATTTGAATATCATGCTCTGAAGCTTTTTCTTGATGAAAATATTATATTGGCTTGATGTGGTTAACTATATATTTTTTAACTATATATTTTTTTAATCTGTATATTAAGAAAGAGACTAAAATATTGAAATTAGATTTTAAAATTAAATATATATTTTAAAATATATATGAAATCTGGTTTGATACAGAAAAAAAAAATTTTATATAGAAAAAAAAAATTCGTACAGAAAATATGGGATTTAAAATTTTGTATGAAATCTAATAAAAAATATATTAGATTTTAAATTTTGTATGATATAAAATATGGGATTTAAATTTTATTCATTTTTATTTTAAAATTTTGTATGAAATCTAATAAAAAATTTGATACAGAAAATAATTCCGAAAATAGTCGGGGGACCAAACAAAAATACCGCTAATTTAATATAGAAAATAAAAATTAATTTAATACAAAAAAATTTGATAATTTAATACAAAAAAATTTTAAATTTCAAAAATACCCCTAATTTGATAAAGAAAAATTTGATAATTTGATACAAAAAATTTTGATAATTTAATACAAAAAAATTTGATAATTTGATATAGAAAAATTTGATAATTTAATACAGAAAATAAAAATTACTTTAAAAAATTTTAAATTCCGAAAATACCCCTAATTTTAACACTAATTGTTATACTGAAAGAGACCAATTTGGTCCTCCAAATAGTCGGACCAAATTGTCTTCACATTAAGTCGAATTAAATCTCTCATTAATAGTTGAGGGACTAATTTGGTCTTAAACTCTATACCTAATCATAGGATAATATTTTAATTATTATTAATCTTCCAACCCTTCATCTTAAAATTCAAAACTAATAATCGATGTTGGGTACTTAAATTTTCAAACGGAATGACTTACAATTTTTACAATCTAAACATTTTATTATTCTTATCATAAAATAATCAATATGTGTTTCACTATACCCAATCTTATAAATAATGATATGCTTATGTCTTTTTTTAAATAAAGTATTAGCAATTACCAAATCATATGCTAAAGCAAAATCTAATATGATCTTGCCTTCTTCTTATTCCAACTCATACTCATCATGAATGCTTTTAAAATCTTCTACCACCCTAATAATAAGTTCATTTAAATCTTCTCCAATAAATACTATTTCTTCTAGAAAAATCATTTGCATTAATCCTTCTCGACAATTCCAAATTTTTTCTTTTGAGCATACATTCAAACCTACTTGAGGTGTATAAGCACTTATAATATTAATAATCTTAGCATCAATAACAATCTTTAAAGTTATAATTATCTTCAATCTTATTAATTTCCACAATATTATCTTTCAAACTCTTTTCTATAATCACACCTACATCAAAAATCCGAAAAACTGAATGCAAGCTTTGAATGCACAACAAAAAATCCAAGAACTCACAAACGTCGTCAGATTTGTAACACGAATCACTATTAGACAAAAAATGTCTTTAAAATTTGAAAATGAAATCACGTGCAATTTAATCACATCATGTTCATGTGACCGATTAAATTTAACCAATCTTGAATCTTGCAAGACTTATTAAATAACAATCAAACTCAATTATAATGTTATCAAGATCATAAAGTACTTTGAAAACGTGCAAACGCATTATGCAGGTACATTGAGAATCATGCAAGTCAATCATATAGTTGCATTGACATGCACGTAAGTGCACTGTGTAGATCCACAAAAACAAATACAAATGCATTAAGTAAGTGCACTGAAATTCTTTAAATATATTATACAAGTGCAATAAAAATCATGCAAGATATTATAGGGTATATTTGATAGGTGCAAAACTTTTTTGTTAATTAAAGTCAACTCAAATTTAACCCTTTAGACAAGCATGCACCCCAAGCCTACAAAGTCCACTTGGACAATACAACTTATGACTACTGACAAGAATCTTTCGATTAAATTGGATTTACTACATCCTCTGACTAAGTAGATAATCATCAACTAAAACTAATTATTAAATAAAATAAATTTCTTAATGACACTATAGTTATAACCCTCCCAAGATGTTGAGGATTCTATCCTTTGTGGTTTGAGGATTAACTAATCCCTCATATACTTTGAGGTTTAACATCAATAGTATGGAAAATCATTCTGTCTCCTTCAAACCCATCTATCTTTCGTTCCTCGTCACCCTTTTCTTACTCAATTTTAAATGGATCAATCATTCCACATTTTATTATGCACCACATTGTTGTGTGTATTTTGTCACTACGCTAATAGCGAAAAGCAACATTGATAAAAACAATAGGGACAGCCAAGCACAACCTACAGAAAACTTCAGTTGATAGATATTGATGAACATTATTCATTTCCTTTTTAGAACATACCAAGAAAATGTTGAAAAAAGAATATATTTCTATGATAAAATTATTTTCCCACAATTAAAACCATTCGGTATATCCCTTTAGAAGATAAAGATTAACACAAAATTAGTATAACCTCACTTGAGTGAGCAAATAATGTTCCAGAAATTCAGCTAAGAATTATCTCATACATGTTCGTACGCACCTGATTCATAAATTTTGTAGTGAAGGAGATTCCAAATTTAGTAGGTATCATTGCAACACCACGCTTCCTCCAACGATTGTGGAAGTTGAACTGATTTACTACTTCACGAACCTTCGGAAAGTCACAGGTTGACTTCAACTCATCCCACACCAAGTTCAACGTGGAATTCTGTACTTGTTGACCATAATGCAATATATGTCCTTCAGGGTGAAAGTTTATTTCCTGAAGAAATAATAATAATGAAAAATCAGCAACATGAGTAATATAATATGGGTATCAATACCTATTCAATTACAAGAACAACAGGAAACTTAATGCATTTTACCCTTATCTCTTCAGGACATCTTTGAAGCTCCATGGCAACACGTTGAATCCAATTCTCTGCAATTATCATACCTTGTGGCCCACCAAATCCACGGAAAGCTGTATTACTTGGAAAATTGGTATAACAAACTTGCCCAATAACCCTGATATGAGGTATGGCATATACATTATCTGAGTGGAACATAGCACGCTCATGGACTGCAGCTGAAAGGTCAAGTGAATTTCCAGCATTGTTATAGAGTTCAAGGTCCAATGCAAGAATCTTCCCAGTATTTGTAAAACCAACCTATGAATTATTTAATAAGAAACCCATTTAAATGAAGAAAAACTACCAACCATAAATAAATGTGAGGGGTATTCAATGAAACACATTACGATTATTATATTACACTGAGTGGAATTTTCAAGGATAGTGGATTTTTTACGTTAATTTAGTCATAAAGGCTGGTCACCATGATGAAAGATGAATTACAACCAATTTACAGATGTCAAGAATATTCAGGCATGCTCATGAATGCAGTGTAGATATTAAATCAAACAGTGCAACTTTTTTGGTTTTTACATTTTTTTAATTCAAAGGTACAAAAAATGGAAAACTACTGTTTTAGACTATACATGAATTCTTACTTTTGTCCTTCACTCATCAGATAATTGAGTATATATTTTCACAGCCATTGAAAGTTAAGAGAAATACAAGCTAATTTGTAGTGAAGTAATCAAGCATTAAAATTTGAGTTTCAGTATGCACTCATAAAATGGTGATGATTATTTTTCTATTTTCATGACAAATATGATTAATCAATGATTTCACTGATGTTTAGGAAGGCTTGAGTATCATTAAAACAAAATGTCTGATAAAATATATAATTATGAAAATTTCAAATTCTACAATGATAGCTGCAGAAAGGGGTAAATGTTTATTATGAAAATGAGAATAAAAGACTAATTCAAGAAAAAAAATCACTAGTATCATGAAACTCTACTGAAGTTCGGATAAAACACAGAAAAATTAGCTGTCAAGGGCAACAAAAATAATAAGTTTTTATATTCCTGGACCTGTGGAAGTTCAATCACAAGCATATGGAACAACTTATTCAGATGTTGCAAACAAGGTTTTCAAAGAAAAAACTCCCATCATTTATTGGCAGCATGTACATAACAATACTACAATGAAGTAATATGCATTAATCCTTCTTGCTAGCAAGGAGCATCTATGTTTTCTTATTTCAGGACCATCCTAAGTAAATTAAACTTTTCTGGATATAATTCAATTAATTATTTTTGTGAAGAACATTATGAAAGAAATACTATGATGTATATATCTAGGTATGTTAGTCAATAACTGACACAAATATAGCGCCATATTCTGCATGTCACCACATTTACAAGTAAAGTGCATAGGTTTGGCACTAGTTCTACTTTTCATTTGGTGTCTACTTTTCACAGTTATTTTAATTATTTTAATTGAAAATATACAGAAATGAATAACAAACAATAATACATAAAAGAAACACAGCACTTCACATCCTAATTATTTCTAGCGTAGATCTTTTTTTGTAAATATAATTACAATAACATGAATACCAGCAAACAGTCTGAATATAATGTTATCAGTACCTTATACTTCCCAAGAAAGGTATGCCTCTGACCAGTAATCATCATGTCCACATCCCTTTCCAACGTAATTTTAACAGGTCTGTTTAAAAGGTAAGCTGGTACACAAGCTGCAGCAGCAATGAATGCAGATCTTGTTTCCTTCCCTCCAAACCCACCACCAATGCGCTTCGTCTTGCAAACAACATTTGAAAATGGTAGACCAAGAACACGAGCAACAGTGACCAGGTGCTTTTGAGGAGCCTGAGGAACAAGATAAGAATCACGCGAGAATTTTCTAAAAATGAAATTATGGTTAGATAAAAAGTTTATTACTCCGTTGAAGGCACTGTGACAAATATAGTTATCAATGACTACATGAGCAGATGTCTACATTTAGTAATTTAAGGTGGAAGGTCATATTTTCCCCACCCATGATAAAATAACAGAAATTAGAATTCTCCAAAGCTCATAAAATAAACAACTTGCAAATAAACCCAATATAACTGCACAGTTTCCAAGATAATAATAAGATAAACAAAGTTTCCAGTGTGATCAAAAGATCCTAGGTTCAAAATAGCATTTCTGCAAATGCAAGGGAAAGGCTGCCTACATCGAACCCCACCTCCAAAACAAAAAGGCAAACGGCGCGCGCGCCAACACACACAAAACTCTGCATTAATGGAAGCTTCATGCATTAGTACCCCATTTTTATGCCTCACTGGTAAAAAATTGACTTCTTTGCCTACCAAATGCAGAATTATCAAGAGATGATTAAAAGCACCACTAGAAAATTTTACACTGAAGTAGTTCAACCTACCTGAGTGGAGGAAATCATATGAACTTCATTTCCGCCATCAACTGGCCAGATCAGACTGCAGTGTGGCTCCAAATAGAAATGTTCCTGACCTCCTACTTGAACTTCCCCTTCTATGACTTTGTCGCATAGTCCTGATTGGAAGCACCACTCAACGTCTCCTTTTACCAGGCATTTCTTGCTGTTCGGAAAGAAACTTTCGTATTTAATAGCATCACTAATAGAGAGAATTGGTGGCAATTCTTCATACTCAATCGCTACTTTTTTCGACGCAGCTTTTGCATTTCCGTGTGTATCAGCCACAACGATTCCAATAACCTGCAAACAGTGTATACAAGAATATACAGTTCGAGCGAGAAGCATCTCAAAAATCGGACATTTTCATCAAAACTGTGCTGTTCAAGGATATACTCAGATTAGCCAATTTACCTGACCAACACAAGTAACTTCTTCTGAAGCAAATACCTCTTCATCATGAACAACAGGGCCAATTTTATTGCTACCAGGAACATCTTTTGCTAAGAATAATCCTGCAAAACCAGGTGAAGATCTGGCAAGTGTATCATCTATGGATAATATGCGTGCATGAGCCTTTTTACTCAGCACTAGAGCAGCATGAAGAGTATTTGGCGGTGTAGCTGTGTCATCAGTATACTCAGCCCTCCCAGATACCTGAGAACAAGTTTAAGTTCTTTTAACATTAAGAAAAAAATAGAGTATTTAACGTTTCATGAACACTTAGTAGTGTTGAATGTAGAATGAAGATTAAACTCTATTTGGGGCAGTAGTTGGGCAACGGTGTGAGACCAAAACGCACCGCAGTTGTCATTTGGATAACTGCTTCACCATTACATTTTCATACTATTGTAGCTGTCTCAAATAGACAAACCAAGCCAAAACTTTAACGCTTCTTGGGAAAAAATTGAATATGTTCATCAACCATAAATCTTTTTATGCATAATGAAACTGAACAAAAAATTACAAATTTCCAAGTCGCAATAAAAAAATGGTGGCAATTTACTAACCAGCGAACCTCAATGGTGCAACCATTAATATGACAATGGACAAGTGCTCCATAACAGACAACATCAAAATACAACAATAAAATAATTGACAGCAACACCTTGTTTGGAAACTGATACGAATAAAAAAGTGTTCCCAGCAGTGTCAAAAATGAAAGGCTCTTGAACATTTATTCAATAAGGAAAAGGAGAAAGTAAAAATATCTTCTCGGGAAAAGGTATGAAAAATCATTTACACGAGGAAATCAAAATAAACTTGATCTAAATCGCATGCAAAGTGAGAAAGTAAACACTGTTGAAGATAACGTAGAAAAAATTCAACAGCATGGTTTAAACATGCTAAAAAAAGTAATAATAAATGATAATCTATGAAGCATGAATAATTTAAATGGTGTCATACAAGAAAATAAAACAAGCGAAAGGCAAAGAAAATATCAAGGGAGAATGAGGTTTGATGATTTCTTTCTTTCATAAAAACTCTGGTCATGTTGATGTAGAACCACCTGTGTTAGCTCACTCTTCAACCAATTCGAATCATACAAGCCCAATTTCTCATAAGACAATCACAAGGAGTTGAACTAAGCTACAAAAGAGTTGAACCAAACCAATTCCCACTCTTCCTAGATCCAGGCTGGATTTTGCTTATTTATTAGATTCAATCAAATAAGAATAAGAAAGATTACATGTTTAATTTAAGGCTAGTTATTTCCACATAAATAGGTCTAGTTGCATTGACTTTTAGAGTATGATTAATTAATGAAATTTCATTGTTTATTTCCCATTGATCCAAGTTGTGTAATGATCAACTCTAACTTGTGTGCGTGGAGTTCTTCCTTTCAAGTTATATTATGATTAGTCATCCATTTCCTTCTTCAAGAATTTCCAAAGAACCATCCCTCTCCTAAATCCAATAAAAGCATCAAACCCAAGCTTTGTTTTCCAAGCCACGAAAAATTTATAGTCCCTCCATTAATTGGGCATCAAACAAGAAAAATGCATTTTTCTCAATTTGATCCAATTACACATACATGAATTACATGAGATAAATTTAAATTCATGCAATTCAAACAACTAAAACTTCTCAGATACACATCAAAACTTCACAATATAATTTGTGCAATCATATAATGCAAATGCATAGAAAGTTTTGTATTAAACTTGAAATAACCCGCATGTGCCCCAACATATGCTAATTGTTGAAAATTAGTGTTGAGGATGCTCGAGATTGAATATAAAATTGACTTTAAATTCAATCATCTATTAGCAGACTAGTTGAGTTAACAAGGTCTGGATTGATAAAATGAATGATCAAGCAGGCTCAAACACTATAATGATGATCGTGTTGATTAGAGACTTCAACCGAAGGGATTTATTATTATCAAATTCTCTAAGTTTTAACATCAAACTATTTTAAATCCAAGTGGCAATTAACTACAAAATCATCATAAATCTAAATTGATCAATTGAAATCCATCATTCAAATACTTAAAACAAAAAATTCAATCCACCATCTACAACTGTTTATCAAGGATAATAGAATTAAAAACTCTACACAAAAAAGAGTAGGTCAGTAATCTACATGCTCATCACAATAAATTCACGCCATTAACGCATACGACTCATATCCTACAGGGTTTTACTAAATGGCACTTATGACACGATCAGCCCTCCGGCCGGATGATTTGGCCCCTCAATAATCTCATTAAATTGCAGTTACGATTGTAGCTCGTATGTTCCCCAATAACACTATTTTTTGAGCCGTAAATTATAGAATGCACTTGATTTAACAAAAAACTCGTTAGCTTGGGTGGACTAAAAAATATTTTCATAGAAAAACGTTAACACACGTCTACAAGATCTCTTTGGATGAAACAACTCATACTGCGAACAAAGATACTTCAGTCAAGTTGGATCGATTATCTACTCTAACTAAGTAGACTAGGAACCATGACAGCCCAAGACGATAAAAATATAAGATCTTGATTGAGCAGTGTTTACAAAGCGCTAAGTGAAATGCAATGAGCAACTACAAAATGAAGATGCACTTACAGAGAGAAATTTTTATGACTTGTATAACATATATGTGTATATAATATACAAACAATAGGTAGTTGATTAAAACAAATTAAATAATATTATATAATATTTTTTAGCAAATATAATGATGCATTCAATGGCAGTAATTTCTAGCTATCTCAAAGAAAAAAATCACATATAAAAATAACGAAGTAATAAAAGCGTACCTAAAAATTAAGAAAACTCATAAGATTGAGTGCAACTAAAAACAAAGACGCAAAAGCAATGTGAAGCAAGAGAGTGTCAAGATGAAGGATCAGAATCAAGAAGCATTCTCAAGAAGATGTGACCAAGAAGCTACTAATCCCGACAGTAACAAAACTAGCAAGAAGCATATAACAAGTAAGAGAGTGTGAAAAGAAGAGTCAACAAGCAATGTTTAAAAAGGTAAAATCAAAAATTGAGACTTTTTTCTTAAGCGAGGAGAGGCATAAGTCTCAAGGTGGATTGAGGTGTAAGTAACAACAATAATAACAAGTCTTTATCCCACTATGTGGGGTCAGCTACATGAATCCTTCTTCTCTATTATGTCTTATTATGTGTCAAATTCTCATTTAATTCTAATAAACTAAAGTCATTTTTTATATATCTTAACCAAGTCTTTTTATGTATACCTCTACCTTTCTTAACATAAGACAAATCTAATACATCAACACTCCTAACCGGGTCATCGAACGGCCGACGCTTTATGTGGCCAAACCATCTAAGACAACTCTCTCTAATCTTATTTGGAGCTATTTCCCAAACATACTCATTTTGCATTTTATCTCTAATAGTAAAGCCACTCATCCACCTAAGCATCATCATCTCTGCAACACTTAACTTATTCTTATATTTCTCTTTTATTGTCCAACATTCTGCACCATAAATTATTACAAGTCTTACCACCATCTTATACAATTTTCTCTTAAGTCTAAGCGGTACTTTTCTATCACACAACTGACCAAATGCATTCCTACACTTCAACCCTCCAACTTGAATTCTACTAATAACATCTCCATCTATTTCACCATCATTTTGAACAACAAAGCGTAGATATCTGAATTGCTCACTCTTTTTAAAGACGTGGTTACCCAATGTTACAACACTATCACTAAATCTTCTACAACTAAAATTAAACTCCATATATTCAATTTTAGATCTACTAAAACGAAAACTTTTAGACTCAAAGGTTGACCTCCATAATTCAAGTTTCTCTTACTCCCTCTCTAGTCTTATCAACAAGAAGAATGTCATCAACAAAAAACATACACCAAGGTACATCCTCCTGTAAATGCCTAGTAAGAACATCCATAACTAAAACAAAAAAGATAAGGGCTTAAAGCCGATCCTTCCTTGATGTAATCCAACTGAAATAGAAAAATATTTTGTTAATCCTCCTTGTGTTTGGACACAAGTAATAACTCTAGTATACATATCCTTAATGACTTAGATATAACAAATATTAACTCCTTTCTTTTCTAGAACTCTCCAAAGAACATCTCTTGAAACTTTATCATAAGCTTTCTATAAATCAACAAATATCATATGCGGATCCTCCTTACTTTCTCTATACTTCTCCATCAAATCTCTCAACAAATGTATAACATCCATAGTAGATCTATCTAGCATGAACTAAACTGATTTTGTGAAACTTTTGTATCACATCATAACCTATGCTCAATTACTCTCTCTCATAATTTTAATGTCAGAAACATTAACTTAATTCCTCTATAGTTTGCACACTATTATGCATCACCTTTATCTTTAAATATAGGAACCAACAAACTCTTTCTCCACTCATCTGACATCTTTTTAGTCTTTAAAATAACATTAAAAGATTTATAAGCCAATAAATTCCTTGATCTCTTAAACATTTTCACACTTCTATTGGAATATCATCAGATCCTACTGTTTTTTCACATTTATTTTCTTTAAAGCTTCTCTAACTTCAAATTTAGTAAGTTTTGGCTAAAAAAGAATCAAAATGAAAAGGAATGAAATAGAAATAATACAAATAATTCTAAATATTTTACAATTGTTTGGTTGTATATAAAATAAATACATGAAAATTATATTTTCTGTTTAGTTTGGTATATGTAAAATAAAGTAAATACCTGAATTCTGAATACTGTTATATGTAAAGTAATTATAAGATTTGTTTTCATTAATTGACTTATTAAATTAATAAATTAAATATATATTAAAATATAAATAAATTATAAATAAAAATTTACTACTTAGTTAAAAAAAGAATTACGATACATTTATTTTAAAATTAAAAGCTTCTTCATGATTTATATATTAGAGGCATGTCAGAATAGAAATAAATTTAATCTTCTAGCTCAATATGTAATATTGAGTGGAGTTCAAAGCCAAGTTACTTAAAACTAATCAAGTTAAGCTAAGATTTTTATATGACCTACCATATAAATGTTTATTTAAAGCTCAACAAGTGTGCACCACACAGGTTTCCAAATCCCATATGACCATTTATCAAAAAAAATAAATAAATAAATAAATCTATATGACATAGCAAATAAAGAAAATAAGTATGTAATCTTAAAGTTCCTTATAGTGAAACTTAATGCGTGGCCGAGTCATTGACATTTTGTCAAATGCCTTATTTCTAGATTCATAAAACTTATCATTTATTATCATAAGAATTGGAGGTTGATACATTGTTAAGCTTCATTTGTGTCCTATTAAGTGTCAAATTCTCATTTAATTCAAATAAAATGGAAGAGTTGCACTCTCAAAATATTAAATTTTAATTTAACCAACTCCTCAGACAATATTAAGCTTCATTTGATACAACAGTTGTTTGACCTGGTGAAAAACACTTGTCAGATAAAATGTGGTGAAAAACACTTGTCAGATAAAATGTGGTGAAAAATTGCTGTTGAAAAGCTATTAATCTATGTTTTTTGAACCAACAATTGATAGTTATTTCCTTTTCATAAGCTAATTTTTCAACAGTTTCTTAAAAGGACAAAAGAAGAAAAAGCCTAAAAACAACAACAAATAAATTATAACAAGATAGGGAATCATGTTCTATAACTAGATAAGCATTAATTATAACGATATATCAATTATCCATAGTGTTTCAGATGACTGAAAAAAAAATTTATGGAACTTCAACAGAAGCAATTAACTCGTTATTAGGACAAGACCCCTCATGAGGCAACCACAGGAACATCATAAACAGCAATAAAAGAACATAAAAGGATTCAAAATAAAAAAAACCAATTATGAAACTAGCTAACAGTGGGAAATTGTATGATCAATCATCCTAAAAATAATGTATACAACAACAACAACAATAACAACGAGCCTTTATCCCACTATGTAGGATCGGCTACATGATCCTTCTTCTCCATTATGTCCTACTAAGTGTCAAATTCTCATTTAATTCAAATAAAATAAGATAATTTTTATGCTACCTAAAATAATGTATCAACCATCAAATTTAATTATATTCATCATGCAATGCTATGTCATATCAATGATAAAGACTACACCCTACAGTAAGTAACATTTCTATGCAATTCTATGCCAGATGCAAGAATTTACAAGCTGCATCGCATTCACCATCTTCTTACTAGTTTCCTTGCACTCATCTACCACCTCACTCTTTACGAGTAAGGACTTGACTACCTCACTTCCTCATGAACTCATTCAATTGGGTAGGATTTTCAGTACCTAATGGCACCTCATCTCTTTAAACTAGCACCAAATAGTGGGATAACACTAGTGGCTATGTGTGGTATAAAAAAACATCACATGACAAAGACCTAAAAGCGAATAATATACCTCGTGTCGGTGTTTCGCACATATCTCATTCATTCTCTAACCGAATTGGATGAAATAGGCATCGTTAGAAAGCCGAAGAATTTCTCTACAACTTTCATGTTGAATAGTTTTGATAATTACATATGGATTCGCTTCAGTTCTCACAAATACCATATGAAAACAATCTGAAATTCAGAAAAAATATACTCTGTTTTTGCACATATCTCACTGCTTTATCTAATTAGGAAGTAGCATCTGGAAAGCTAACTAACTTCTACAACTTTCATGTGATCACACTTTAATTACCTATGGATTCACTATTATGAAAACACCATATGAAAAAATTTGAAATTAAACTTGCGATTTTTGCAATATATCTCATGTTTTATGAATGAAATAGGCATCGTTGAAAAGCTAATAAACTTCTCTACAACTTTCATGCTGATCACTTTTGGTAATTACCTAAAGAGTTGCATGAATCAAACAAAGAGATAAGTTATAAAATTAGATCAAACAAAATGAACATTGCAATTATGTAATACAAATCAAAGAGAAAAAAAAATGGCAGCTTTACACAAATGGAATCAAATACAGCTTAAAATCGCCAGCAAAAATGCATAATGATGAAAGTAGAATCAAATTCTTCAAAAGATTGTAGTAGGATGAAACTAGTTAACTAATCAACAACCAAAAGAAACAGATATAGAAAATGTAAATGGATTGATCTCAAATTGACCAATAACCAAACAATCACACAATTTGATCCCAGAAGATCTTTATCATGAAATGCTACTATTAAAAGCTTGCATATATTAATGAACTTAACCTGATGATTGGAATAGTGATGGAACTTGGAAGTAGAAGCAAGCATTACCAAAAACTTTAACATTTAATTTCCTTATAACATGACTAATGTTCAGTCTATATAATGCCCTATGAATTCAAGAATTCCATAACTAAGATTCTTCGACTAATAAAAAAGTAAGAACTTGAATCAAATCCTCATTGGAAAAGACTTGAACCTTGATCATCCTTTGTATGATTCTCTTTTATATATTTTTCCTACTAACATCCTACCCTATTGCTGAAGTTCTTACTTAACTGATCTCCTAGATTTACGCATCATACCCTAGACCAATTTGATATCAGATCCATCGATGTTACATCAACTTGGCTTTACCACGAATTCCATTCAAGCTTCAACCTGGGCACAATCCCAAAATCCATCCTAGTCATCGTACAAACAACTAGCTATCTGATGCACCAGCAATTTAGAGTTAGATGCCTCTCCAATCAAAGCGTTATAAAATAGTGAATGAACAACCCATAACAAAAACAAGAAAGACAAAAGGAGCATATTCAGCGATGAATGGAGGATCAGATCAAAAGCAAGATACACAAGAAGCAGCATACACACCTTCTGCAGATCACTGTCCATCATGATCGGATTACGCAAGTATTATGTAAAGGCCGATGAGATCGAATTCAGCAACGAGTCGAACTCCCTCCGCTACCTCTTCTTGCACCTATCCTTGATCCTTTCGTCGCCTCAGCAAATGACCTCTCAAAATCTGCAGGATCCCACCTCTCGCTCGATCCCGTGGTTCTATGGCTCAAATTCGCACTGGTTCTTTTGTGTGACTATTATGGGAGACAAGGGGCATACGCACGCTTCAACCCGTGATTTCTAATTTTGCTGGATTTGGAGGTATTTCATTTACACGAAAAATAACTTATAGAAGAATTTCAAATACCGTAAAACTTTACACGGTATTTAATTTATCGCACACCAAACACCGTAAAAGTTAAATTACATGTATTTAAATTACATTACACTCCTTTTACTTCCAGCCAAACAACCCCTAATACGATGATAAAAATAAAATTCTCTATTTTTGTTTAGGGTATTAAGATTGCTAAAATCAATCGTATTTTCAGATCATTCATTGAAAAGTTTATCAAAATATCTCATCCACCTATTTTCAATATCATTTTCTAAGAAAAGCACTTTATGTTTCATCCTTAATACATCCCACTTGAATTAGATCTTTATTTCTTCTATCTCTTTAATTAGCTAACTTATACATACATCTTTCACCTTTTTGATATTCAATCTATTGTATAAATCACTAAAATCTAAATTTTTTACATCATATATTACTTTCTTAGAATCTCTACGGGTCACTATATATCTTTAATTGAAGTTTTTTTACATCTAAATCAAATTTTATACAATGCTTCATTTCTGAATCTCTAATGTCACTATATATCTTTCTTAATTCTCGAAAAGAAATTATGAGGAATTAAGTTAATGTGTCATACATTAAAATTATGAGAGAGTAATTGAGCATAGACGATGTGATACGTAAGTTTCTCACAATCAATTTGGTTTCATGCCGTAGATCTACTATGGATGCTATACATTTGTTAAGAGGTTTGATGGAGAAGCATAGAGAAAGTAAGAAGATCTACATATGATATTTATTGATTTAGAGAAAGCTTATGATAAACAAGAGATGTTCTTTGGAGAGTTCTAACAAAGGAGTTAATATTAGTTATATTCAAGTCATTAAGGATATGTATACTAAATCATCTTGTGTCCAAACACAAGGAAGATTGACAAAATATTTTCCTATTTCATTTGGATTACATCAAGGATCAACATTAAGCCCTTATCTTTTACTTTAGTTATGGATGTTCTTACGAGGCATTTACAAGAAGATGTACCTTGGTGTATGCTTTGTCGATGACATTCTTCTGGATAAGACTAGAGAGTCCAACGAAACTTGAATTATGGAGGTCAACTTAGAGTCTAAAGGTTTTCGCTAAGTAGATCTAAAACCTCTATGAGTGTAATTTTAGTCAGAAGTTTTATGATAGTTGGACTTTAGATCAAGTCATTAATAAGAGTGATTTATCTGATATTTATACTCATTGTTCAAAATGATGGTGAAATAGATGGAGATGTTATTAGTAGAATTCAAGTTGGATGGTTGAAGTAGGAATTCCGGCTATTATGTGAAAAGTTCCAAAAACTTAAGGAAAAATTTTATAAGATGGTAAGACCCAATGACTTATGCAGAATGTTGGCCAATGAAGTAAAGACTCTATGTTACGAGATGAGGATGCTGTGTGGATGAGTATTTTACTCTTAGATAGAATGCAAAAGTATTTAAAAAAGCCCAAAGTATAGATAAGATTAGGAGAGTCGCTTATGGCCACATATAAAGTCACCGTCCATGACTTAGAGAGAAAGAGATTAGATCGAAGAATGTATATAGACCTAAAGACTTAAAATGTTATAAAAATGATCTTAAGATACTCGAATTAAATGAGAATTTGACACATAATATCAGGAGATAAGGATTCATGTATAACCTAAATTAAGGCTTTTGTTGTTTTTGTTGTTTTTTGCTGCTTCTTATTTCTTATGTTTTCTTACACATTTTGACTCTACTATCATTTTATTAAAAAAAACTCTCTTTTTATTCTCTAAGTACATTTTTGCAACTTACTTAATTTCACTTGTTATTTTTTCCAACATAATATTAGCTTCCTTATGAACATCTCAAATTCTAAGCTCTTGTAACTTACTCTTAAAAATATATTTATTAGTATTCTTTAAGTATCCACATCTAACTCTAAGATAATAATTTGATTTATTTTTCATCTTTCAATCTTTCATTTTAAAATCTAAAACAAATAGTTGATGCTGGGTACTTTAACTTTCACTCGGAATAACTTTACAATCTTTACAATCTAAACGATTTATTTTTCTTATCAGAAAATAATCAATCTGTGTTTTACTATATCCATTTTTATAAGTAATAATATGCTCATCTTTTTTCTTAAATAAAGTATTAACAACGACAAAATCATAAGTTAAAACAAAATCTAATATACTCATACCTTCTTCATTAGTCACTCAAAATGAATAGCCACCATAAATACTTTTAAAATTTTCTACCACTCTACCAACTTGTCCATTTAAATCTCCTCCAATAAATACATTTTATTCAAGAGGTATCTTTTATATTAATCCCTCCAAGTCATTTCAGCCTACATTCAAACCTACTTGATGAACACAAATACTATAACATTAATAATTCTAGTATTAACAATAATCTTTAAAACTATAATTTTATCTCCAATCCTATTAATAGTTATAATATTATTCTTCAAATTTTTATCTATAATCACATTACATCATTTCTAATTCGACTTCTACCTAAATACCAAAGTTTAAAACCTAAATTATCGATCTCCTTGGCCTTCTCCCCAATCCATTTAATTTCTTAAATACATAAAATATTTATCTTCCGATTAACTACAATATCTATTAATTCCATTAATTTACCTGTAAGAGTACTTATATTCTAAATTCCTAACATAATTCTAGTTTCATAGACTAACTTATCTGCCCGCATTCATCCATAATGGAAACTCTTGCTTATTTAACATACACGCATCGTACCTCTAGCTCATTTTTCCCAAGATTCAGTCATACAGGCCGCCTGTGGACGCCCCAAGATTAATACAATATTTTAAAAGATTCATGTCATGAATATTTTGACAAGTTTTACGTTGGTTGTCAACGCCTATCGCAACCCACGCATTTTCATATCCAAAACTTGAGACACGGCAAAGGCAGTGTTAACATTATGGTGTAAGCCTAAAAAAAAAATTATAAATAATTTATAAATATGATAAACTATCGATATTCTCCTAATTCATTATCATAAATACATAAAGTATAAATCATAATATCAAAAAATAAGAACAAATATAAAATTGTAATGAGATTTTATGTAAACATCACTTAAAATTTAAACACGCCATGAGGATCAAGATCTACAAAGAATTCATCATACTTCATCATTTTTAGAAAAATTATTATATATAGCTGACCTACACATATAATCCACAAATCAAACTAAGCATGAAAATTAAAATTCGCAATTAACGGAGGCAATGTCACACAAATCGAAGATAAAATGCCTTAATTGTGATCGAAATTGATAAAAAATTAGACGATTTGAAAATTTTGAATTCATAAGTGCATTTAAAATAAAATTTATTGAATCAATTAATAATTATTCAAATGATCAATGTTAATTTTTAGCATAATTACGCGCATATCAAGATCGGGAAGCCACGACAACATCCGAACAACCTCCATTCGTGAAATCGACTGCGTCATTGTCGCCGAAACGTCGAAATCTATCAAACAACACCTTTCACGATCAATTCGACAAAGTCTACGCAAATGTCGAGCGATCAAATGCAACGTCGCGCAATTTAAGCTTAATTTCGCTCCGATTATCGTCGAAGTTGCTCAAATGACCTCCAATCGCGAAACAAACATCGTCGTTGCGTCTGGCACAGCAAAATCACCTAAAATTGATACTCATATTGCTAGGATTCGCCACACAAGATAATTCATCAAAAGATTTTGCGCGAAATAATTAATAATAATAACATTATTATGTCAAATTGCAATTAAAGTGACCATTGGCTGCCTACACTCCTTTAATACCTGCCTAATCAACCACCCAAATAAGCCAATCTGGTTTGATTGCCCAATACTCCAATTAAATCAGCCTTTCTCTCCACCAATCAAGCTTGCCGCCCATGTGCAGCCAATTAAACCCATTGGCTTACCCTAATACCTAGTAGCCGCCCGAGCTTCCTCTCACATGCACAAAGGAATTTCCTCTCAAGCTCCTATTTTCGGTGACTCTCCTTCCCCTCTCCATCTTTCCGTCCCTCTCGTGCAGCCGAGCGCCCGATTCCCACTCTCCCTTTCGTCTCAAGCCGCCAAACATCTCGAGCCACCAAACGAGGCTCCCATTCTCCCATCCGTCTCTCTCAGCCAAGCGACATGCGACACTCCCTCTCTCTCCTTTCAGTTTGAAACACCAAGCCCTAGTTGGGCAAACAAAAAGATTTTCTCCTCCTCTCTTGCAACCAAAACCTCCAAGTTGTTTCCATTCAACCTTAAGCTCCCTATTACTATCTTATTTTCTTTTGGTTGGATGAAATGGGTTTGTAAGGTTTTCTTTCGTGAATACATGTTATGCTTGGCTTGCTCTTTCGTGCAAATGCAATAAGAAAGATATGTGAAGTTCCACAAGTGAATTGGTTTGATGCATTGCTTTAATATCAAGTATTCACACATGTTTATTTATTGCATGTGACTATTTCAGTCCTTTTTGGATAAAATGATTTTAATAACTCCCTCCTTTACATGCTTGTAATGAGATTAGGGTTTGAATATGAAGTTTGAGATGATGAATAGCTCAAACTTTAAGTTGCATGCAAGTATTCATCCATTTTTGTGCCTTTGGTTTTCCTTTAGATGAAATGGTTTGATGAATATCTCTCATACAAGCTTGAAATGAGATTAGGGATTTAAATATGAAATTTGAGATGATGTATGGCTCAAACTTTAAATTGCATGCAAGTTTTCATCTATTTTTATGCCTTGGATTTTTCTTTGGATGAAATGGTTTGATGAATATCTCTCTTACATGCTTGAAATGAGATTAGGGATTTAAATATGAAGTTGGCTCAAACTTTAAGTTGCATGCAAGTATTCATTTATCTTGTGCCTTGATTTTCTCTTGGACAGAATGAATTTGAAGAATCTCTTCTTCTTCATGTCATGTGATTGGATTATTACTAGAAACGTAAAAAAAATGAAGTGTTTTGTGGCTTAAATCTTACTTTGTTCTCAAGTATTCATTCATATTGTTGTGAAATAAGATTATGATGAAAATTAGTGGGATTGTTGCATTTTTCTACCACTTAATAAGGTTTAGCTCAGTTTTCATTTTGGCTTGTTGTCATACGGATGGTTGTTTTTGCTAAATCTGAAATTTCTAATTCAATTTGGTCGCTTACTTTAAGTGACTTGAACCCTCTTTAGGTTATTATATTAAAGAGAAAGGATGAAAAAAAGGGAATTGATTTGCTAACTTACTTTTCTTTTCTTCACTATGGTGGAGGTCAAACTTTGGATTCATTCTTATGTTAACATGAAATTGGAAAGCTAGTTATGGCCTGATGTGATCATCTCTATTGCTTCATTTGTTGAAACTTGAATTCAATTCTTCTTCTTCTTTTTTTTTTTTGGTTTCTCCTCTTTTATACATCAAGTTAAATGTCTTTAACAAGGCTTTAATCCTTGAAAGGAATTTACTTTGCTGTCCATAATCCGACTTATGTTGAAAAATCATTGAAGCTTAGACATTTAATGCCCATTCTCATCTTTGAGTAAGCATAAAATAGAATTTAATGAAATTTTCAGATTTGCAAGCTTTGATGTGTTACTTGCTAAAATTTTATTTTGGTTATTAATTTCTCATATCATCCATTTTGATTTTGGAAAGATAAGAAAAAAAGAAGAAAGCTTGTGCCTCCATGCTTAATCAATTAAAGTCTTCTTGAAAATCCTTCTTTTATATATGATCTAAGTTTTTCCTTTGGAATCACAAAGAGATGGAGATGTAGTGTTTGATATGTGATATAGCTCAAGCTTGTTAGGCTTTGGTCATTAAACATCCACTTACGTTCCACCATTGTACATCTATTTGAATTGTTGAATGAAAATGAAGTGAAAAAATTAGTGAAGTTGCAATTTACATGAAGTTGCCTTGCTTTGTCCATGCTTCTTTCCACCATTTAGTGATTTGTCATCATGCAAATGATCATTCTAGCTAAATCTGAAATTTTAGCTTTTGTGTATTTGTCAAACTTAATGTGATTACCTACTCTACACGGCCTTAACCTCCATTTGACTATCATGATTAAAGAGACAGAAATAGAGGACAAAGATTTGTTTGTTAATCTTGTTCTTATTTGTCTCACTATTGGTATCACTAAATCAATGAATCTTTTTTAAGAAAAATGTGAAAATGATGTCTCATTTGCATGCATTTTATGGTTGAGCTTTGTTTTCCTTATGAAGTTGCAATAGGAAAAAGAAGTGATATTTGATTTGCAACATGATTCAAGTTCTTACTTGCGTTATCAAACATTCACTTATGCTTTCCCTTGATGCATCTATTTGAATTAGTGAGCAAACAATGAAATTTCAGATTTATGCAGAGTTCTTTTCTTTGTGAAGCATGTTATTTCGTATAGTTTAAATCAAGTTCAATTTAAATCCTCCTACCCAATCAATACCTTTCGAAGCAAAATAAGAGAATGAGAGTTCTTATGCATAGTTAACATTACTCCTTGCATGTTACTAAAGGTTAAAGTGTGCTCATATTTTTGCTATCAAAGTATCATTTTATCTACCAAATTTTGAGAAAATTGGTAACAACTTAGTATAATAATGGTGGAATGGTGGACTCCACTATCTTTTTACATTTGAAGATCCATCCTCTCTAAATTTTGTTGCCTTTATAAAATAGATAATGTATGAAGCTCAACTTCAATTCAAAGCCTTCATTCTATTATCTGAACCTCTTGTTCCTTGTGTGGATGAGCTGGCTAAATTTCTTTTTTTTTTACATATGGCCATCTTTGTTACTTCATATGATATGATTTGAATGAAATTCAGATTTCTATATATCAAATCAAATGTTTCTTTAGGCAAGCAAGTTGATAAGTTTTCAATCTTTGAAGAAAATCTAGTCTTGCATCTTTCCTATTATTGGAAACTAAAATTTAGCTATATTTGGTCATCAAATCTTCATTTTATTTGCTGATTTTTGAGAAAGATGTTGTCATGTGCTATATAAAGTTGTCATTAAATGCTTTATTCAATCAAATCTTGCCTAGATGCAAATGCTAATGATAATTAGAGGCTAAGTGTAAAATGCAATGTCCTCGTTATTTATTTGATTGCAAATGATGAGATACATGCTTATGTTTTGACACCTAATTGCTATCTTACTTGCTAAATTTGAGAAAGGTGTTTTATTTCTCATATTCAAAAAAAGAGAGAAAATGATAAAATAAAGTCTTTTATATTCACATGTGATTGAAATCTTATGCAATAGCTTACTATTTAAGATATTTCAAAAGCAAAGTTTAATTGAGATGATTTCTTATAACATTGCAAGATTTGATAAATATTTCATAAAAGATTCACATGTCTAATATTGCTAAAACTTGAGATAAGTATTTGTACAAACTTAAAAGAAATATTTTTAAATTATTTCGATTATTGTGAAAAATGTTAGTCACATATAAAGTCAAATCTTTTCTTGCATGATAATATTTGAATGTTGTCAGACATAACGAAATTTCTTGATAATCTAATCTTAAGTATGCAATGATGAGATACAAAATTTTATAAATTACAATATTGCTCTAATTTAAATGATTTGTTTTAAGTATTTAAATTTTATGGGATGCTTAGTGACATTTTCAAACAATAATTTGACTTTACACTTTAATGGTGAATGTGAGGGATTTCTCCTTTTCTCTTTCATAACTCTTTGAATTGCCATGCATGCTTAATTGAAAGAGTACTTACAAAAAAGGGGAGATAGAAAAATAAAGGAAAGTTCGAATGAATTCTTCATATAAGAAATATAATCCTAAGTTGAAAAATGAAATTGAACTTAGAACATCAAATTAAATATGACTTACGGGTTGATATGATAGGATTTGATTCCAATTGTATGCAAAATCCTTTGATACCCTTAAACTCACAAAGCCTTTTGTTAAAGAGAATGTGAGAGAACTCCTTTGGAAACTCTTAAACTTGTAAAGTATTTTGTAAAAGAGAGAATATGGAAAGAATGAAAGGAGAAACAAAGTAAATTCTCATAAAAGTGAGATGCACTCTTACATAATGAATCCTAGCTTAATGCTAAGCATTTCTCCTAATAAAATGTCATTCAAATCTATTTGATAAAGCCAAAATGTCTTAAATGATAAATGACAAAGCGAGGAAAATATTTATGTCATCCCATTAATGTCCATGAATTCTCTTTTGCATGATATTGAGGAAGAGAATCTTTCCTCCTCTCCTTTCTCTTCACGACATCATGACATACAAAATATGAATAAAAGAAAAAAAATACAAATGTATATAATGACATGATGAAAAAGGAATGGGGAAGAAAGTCTATCATGCCTTTAATCTCTTTTGTCATTTCTTTTTATAAATATACTCATGAAATGAATGATTTTGAAAAAGAGAAGAAGAAAAATGGTTGGGGAGGTCTCCTTCTTAATGTCCTTTCTTCATAAATTACCCATAAATGAACATGAAATTGAGAAAAGGGGTGAGAACTTTCCTCCCTTATGGAATCATGTCATGACAAAAAAAATGAGAATATATATATATATATATATATATATATATATATATAATAAAGGATGTCATGACAAAATAAAAAGGGGTGGTGGTGTCATGAGGGCTAGAAATATTTTCCTTCATTCATGGTCCATTTTGATTTTCTTAAGTGGGCTCATAAAAAGTGTCTTATCCCATGAGATTCTTAAGCCCATGATCTCTTAATTTAAAAGCCATTAAACCCAAGTCTATATGTGGGCTTACAAAAAAATCTAAGATTGAGCTAGTTTTAATATGTATGCTTTTAAATCCTCTTTTTCTTCTCCGTGAGATGCTTGAGCCCATAATACTTGCGTTTGAAAAGAGTAAAATTTCTTATGCTTAAAACATACATGAAAAAATTAAATGTGACTAACTTTCAGATGCACATTATAATGTCTTTTCTTTCTTGATTTAAATATATGATATATGTCCATTCATTTGAATGGAAGGATTTTATTATGTATGTCCCAAACTAAAATGTCATTCTTGTTAGCTTGGGATTTATGCAAATTCTTAAATTAGATAATGCTAAATAGGAAAGTCTACATGCGCTGTGAAAAGTTACATGTTGGGTTTCATTATATTAGAGCATATGCGAATGTTCAAATGAAGAACTTTGCATGTCTTATGATATAATACTCTATCACATAGATCCACACTCGATCTATGACATGTATTTGAAAGATCATATTCTCATAAGATAACATTACACCTGATTTATAACAAGTGTTTAAAGAATCAAACTTGCATTTTCTCAGAACAGATACACACATAATTTATTGCAAGTGTTTGAAAGAATCAAACTTGCAGATTTCAAAACAGATTTGCACTTGATCTATGACGAATGTTTTGTATCCCTTTAGAATAGATACATGCTTGAATTATTACAAGCACTTAGAAAAATCGAACTCACATCTTGTTGAAGAGATGTTTACATTTGATCCATAAAAGATTGAAAAAGATCAAACATGTGTTTTCATAAGCTAGATTTACACTTGATCTATGTTTGAAGGTATCAAAAATCTATGTTTGCAATTTGACACATTTGTCATATCAAAAACAACTACTTCAACTTAGACATTCTAATGTCCATACATTATTTTAAAAAAAATAAATTTTTGTATGTGTTAAAAGTACTCGCTAGATCGAACACTTAGAAAAATATGCAAAAATAAGTGAACAAATACATACAACCATTCAAAACAAATTCATAACTCGCATGTACCCCAACACATGTATCAAAAATTCAAATTTTGAAGCATGAGTCAAACCCAGGATGAGTCTTAGGACCGGGTCCAAGTTAACAAACCTAAAAATTTGATAATAATATTATAACATTTTCAACTTGATAAGAGAAGCTAATTCTGTCATATAATTGCAAAAAAAAAAAAAAAAATCTATTGACATAACTTCAAGTTCAAATCATCAAGATGAAAGTCTCAAACCCGATCTTACGCCGTAATGAAAGCCGGAGAACAATAGATTTTAAAGCAATGAATCTAAATCTGATCTTCTACAAAAAAAGAGGCAGAGTTGACAAGATATTAGCCAACAACAGCCACGTGATCGAAAATGCAATCAATACTAAAATTCATCTAAGGCTTTAATGATTAATGACTACATGCTCAAATTCAAATCAATTATAAAATAATCATATGTTCAAATTAAAATATATAAATTAAATAAAATTAATTATTTAAATTTAAAATCAAAATCCATCCACCCATCCGCAACAATTGCTCATAAAGAGCCAACGTCCAATCAAATACATAGCTACACACTCAAATAATCTTAACGTAGCATGTGTGGTCTGTCACCGTATGATTGCACAAGAAATGACACTACATAAATGATAAGTAGCCCCAATTGGTTTTAAAATGACACCACTAAATTACGATTACGGCCGCAGCCCGTATATTCTCCAATGGCTTTAATCTTTGAGCTATGAACTATAGAATGTGTTTGATTGGGCAAAAAATTTTATGTTAGCGAAGGCCGACTTATATTTATCCCTTTAGACAAACTCCACCTCAGGTTTATAAGGACGCGTTGGACGATGTACGTCTTGACAAGATCCTTCGGGAGTTAAGTCACCTCTTACTAAATAGAGCAGACCACGACAACCGGAAGATAACCATGGGATCTTGATCGGGCATATCATCATTCCCCCAAATATAAGCTTTAAATTAAATGATAAATCTCATAAATTTGAAATTCCACTCACTGCTACTATATCGATTTAAGTGATTCATCGTATCTTTAACCAGAAAGTGCTCTCTGATTGAGGGTAATAAACTATAGGTGTTTCTTTATAGGAAACAACTAGATCTAAAATCCTCACAAAATGAGAGTGAAATCTCTGGGTAGTGTCTTATCTACTATTTCATCTGTCTTCTGAAAATTTAACTGATATTTAATCTACTCTCTTCATCAAGAGATCAATGACAAATTTTTGGAGCCCACAGTAACAGTTATCATCCTTAGAATATTATTCTTCAAAATCTTCTTCAACTATTACAACTTTCTTCTTACTCCGTATGATAGTTAACTATTATATTTCAATATAGTTTTAAATAAAATAAAAGATTAATACATGGAGAAAGACAAAGCATTGCTCTAGCTTGTGCTTCTCAGAGATGTGTGTCGCCTAGAGACTCTGGCTTATATTACTTGAAGGAAAAAAAGTTACACTAGCTACATGATTTGAGAGAAATGGACCAACTGAAATTGAGAACTCTAACTCATACAAGATGATAAGGTAAATAGATAAGTATAATAATTTATAAAATACATTAATACTAAAATAAATTAATTATAATTATTATTTATAAAAATAAAGGCGTCACCTTACAGTACCTCGAGGCATACGCCTCACTGTACCAAGCGAGGTTTAAACCTCGAGGCGCACTTCATGCATCTCAATTCATGGTGCATGCCTTGAATGCCTTTTAAACAATGTCAGTAAGAAATAACTAACTTCAATGGGAGTGAACATAAAATCAATGAGAAACGACTCAACAACTATAAGTAATATTAATGAAAAACAAACGCTTATGCCCAGTTATAATGGCAAATGTGAAATAAACCACAAAATATGAACTAGGAATTTTGTTTTAAGCCAAAGCCAATTGTGAAGCACTACAACATAGCATAATAAAGTGGCATGACGCAAGCACTTGTCATGAGCTACGCTTCACAAACAAGTGATACATAAGAAGAACACATCGCTACACTTTGCTCCTAAAACATGCTTTTATTAATATTAATCTGTAGGTAAAACCTGTAAATATCAAAGTAAAAGGCATTATTTGTGTGACACATTAATAGCTTTTTGTTATAGTGCCAAAAAGAGTTCAAAAAATACATGACCGAAAAAGCAATCAAACTCCAACGGCATAATATAATGCATTATGTAGCAGCCAATCACTACATTAACACTGGCCCTATATATGCACATCAAAACCAAGAAGGGCTTTCTAGTACCTATCAGTCTAAGTATGTCAACAAATAATACCATGCATTACAACTCCCATAATAAGCATGCTGGGACAAGAATCATCAATGAAAAAAAAACCTCTTAGCCAGCCTAAGTCATTATTTAGCACGTAGCGGGGAGTGGTTGTGAGCAGTTTAATTTTTTTTTTTTCATGATAAGCTCCTCCAACTTAACAAAACATTCAAAACTTAATGTATTACAGTTCTCATCATGAATGACACATTTTTCAAATAGAAAAGTACAACATTTCTAACCAATTCAATAAAATATAAAAATGTATTCCAAAAAAAGAAACCAAATGTATCGCCTCCAATATGAAATGTAAAGGTTGCCCTAAAAATGTAAGAAGAAAATACCCTTGACTTAGGCATTAATATCTTAGTTGTAAAAGGAAAGGTGGAATGACAATACTCATTTGTGGCATAAACTATAAGCTTTAAGATTTTAAACCTGTAACTTAGCAGATAGATGAACCACTGGCAAACCAACAGCAGTTCCTTGTGCTGTTATTTCATAGCTCTGACTCGCACTAGAACAAGGCCTGGAGTAAGGTTGTATGGCTGATAAGTGAGTTTCATCCACGGATTCCATAAGCAATCCATTTTCATTCATCTGCTGAGTAACCCACAAGAAAAATTTGAAAAAGAAACTCAAAATTAGTGATTTGCGGAATTCAACCATCCCACCAGGTGCATCACCTGCAAGAGGAACACTGTCTTTAGATATTTTTAAAGCCTGCTGTAATAAGTTATTATCCCATATCTTTCCCACTAGAAATTTTTCAGTTTTTGCTGCAATGAGAGAAACTGGAGCAACTCCACCATATATGATAGAAACATCAGAAACTAGCCAGTTTGATCCTTCTTTCCTAAGGTACACGCGCATTCCAGCATTTACAAGAGCAATATCATCTTCTCTCCGGTGAGATTGCTTAAATTCTTTCACAAACTCAAATTGCCTGCTCCATGGTAAGAAAATTGAGTGTAGTATTTCACCTTGAGCAAGATCAACTTTGCGGTAACCAAGAAAGAAATCTTTAGCATGAACAGTTCTGATGTTCCCTTTTGAGTCAACAATGCGGAAATCTGTTCTAGCAGCCATCCAAAGTGGATTCAAATCTGAAATTGGACTGGCAGTGCAGATATTTCCACCAACAGAAGCAACATTTTTCACCTGCTTTCCAGCAAACCATTTTAGCTGATCACTAATAGCCCTGCAAGAGGACATTTCATGAATATCTCGTTCTGATATCACCTCTTCGAGAACTTCTTGAAGTCTGCTCAACCTTACAGAAGAACCTATCTCAAGACCATCCTCTTTAATGCTCAAAACATTAAGCTCAGGTACATGTGTAACAGAGATAAGGATTGGATATTGTGCATTTTTAAAATTAATTTCAATTCCCACCTCCGTATTACCTACAACAAGTTTCGCAGCTGGGTACACTGACTTGAGATCCAATAGATGTTTGAGTGTTAGGGGACGATACCATCTAATTCCACCAAAACCATGCAATTTTAGTGGAAGATTCTTTCTCAAAACCAGCTCTGGTGGAAAAATTAGTTCCTTCTCTTTGTATAAATTTCCATCAATTTCATTGTATGAGACAGGTTTGTGTTCTCCACAAGTGGCACAACCAGCTGATCTTTCACAAACAGAAACTTTACCTTCGCCACATGAGCATGGTTTTCCAGATGATGGGCAAATGAATTCACCATTTGTTGGACATGATTTAGCGTACACAGAGTTATCCGTCTTAGCAAAAACACGAAAGGCATCTATTATCGGTCTATACCCAGTACAGCGACATAAATTTCCAGAGAGGCATTCTTCAATCTGCTCTTCAGTAGGCAATATTTTGTTTGACCGTAGCAATGCATACATGGACATCACAAATCCAGGAGTACAAAATCCACATTGAGAACCATGGGCTTGGGCCAAAGACTCCTGCAATTGAAGTTATATGTGAAACTTCAAAGAATGGCAGAGAATGAACATGGTTTGAAGTAAAAGCTTATTATATGCACATTCTTCAAAGTGCCCAAAAGCTTGAATACACACACACACAATTTGAGAGAAATAATAGAATTACATATGTAGATTATGATGTATTAAACGCCCTATATAGATATTGACTTATGTAAACATTAACAAAAGTAATACTACACAAATTCACAAAAAAAGCAAATAGTAGCATATTTCCTTTTAAAAGCATGGTTTTAAAAAGATTCAAACACAAGTCGGTTAGACACAAGCCACCTATGATGTAAATTTAATATGATTGTCGAAAACAAAATCATGCAACTTACATAAGAAAGTATGATACTAATTGTAGAACAACTATTTATCACTTCTGATGAAAACTAGTAACAATTAAAATATATTTTAGGTGAACAGATTTTAGCCGTCAAATAAAATTTGAAGACAAAAAATTTAAGCTCACAAAATAAAGGCAAGCGATTGTAAATTTGTGCTAAGGAAAAATTTAGAACAAACAATATCTGATCAAATTTAATTGCACTTACAACTGATAACTAACAAAGAGAAAATAGAGAAAAGAGGAAAAAATAAATAATAAGCAAGCACAATAACTGAACAAAGAGATCCCTCAATACAATATGAGAGTAGAAAACCAAATTGTCAAAAAGGTCCATTGGAAATAAACCTTTTGACAAATTTCTAATGGAAAAGTTACATAAGAAAAGCATACGTTAGATACAATTTATGCTGGAAAAAATTTTCGCCAAAAATATTTTTACAAGGAAAGAACCTATCAGAAAAATCTCCTACAGATTTATCAATGATTTGTCAATTAATACCACTGTTAAATTACACTGATAATGTTTCTATCAAAAATTTATTTTTCATTTAAAACTTTCAATAAATTTTTTCACCAAAATTTTATTTTTACGCAATAGCAATGACAAAGGCAACCGTAAAAAGGTGAAGATGAGTGCTGGTGGAAGAAAAGGGCAAGGATAGATGGAGGAAGATGTAGTGAACATCAGTGCCGTAGTAGGCGATGACAATATATATGAAAATGATGGCAGAAACAAAGTTAAAGAAGGCAACGCACACAAGTGAAAATGGAAGATGAAGCAAGGACACTTTGAGACAAGGAAAGTGACGGGGGAGGAACAATGTTGAAGACAAGAATCATAGATGGGATGAGGAATGGTGGTGCCAAACTAGTGGAGGACAACGACAAATGCAAGCTAAGAGTATATAGTGCTAAGTGAAGAAAGTACACAGGAAGAGAAGGAAGGGAAGGCTAGGGAAGGGTCCTAAAGTGCTAAATTGAGGTTTTTGAAGGATAAATGTGAAAAAAATTTCCAAAATGTATTTCAATTCTCATCAACACAAACTGAAATTCCATAAAAAATCAAAACTAATAGAAAATAAAATTTCAGTCAAAAAAATAAGCATCCTTAAGAAAGTAACAATCAACTTCGACATATTTAGGTTTTATGAAAGATAATAGTACTAGCAATGTTAATTTCTATACAACTATTAATTTAAGAATCATGCATTGTGTTAGAAAGAAGCCAAACACGTTCATAAAAGTTTTGATCCACATCATCTCGCAAACAAGAATCGTAGACCTATATTTAGCTTTGGAATTTAATATAATGACAACAGGCTATTTTTCACTTCTCAAAAAACAAGATTGTTGCCTCCAAAAAAGCATGATATCCTAAAGTAGATTTTTTATCATCAATGGATTTGACAAAGTATCAAAATAAGCTTTAATCTATAAATGATTATACTTCTGATAAATGAAATAACATCCCAATGTTTCTTCTTTGAAAACTGCATATACTAATTAACCACGCCAATAGCAAAGGATACATCAAATCGGGTGATAGTTTGATAGATAGTTACCAACTAGACTTTCATAGCTAGTAGAGTATCCATGGGAGAGTCAACAAGGTTGCATTCCAAAAGCCCAATTCCTCTATTAAGTTTGTAAGGGAACACATATTTTCTATATGCAAACTCAATGCTAAAAAAGTATTTTGGATAATCCAGATTTTTATTAACAAACAACTTTTGAGAATAATATTTTATCTCATCAATCCCCAAACATCCTTATGAGAAAAATATCATCAACACACGCAGCAAAAATCATTATACCAGACAAGGGATGAATAAAGATAGAGTGATCAATTGAGCTACTTTAAAGACAAATATCATTAAAAACCTTCTATAGTTTATTTTCATGTACTTTCAGTCTTATTGATCTTTCAACATGAATATAGGTATTAATATATAGGCAAATACAAGGAAGAAAGTAGGTATGATTGATGAAGAGAATATCCTCGATTATGATCATATATTATAATAGCAAAATCAAATATTAAAAGATGATAGATTTCCAATCTAGTAAAATATTATATGATAGTTTGGAACCGGAAACAATCAGATCACAAACTAATTTTTAAATATGCAATTAGGTGTACAAGATATTGATTGAATTAAATGATGAAATGATTTTGCATACATTACATTTGAGATAAGTAAATTAGATCACAGCTATTGGCATCAATTATTAAATGAAAGAACATATGAAAGTCATATGCACCAAATGATAGAAACAAGTCAAATATCATAAAAATTTTGAAGTCTATATCCATGTGGAGATTTACAACAACCAGGTTACAAAGGTTCTCCGCACGTTACTTCTATCTTCTTTCCCAGAGTACACAAGGGATCTCTCTCTCTCTCTCTCTCTCTCTCTCTCTCTCTCTCTTTTTTTTTTATTTTGTTGTTAATGCGCTCATCTTTAATATATAATGCTTACTTCAATATACAGTCTTGGGGAGAATGCCCTTAAAGAGGACTAACTGAGTATGTAAGCAATTTTTCTTTCTTTTTGGTTTTTGTTAATGCACTCATCTTGAGAGATGTTAAGAGAAAGCTCAAAAAGAGACCTCTTACCCATTAGACAGCAATGAACACCATATCAGGACACAATATCCAAACCAGTTGCTGAACATGCTTAGAATGAATCAAAATGACTGTCTTCAAACTAATGTTTACAGTCCGTTCAAATTCATGGCCTAATTAAGAATACTTGATACCATCACTTAATGAAGCAGAAAAATAAAAAAGAATTGCAATTAAATGTTTTAAGCTAAGCATGTCTAAATTGATAATTGAAGTTTTGATTCAAAGCCACACTGTAAGCAGTGTGAATCTTCGCATTTAAAAAATAAATAAAAACCTATTCCAAATATTTTATTAATAAAAATATGGCTCAAAATCAATGTAATTCTTCCCGTGCTTATACATGATTTCCTATAACAAAAGCATCATTCTTTCTTGTACTTCTATTTATTTAAAAAATTAAACAATTGTTGAAACAAAATGAATTCAGTAAAAATATTTCTTTAACGCAAAATAATTTCAATATTTTATCAAAATCAAGAAGGAACGTGTCCAAGAGCCAAACATAGTACCTGAACAGGGTGCAAGCCACTCTGACAAGACCCAAGGCCCTCTACGGTTATTATGTGCATTCCTTCAACGGAGTATAATGGAGCCAAGCATGCATTAACTGCATAATGCCTGCACATTGCACATGGTTGAAAGATATTACAACCAACAGATAATCACGGCATCCAAAATTTACCAGAAAAAGGCAAGAATACAACTTAACCATCAAAATGTCACTTCTTTGCAAAGTACATAAGTAAAAACTATAGGATAAATGAAGTAGAACAGTGAGATTTTTATGTACCAACATTTCAAAAGTAAGGAAGCATAGCAAGAACCACAAGCCAACAATAGAAATGAACTTGGACAATATCTACAAGAATAGGTGAAATAACTTTCAACCACTTTTCAAATCCTAAAAGGGATGATGTGAACCACAAAGTGGAAATGAACTACTGACCTATTACGTTATCTTTCAGAAGTGAGGATACATGGCTAGAATACAAGCAAGAAAATAAATAAATGAACAAATGCACCCAGTTAAAGAATAGGCAAAATAACTATCAACCACTGCATTAAAAGGAATAGGAATACTAAGACTAACTAATATCACGCAAGCCATTATGCATATGAATAGCTGTACCAGGTAGGCCATAATCATCCCTCAGTAGTTGTTAAACTATGTTCCCAAACAAGTGCGCTAAAAGCATCAAGAAACTAAAATGCAGCCATGTGAAGCAATGCCAACAGTGATCTATGTCAAAAACTCCATAACCATATTGCTTGCTATAATATTGAATCTAGATGTTCTTCAAACTAACAGAAATTACAAAATATAATATCTACTACTCTTGATCAATGCATAGTAAACAAAGTTGCATTTCCAAAATTCATCCAAACACCCTCTCACATTCTAAGGGGAATTTCATTTATTGACAGAACTAAAATCACCATCTAACAATTATTTAGATGGAGAAGTCTTACAGTGTTTCTTTCTTCGATTAGAGTTCCCACTCATTCTTTTCCAATAATTAGAAACTCACACTGATTTCCTTGCAGACCGATCATAATCTGAAACCATTACTGTACAAGCTCCGCAACCACCTTCTCCACACCCAAGCTTAGTCCCCGTCAGATTTATTTCTACGTACATGCAAAAAAAACGTTAGAATCAGATCTAGGATTCAAGATAAACAACAAATCCACATCTCACATGTGAGGATGACGAAAGGAGGATTGGGTTAAACCAAACAAAATATACTGAAAGAAAACAACAAAGCCATAACTCACCATTTTAGCCAAAAAAAAAGTTAAAATAGTTGCAAAGTGTAACTAATGGAATTGATAAACAGTTGCAATCAAAAACTATAGAGTTTAAATCATTTTTAGGAATTACCACTCGCTTATTTCATAAACTCATTTCACGACAGTTCTCATCTAGAAATCAAAGTATTTTCTGAAGGCATAAGAGTATTGCTGGTAAAGTTACACGGTTCCATCTTTATTTTCACTGCCAATGCCACCATTTGCAGCACAAAAAAGCCAGCCCTATTTATCTAGCACTAAACTTTCATTACTAAGTGTATCCCCAACTGAATCTAATAGGGTACCCTATTATTTTATCCAATAGCAATTTGGGTTTAGTACTTAAATTACTCAAGGATACCAAATATGAAAATATTATCACATCCAGTACTTGAGAGCCTGAAACCAATCAAATATTGAATATTTATGATGGAATTTAGTAATTAATTGTGTATTGAAATGAATATGTCCTTGGGATTTATGTTTGATTAGTGTTTGATAATATTGTTTCAATGTCTATGGTATATTAAGTCAATTTTTTTAGTTTTTTTAAGATTGCATATTAATTTTTGAATTTATTGGTTTGCTAATTTGACTTGGATTTGTTTACTTAATTTCAGAGACTTACATCTTGAGAAAGAAGGCCAAGTAATTACTCTAATTTCAAAGAAGCTCGAGAATGATGCTTGCAATCCAAATTTGAGGAATGCTTGCGGATTTAGTAATTAGAATATTTGTTTGAGTTTGCAAGGCATATGATTTATGTGTTTGCTTGATTGGAGATTAAACTTGTTAATGTGAGGCCTACTGCTTGTGCTAACTTTGTCATGTTCATGGGAGTTTTAATTTAAAATGCATAAGAGTAAGACTTATAACCCAGACATTAAAGCTAGCCTACGAGTGGGTCCTATAGATGCACCCTATAAGCGAGAAAGCCTGAGATTGTACAATGAATATATTTGAATTTGAACTAATTTGATTCTTATCTTGACTTTGTTTTATAGATATTACTTACAATCCTAGTTTTAAGGAATTCCAAATATAGGCCTTATATCTCCAATACTAAAGACGTGTATGAATAGGCCTTACAACCTTGCCCCTCTAGGAAAGGCAACACAAGGCTATAAGTTGTTCATATCTTTCTGAATTAAAATTATTGTTCTTGAATTGGCTTGATTTTAAAATCAAGAGTTCCAACCTAAACTCTAGTGAAATGCAAAGAATTTGATTACTCACATTGGTTTGATGTCTTATATTTGATTAAGTTCACACATGCGCAAGTAGCTAAATTTTACCTGAATAAGTGAGTAAATACACTGGCGAGTGGCCAGGTGCTAAGGGGTCAATTAGGCAAATTTACTAGAAAATGACAAGTATGCTACAGAGAGCTAAGTAGACGGGAATGCCAACTAGTAAAAAGATACACAAATGAGTAAACTAGAATTCAATGGTGAGCCAGCAACTTCTTTGGTAAGTTGGGAAAATGTATAATATTAATTTAAAATGAATGCACTAGCAACTCGACAAGTACCTTGGTGTCTCAGCTAATGCGCCAGCATTTCAATGAGTACCTAGATGTATTGGAAAATGCGCTAGCATCCAGGGAGTACTTAAGTGACACAAGGGATGCACAAACATCTCGACAAGCACCTACATGTCTCAGTGAGTGCACTAGCATTTTTATGCATATGCCTTAGTGCTTTAGCAACTGCATCAATGTCCCATCGAGTACCGATGTAATTTAACAAATACATGATTGAGAGACCAATTGCACAACTAAGTGCATAGACATTTTGCTAAATTTGGTGGTGAGTTCTTAATTTTAGCTTCTTTACTACTTTAATATTTTGAATTGGTCTATTTTAAGCTTATATTCTCTTTAATTAAATTTGACCTTGATTTTGGTAGAATTTAATTCATTGTTTTATTAGAGTTATGTAACCCTCGTTTATTTCATTTTTGGCAAGCCATCTTCAGTGAAGTTTGTTTGAGTTTCAAGAGGCTTGTGTCTCCAAAATGACTAGTTATACTAGAGCTAAGGAAAGTCAAGAGGTATGGTGGGAAGAAAATAAGGATTACCTTTTTTAGAAGTTAATTTTATTGCATCATGAAAGAAACCCCCATGAGTCATGGTTTCACCATAACTTAATTCATGCGCAGTGGCGACCTCCATAGAAGTTCAAAAGGGAAGGTATTTACTTATTTTTCTGGATTTGAACATGAAGAATCTTGGGCCCCCTTTCCATCCCTCAATACTCCAATGAACTCAGTTTATGTTGTGCTAAAATGGCATCAAAGTGTCTTAATGGCATCTAAACACCCCAAGCATACAATCGCTTAGAAGAGGTATGCATAAGGCTTGCTCTGAACACTAAAAGTTTTAGGACATGGTGAAAAGTTTATATGTAATACCACTTAAGACACCACAAATCTTAGGCAATTTAGCCAAACCCCTGAAATGAGAGGGTGGACACATTTTATAGGATACAAAAGCACACATTGATAAGATCATTAAGAAGATGTGTGAATGTTAATGGTGGAGAAATCTTGAATGGTGGTGTTCTCATTGGCATTAAATGCCCTTGTGTAAAATAGAGGATGAGTGATGGGTTAGCTGCAAACAATGAATGCACACTCACTATTGTCGAACTTAGTTTTGATGTCATTGATAAATATTACTTTTCATGCGACTGTAAATGTTTTATGGAGTTTTATATATTTTTAATGCAAGAATTTCAACATTTTCATTCTTTTTGAACCCTTAATAGTCAGTGAACATGTTTACTTCCATAAACATCCATTTTGATTGGCCACATATTAATTCCTTGTGCATTCATAAACATTTCAAATCTCTTTAGTTTGGTCTGAAATTGAATTAAAGCTGTTGAAGAATATTTAAACCAATTAAAGCTCATTTAAGTCAATCAATAGTTCAAGGAGTCAACCTAGATCACATCGAACCAATCAATGATAGTGAGGAGTTGATGTAACTCTATGATATTTGGCAAATCAATAGCCACAAACAATTTTGCTAGTCTACAAATTGTTTAGAATTTCTCAGAGACATTTTCTAGGTTTAAAAGGATGATTAAAGGACTTCAAGAGTTAAAAGAAGAATGGGTAAGTTAAGTATATCTTTGAATTATGATTAGTAGTATTTGGGTAAAACTTATTTGTTTATATTATAATCTTGTAGATTGTAGCTTCTGAAGTAAATGTTTGAATAATTGAATTGTTTAATCTCATTCTCTCTATGTGATGTCTAGAATAAGCAAAGGAGTCTCCATAAGATTTACGTAGGCAAAGGTTTTGTTTTGTAATTAATGTTTTAATTTAGTTTCAAAGAATATAAATTTTCATATAATGTGATATAAATTGCCTATGAAAATGTATATGTAATTGTCATCATCCACATAGAGACCAATTTGTCATTAGCTGTTGAAATTATAGGTAACAATAAATTAGACAGACATAGGCAGTTCAACCCTTTCCTCATAACTATCCATTCTTATATCAAACTATGTTTGGGGTAGCTTTTCGCCTACAATGCAATTTGAACCACACCACTAGTGGCATTTGAAAAACTACGATCAGCCTGTGTTTTAAAGAATCTGTAATGGGAAAGTTGCGTTTTTCAAACTGATCTAATAAATACAGTGGCTATCAAAAAGCTGCAATCTTACTTTTTAAAATAAAAAATATAATACCCACCAACATTTTAGACAATAATTTTTTCTACAACAACTCACCACTACATTGTTATACTGTTACAGCTACCTCAAATAGACCCTCAATTTAGTAGATCTCCATGCCAAGTCATAACAATCGAATCTCACCAAAAATGTAGATATTGAGTGTGTTTGTGCATTTGTTGTGTTTCGGTTCTCATATTCATGTGTTTTACTCATTCTTATTTTACCCTAACAGTTTGAAGGTTAATTCTAAAGGGATCATGGAAAGATATGCAACTTGCACGGTAGATTTTAGATAAGGCGTCGAATAAAGGTCGACTCCCAATGTGTTCCATGGGTTTTAAAGCTTGGATTCTTCTGTGGTGATGACAGTTCGATGGTGAACAGCAACAGCCACAGCAGCCGCTGAATTTGAGAAATTACTAGTAACGCATGGATTCCCACGATCAAATGCTATAGAAGAATCTCCTGAAGAGTTCAAGTTATCAAGCTTTCTAAATAATAACAGTCCTGATAGGAGATGGTACACAAATGAAAGGCGAAATCCCTAGAAACTCAATAAAAACAAATAAAAATCGAAGTTTTGTGATAAAATCGATGAGACTAGGAAGCAGAAACGTTGAACCATTCGAAGAAAAGGTTAAAAAAAAAGATTTATTTTATCACTTTGCGTCGCCTACCTCTGAGATACTGAAGTAGAGTGAGGTGAGCCAACCCATCTGGAAGAACACGGCGGATGCCGTTCACGTATATGATCGCCTCCGCCGACCACCCGTCGTCTGCCGTCGCCGACGCCTCTAACTCCTCCCTCTGTGTGAGAGAACCCATCGAACGATCCTAATCCCTTCGATTAAAAAAAAATGAAGGATGAGGTCTGCCGATTGCTTTCCCTCGGCTTTTATCTCTCTTCCTCTCTCTCTCTCTCTCTCTCTCTCTCGTATACCTTCCGTGTACACACTCTTAATTTAGTAAATCTTGACCAATTAAATTCTGAAAAATATTTGATAATAAATTAATTAAATTTTGTTAAATTCAAAGATATTTTATAAGTTATTTGAGAATTTAAATATGTTAAAATTAAAAAAAATTAATAAATTATTAATAATACATAATTAAAATTAACTTAAATATATATTAATTAATCAATTGATAGTATTAATATTAATTTAAAGTAATATATTAATATTAACTATTAATTATTTAAAATTAATAACTATTAAATTCTATTAGTATATTAATATCTTAGAAATTAAACTTATATTAAGATATGTGAATGGGTAAAACTATAGGAACTCTTTTAAATTTTTAATTAATTAATTATCTAACTTATAACAATTATAATTATATTTATTAAATTATAATTTAATTTTAATAACTTCTAAGTTAATCAACAATACTATTTTATTAAATCAGTTTAAATTAAGTTAAATTAAATTAAAAACTATCAACTATTATATTAATTAAAATTACTTAAATATAATTAATAAATTATAATTAACTTATAATTACATATTAGTAAATACTTAATAATATTAAATTAAAATTAATTTTATCATAATATTTTAATTAAGAAAAAAAGTAGTAATTAAATAAATTATTTAAAATTAAGATTTTTTAAAAGGATTAAAAAAAATGACCCAACTAAAATTTCTTCCATAAAAATCATAGTCACGTCTCGTCTCTCTCTCTCCCACAGTTTATGTAAATCAAATAAATCCACCCTTCCAATACGATTTACTAAATCCGGGATTTAAGAGGTTTTACTGGATTTGCTGGATTTACTAAATCCAAGATTTAGTAAATCTATTTTTTTGCATTTGGCAGGATTTATTGGATTTAGTAATGCATATCCTAAGTAAATCTGTTGTCAAATACCCCCTTATCTCTCGGGTTCTCTCACTTGTTTTTCTCATCGTTCTGCTGCCTAACTAGGCAAAATTTTCCGAAAACTTTATAGAATTCAAAATATTAATATGTTTTACAATTGGGGGAATTTACATACATATCATATAATTTTTATGCATTTATATTTCTAATATCTAATTTTTAATTTTTAAAAAATTCTAATCTTCAATATCAAATCAAAAAATATGATCATCACTTATTTTTTAAAATAAATTATAACTTTTTAACCATAAGAAAATACTAGATTAATAAATATCTAACTTTAAATATTAGATACATAAATACATAATAATTATATGATATGTATGTAAATCTTCCTTAGAATTTTTATAAATATTAATTTTATAATTGTTCTGCTAGAGAATTTTATTAGGTAGATCGAGATCTTAAATTGTAGCCAAATTATCAACACCTGGCGGGGATATGAACACGGGGTTATCGTGGAAAACGTTAAGGAAAAACCACGGGCCTTGCCAGTCTGTAGAACTTTCTATGTGTTCAAAGATCTGAGTCCTTGCTTCTAGTTAGGAGAAGAAGGTGTTTATGAGCGAAACAATATTAGAGTGTAGAAAAATACAATATCAACTCCAACCAAGGAGAAGTTTCCCAAAAGCGGCCGATCTTAGAGCAACCTCTTGATCTTGGGAGAAAGGCGGCAGTCTTTCTAGTCCTCAGGCGATCTCCAGAGGCGAGCTCACGATCTTGAGACTTCGGTGGTGGCGGTATGATAGATGCGTCGGCGTCGAGGTCGGTGGTTCTCGAGCTCTCTCTTCAAATCGATTCGGTCCTCTGGGTGAGAATGAAGCTCTATTTATAGATTTTTGGGAGTGGCCTTGTAAATTCGTGGAAAACTCCAACCACTCCCATCGGACGGCCCGGTGATCCCCCGATCGACGGTGTATTTTGATGATCCAGTGCCTTAATGATGTGAATTGGGTGATCTTGGATTCGTTGGATTCGTCTTGTGGCGCTCGATCGTATAAATATGTCGATTTGGTGACCATTTGGCGGATCGGATCCATTTTATGCTCGATAGCTTGATCACGTCGATTCGAGCTTCGGATCGGTATGCTTGATGTTCTTATGTTTCAGAGGTCGGTCATTATTTGTAAGTTCTTTGAAATCGGTGATTAGATCGAAGCATTTTAAAATGCCTTGAGATTCGTGCTTGATCGATTAATTTTCGAGGATGTATCGGTTATTTTTGGGTGACATTATCTCGGTCATCAAAATATATATCAAATACTTGAAAATAAAATTAAAATTTGAGAGTCAAAATTACGCATTTTAAGAGAGATCTTCATAACAGATATTATAATTGTGGAAGCGTCAGCGCAAATCGCATAGGTATGTGTGGAGTGCGATATTTTGAGGTTATGGATCGATCCGTGCGAGCAGGGGTTATTTGGCGCCAGCGCAGCGCCAGCTTCGCGGTCTGTAGCATAGCCCAGGCGCCTTGGCCTTCGTGTCCGGCAGTGTGAGCGGAGCGGAGATCGCCGTCAGCGATTCGGCACCGGCGAATGCAGCGTCAGTCTGCCGAGCGAATGCATGAGCAGCGGCGGGAGCGAGCAGCCCGTCGTCTGCGGGCTGGCCGCGGGAAGCGAGCAATCAGTCGCAGGGCGGCGGGCGTCAGATCGGGTTGAGCGGGCGGGCTGCGGGCGAGCCAGCCGTCGGGCTGGAGTGGTCGAGTCGGTTAGCGTCGGTTGACAGGCCGATAGTTTCGACGGCAGTTCGCGAGGCCGGCGGTTCAACGCCATGGCGGAGGTTGACCCAGCGACCGTGCAGTTTACCCAGGGCCGGAGTTGAGCGGGGTCGACCGTGGACTGATTGACCCATTGTCGAAGGCCGCGGTTGAGTTCTGAGCAGGCAGGCAGACCAGCGGCCGGCGCATTTTGATTTGAGCGATTTTGAGCAATTTGCAATTTTGGTGGTTTTTTATGCTTTTGCCCAGGGGTCTATAAAACCCTCCCAGGTAGAGGAAAGGCACACTTTTCTCATCTCCTCTCCTCTTAGAGTGCATAGCCCCTCCCACGGTGGGAGTTTGGGCACTCTTTTTGGATCCTCATCTCCCGCCAGAGTGCATAGCCCTCCCACTGGGAGTTTGGGCACTTCTTGGATCAACCTCTACCTCCTCATCTCCACCAAGCAGTGCATAGCCCTCCCACGGTGAGTTTGGGCACTCTCCTTGGAATAATTTTATCTCGATCGTGCAGTTCTTGGGTGTTTGTAGATGGGTGAGAATCTTTTGAAAGAGACACGTCAGACGTAGGCGTGACAGGGAACCTTCTAAAATGGGAGGGCGAAGATTTGGAGTCGTCGATCACGGAGACACATTGATCGTGCTTGGAAAAATATTATTTTCGAATGATTTGGTTCTTAAGTGTCAGAAGAAGTCGATAGAGCCCAATTTTCAGTAGGGGTATTTCACCACTTAGATGAGTTTGGGCGGGATTTGTTTCCCCATCCCGAGATGATCGCCATTTTGTCAGCATGAGGTTTGCATTTCCCAGTTTTTGAGCAGGGCAATGACGATCGTGATGGGACTTATAGTCTTTTGAGGGCGGTGTGACGCTTGACTCTGATTACTCGCCTGCAAGTTTACTGCGATGCACATGGTGTATCACACTGCGGAGTCTTGACCTCGGATGAAGGATCCTCCCAAGAGTTGGGCAAGATTCTTTTGTGAAGAATGGCGGGGTCTTCTCGAGAAATGGGAAAGGAGAGATTTACCCATTCCCTGAGTTGGTGATGAAGATATCCGCGATTGAGAATATTGAAGATCTTGATTTGAGATTGATATATCAGCAATTTGTGTGGGAGGAATCTTTGTTAGGGGCTTTCTATTCATCCCGGTCTTATGCGATTCGTTGAAAGCCAACAAAGAGGTTTCAGTAGATCTCCCAGCGTCCTCGGCTTCTTCCGTGAAGGACCCGTCCAATAGAAGAGGAAAAGGCGAAGAGGTGATGGTGATATCGGATACGAAAAGAGTCGGGCCTTGAGTAGTCGTCCCCAAGGATCTTCATTCACGAGGGCGTGTTGAATCATTCTGCGTAGGTGTCGTCGACATGAAGAAGCGATAATATCCTTCTTTGCGTTCATCATCTTTTATTTCCCATTTCCTTGTCTTAACGTAATTTTTCTTATTTGAATCTTGAAGAAGCAAGAAAACTTCAAAATGAACATTGTGTTGAATGGCGAATTGAGTTTGTGAAGGTCAAGTTTCTCCATGGTGAATAGAAGCGGTATGTGGAGAAAGTAAAGAGATGTCGTGTTGGAGAATCAACTTGATGAGTCAGGGCGAGTTGGCGACTCAGCGACTTCTCTTTCTTTTCGTCAGGAAGTTGAGGACTGGGATGAATTAGTGGAGGCTAGAGCGAGAGGTTGGTTGCTGAGATCAAGATCTTTTAGAAGGTTTAGTCTTGAGGCAAAGAAGTTATGCTTCGCCTTTGAGAAAGAGGTTATCTCGGGTGAAGCGAGGAGCGGATCCAGCGTGGAGGACTTCAAGAACTCGCGACCTTCAAGAGTATCATCTGAGGATCCGTTGAGGAGGCGAGAACGTGTATGATGTAGAGGTGAAGGCTTTGGAGCGCGGTGTTGATGAAGGCTTCATCCGAGGTTTCTTGAAGGGGACGCTTGGCGTATATAGGAGGCTGGTGTTGAGGTCCTTTCTCCTTTAGCCCAGACCCTTCTAGCGGGGAGGATGACTCGAGATAGTTCTTCATCATCGATGAGACCATCAAGTGTGTTTTATGTTCCTTTATGCGGCATTGTTGTATATTATTTACGGTTGTACTTGTATGTTGCGAGAAATATTAACAATCCACAAAAATTATTTGTGAATATTTAGGAGTTGTGTGTCAAAGTGTACTTTCGATGATAAAGATTCGTAGAAGAGATCATCGAATCCCTTTAAGATAATTGATCTATTCTAAGATCATTACGGCGTTACTTGATGACAAACTTGCGGAATATATTTATAGAGGTTCTCTCGGAACCTCTCGATCTATCTAGGTTGTGTATGCGTTTTCGATGATGTTAACTGTTATGGAGAAAGTTGTAGGTAGTCTATGAGGATTGCCAACTTATCCAAGGTTGTTTATCGAGGCGTTACTCGGCGATGTTAACTATAGGAAGATCGGTCAATTCACGGGGATCGATCTTGAATGAGATACAACAATAGTTGCGTATCTCTTGAGTTGGGTGTTTTAAAATGCAAGCATAAGCAAGAAAAAGTCACAATAAGTATGAGAACTTTAACATAGATATAAACATAAATCCAAACACCTTGATGCCAGGTTGGACAATAAATACGAGCAGTATCGATAAATGTTTAATTCGATAACAACAATTGCAATACAAACATACGATGATAATGTTTTCGCATTTAGAATAAAAAAGCTGATACATCACTGGTAGTACTTCTGGAGGTTTGTAGCATTCCAGGTACGTGGGAGAGTCTTCCCCATACTATCCTTAAGCTTGAACGTGTCAGGCTTGATTTTAGACACCACCACATACGGGCCTTCCCGCGGTGAGAGTTTGTTACATTGTGGGCCTTTTCTGGCGAGTCGAGACCGGGCGAGGTCCCCAACGATATTATTGGCTTTACCCTTCGGTTGAAACCTCGAGCCATCCTTTGTTGATAGGAAGCCATTAGTAGTGCTGACATGTCGCGGGTCTCTTGCAGGAGATCTAGATGGAATCGAAGCTTATCGTCGTTGCTGTCGGCATCAAAGTTATGGGTTCTAGGGCTCGGGACCGATGTCGGGAATAACGACCTCAGTTCGAAACCGCAGTTATGCGGCGTTTCTCGGTAGGGGTCCTTGATGTAGTCGCGGTAAGCCAAAGAACATTGGATAGTTCTTGATTGCCCCGTGGTTGGTCGTGTCTTTAGCCCTTTTAGTATTGTCCCATTGGTGACTTGATTACGCCCATTTACTGGATGGGATACGGTATGTGGATTAGCTGGATATCACTCTGGCGAAAGATGTGAATGTCTTTCACGTGACTGCGTCCCATTATCGGTGATGATTTTGTTGGAATGAAGCGACAAATAATATTTTTCGGACAAATTGCTTGGCATTTGTTTGTGATTTTGGTTGCTTCCACCCACTTCATGAAGTAATCAGCGGCCAAGATTATGAATTTTCGTTGCCGGTGGCAATGGGAAAGGGTCCCATTATATCGATCCCCATTGAGCAAGGGCGAGCTCTGGATTGTGGTGAGTTCTGATGGTGTATGAGTGAGATTGGAATGTGACACTTGTTACACTTTACAAACTCAATCGTCCTTCTTCATTGTAGGCCGTAAAACCTTGCCTCATGATTTTGAGGGCGAGGGCTTTTCCTCCCAAATGTTCATCACAAATTCCTGAATGAACCTCTCGCATTGCATAGTTAGCCTCCGAAGGTGGTAGACACTTTAAGTAGGGCCCCAGAAGGACGCTTGTAGAGTTCGTCACGATTATGGTGAAGTTCGATTGCTTTACGTCGGAGGCGGATAGCATCGGTGGGTTGCAGGCCCGCTTTGAAGAAAGGACATGATGGTCAATCCATGAAGATTCTTTTGGGTCCTCCGGTGTATCACCCGGCGCGAATCTTTGGGAAAGTGGATGTCCTCTATGTATTTTCTCTTGAAAAGATCTCATCGTTGTTGTGGCTAACTTGGAGAGAGGGCATCGCTCGCGTGTTACGCTCCCCCTTAGAATATGAGTTATCGATGGGTCTCGATTACAGAAGTGACTTTGCCAAAAGGCATGCTTGAAAGCTGCGGATGGCGGGTATCGAAGTCTCCTTCAACTGTGAGGCTGTGGTACGTGCGTAGATATAAGTTACGGACCTCACAGTCAATGGCGAGCCTTAGTCCTGCTACGAGGGCCTCGTACTCAGCGACATTATTGGTGGCCGGGAACTTTAGTCGAAGCCCGTACTTTAAAGTTATTTTACTTGGGGAGATAAGCAAAATTCACTCCTTAGGAAGTACGAAGCTCCATCAACATATAATGTCCATTGATTTGTCATGGAGTGATGAATGATCTGTTCAGGTGGTGATGGGATGGTACATTCTACAACGAAGTCAGCGAGCACTTGTGACTTTATATCAGGACGTGGAAGAAAATGGATGTCAAACTCTCCAAGCTCGATCGACCACTTCATCAACCTTCCAGATACATCGGGGCTTTTGCGAATAGTTCTTAATGGAAGATGAGTGTAGGCGTTGATGGTGTGGGCACGAAATGCGTGCGTAATTTTAATGCGAGAATGCACTAGAGTCTTATCTAGTGGATAGCGTCCTTGGTATCGAAAGGATTTTGACATAGTAAAAATGGTCGTTGCAATGAATTCTCCTCAGCGTCGACGCAGACTTACGGCATGAGAAAAGCAAGATAGATGTCGACTTCTCTCCTTGGATAGGCTTTGATAATAGGGGAAGCTAAATAGACTTCGAAGTTGCTCAGCGGTTTGACATTCATCGTCCCTTTGGAATCCATTTCCTCGTGCACCCAAGATTTTGAAGAATGGTAGATACTTATCTCTGGCGGGCCAAGAATCGTGATAAAGGCGCAATCCTTCGGTCAAGCGTTGGACTTCCTTGATCGTTCTTGGAGGTGACATGTCCTTGAGTGCTTTTATCTTCTTCGGGGTTGGCCTCTATCCGTGAGTGACCATGAAGCCTAGGAATTTCAGAGGAAACTGCACTTGCTTGGGTTGAGCAGCATCTTGTAGTGTCGAAGAATGTCAAAGCAACATTGCTGCTCGAAATATCTTGTGATATTTCCAAGCTCTTCACCGACATATCATCGACATACACCTCCATATTGTGCCTATAAGATCCTTGAAGATCTTATTCATAAAGCGTTGATATGTTGCTCCGACATTTTAGTCGAATGGCATGACGATAGTATAGTCCTTATCTGTTTGGAAGGATGTTGCTTCCTCATCTTTTGTTCATCGATTTGATTGTAGCGAATAGGCATCCAGCTCGACATCGATGTCGATGTCATCAACTAGTTAATTGATCTGAGGGAAGGGGAAATCTTTGGGCATGCACATTCTCCAGAACTGCTGGCCTTATCGACTAACACTACGCTAGCCAACCGTGGGGTAGTAGACTTCTCGAATGAACTTGACTTCCGTAAGTTTGGTGATTTCTTGACCGCAATCGCTCGTAAGCAAAGGTTCTTTTCTTCAGATCACCGGCTTGTAGGTTGAGTCAACTTTGAGGGAGTGCGTAATGACTTCCGTCAATGCCCGTAATATCGATGCGCCCGTGATATCTTGATTTTACGCGTAAAATCTACGATCGATTTTGACAGACAAACGATCCCACCTTCACCTTCGGATGGATCAACTTCGAGATAGGAAGACAAATTACATCTTCAACCGGAGAAGCCCTTCGTGAGGCATCCTCATCTCGTAGGTCAAGTTCTCGATGTTGAGGGTTACCGACGTAAATGTTTGATATAGACGCCAGGTTATCTGCTGATTCCCACTTACCACCGATGCCACCGGTGTCGGAATTTCATCTTGAGGTGAGGCACTGTGATCTACCAATATGATCGGAGAGGTCTCCCAAATATCAGCAGACTGACTCGACTTGACAATAAATCAAGTTATGCGGTCGGGAAATTCTCCAAGAGTTACGGAAGACTGATTGTCCCTTCCACTAATACCGATTATCAAATCCATACAAATGGACCACGCTGGTTGAAGCTTCTCTTCTATACCCATGCTAAGGAAAGTGGAGTAAAAAAGAACATCAACCAACTCCCATTGTCGATCAATATCCTTTAATATTGAAGCATGGATCACCGACCCCGTGACCGATGACAAGGGATCTGTGGGATGCTAAGCCCTCTAGATCTAAATCATCAAAGGTGATAGAATGGTCAACCCGAGACTTCTTCGCTCGCTCAAGTGCAATGAATATTTGCTGATAACACCGCCCTCCCGCAATTATATTTCTATCTCGACCCATGGCTTCCGAGTCGGTTGCCCTCAAAGATTTACGAAGGGTTTTGTATAAAATCTAGATACCCCGACGATTAGTCTTTCAATCTCCTCCTTCGCTTGGTGGCACTCTTCGCTGGTGTGCCCTCATGGTGAAAGTGGCGTAATTCTCTCGATTTCCAATTCCTGTGCTTTAAAGGGGCCACTGACGCTATCCTCTTCCTGAAGAGGGATGTTCGATGACGGTTGAGAGTCAGATATTTCCTCTCGATTGAGTCATCCGAGGTCACGAGGAGGTTTTGGGGAGGTTCGCTTCTCTCTTTTCTCGAGATGTTTGAACATCACCTTTGGGAACCTTCTTCCGCTTGTCGCCATGGTTCAAACTGCTGTCGATGAGCACCGATAGCTTCGGCTGAGATTTGTGCTCTATGGACCAGTCGATAGAATGGACTGCCTCCGCATTAATGATGAATAAGTATCCCCGAGTCCTAGAAGCACGCCTCAAAAGTTCTCGATCTACTCCCAGATTCGCTTCGTGAGGAGAACCTGGAAGTATTCTTCAGGGACTCTCCATCGCTCAAGATTCCTGAGAGATGTGATGAATCTCGATGATTCTCTTGTTCGTGAACTGCTCTACAAAAAAATCCGAAGCTCTCCAAATGATCTGACGAAGCTGAATAGAACCCGAAGCCTGCCCTTGAGAGTCGCCGGGAATACCCGACACAAGACAGTCATTTGCACGTGCATGATCGCTCGAAGTGATCGATATGCTCGCACGGACCTGTGCCATCGTAGTGGTCCATGCCGGAAGCTTGAATCTCGCCTAACGGTATTGAGATGATCTCCGAAGGGACGAAGCTTGGAAGAGGCGGAGAATGGATCATGGGACACCGGAACTCTTCCCGCACTGCCGTAGTTCATCATAAGGTGACGCTGAGTTTCACCGATGCGAGCCATTCGTGGTGAGTAGAATGCATCCGAAGTTCAAAGATTCTGGATGTATGTGGTGGGTTCTCTTGTTGATCCGGCATTCTGCAATCATTCTCGTGAAGAAAATCGGATTATGCCGTGGGGTCGAACGTGCTCTTCCAGCGTTGGAACGCTTTGCCTTCTCGCAGAGTCAAGAATTTCGCTCGGGAATCCTCCATCCTTTGAACGATCTTCCAAAGACACCCGGACCCTCACCGGGACGTAAGTTATGTAGAAGTGTTGGAGACTTACGCCCTTGATCCAGAATGAGGAGCTGGAGCAAAACCCGCTTACCAACCATATTGGAGATATAGCAATGGGGAACCGCTTTTTCCCACGACGGCGCCAATTGCTAGAGAATTTTATTCTAGATAGATCTTCGTCACAAAAATTATCCAACACACAGATATGGTTATGGAAAACCCTAAAACCACGGCCTGCCCAGAACTTTCACTATGTGTTCTGAGTGTCCTCGCTAGTGGAAAGAAGGTGTTTAGGGAAACAATATTCAGTGTAAATATCCCAACTCCAACCCAAGGGAGAAGTTTCCCAAAAGCGGCAGAACCGATCTTCCGGGAGCAACCTTTGATCTTCGGAGAAAGGAGCGAACCTGGTCTTTTCTAGTCCTCAGATCCTAAGGGGCGAAGCTCCGATCTTCGTGCACTGGCACCTATGGTGATGATCGCCCAAGGCCAAGGTCGACCGGTGGTTCTCGAGCTCTCGTCTTCAAATCGAGTCTCTAAGGTGAGAATGAGGCTCTATTTATAGATTTTGGGAGTGCCTTGTAAATTGGAAAACTCCAACCACTCCCATCGGACAAAGCGATCCCCGACGACGTATTTTGATGATCCGGGTGCCTTAATGATGTCTAATTGGGTGATCTTAGATTCGTTGGATTGCCTTGACGAGCCGCCGACCGAAATATGTCGCTTTTGGTGACCATTTCGGATCGTGATCCATTTTCATGCATAGCTGAAAGTCATCGAGCTCGACGACTATGCTTGATGTTGCTATGTTCGCCCTCATCGACTCGCTTGACCGTAAGTTTTAAATCGGTGAGATCGAAGCATTTCAAAATGCCTCAGATTCGCATGATCGATTAATTTTCGAGGATGTATCAATAATTAATTTCTTATCGCATTTTATATCTAATGCTTAGAAAATATTATATATATATATATATATATATATATATATATATATATATACGAATGCTTATATATTTGTGATAAAATTTATGTATTATACGGATAGTTATTATCACGAAATAATTTTTGTTTGATCATCACCATTTGATCGATGTCGATAATCATCGGCTTATTGCCTCTTCTCATCATTATTTAGTTGATATCACCCAATTGTTATCATCAAAGTACTATCACTCCCAATTATTATTATCAAACAATGTCAGATAGCCATCTTTGTTAAGATTATCATCAATCTTCACTACTTCTTCAAAAATCTTCATTATAATCATATAAGATCAAATTAATACTCTCAACTTTATAATTTTATCTTCTTTATTTTAGAGAACGAATAAACTTCTTCAATCTTATCTATGTAATACATAATTTCAATTATAATAAATCCAATGATTTTTCTTTTTCATATATTATATATTAAAATTTTGATCTTTTTATGTGTATTAATACTAAATTTATATATAATTAAGACCTCAAATTTTTTTTATCATCAATATTTTAATATGCAATAATATATATGATACCAATATAATATGCAATTGACTAATAAAGTCATGTGAATGGCTAATAAAATATTTTGTGAATCATAAGTAAATACATTTCTTAAGGAAAAGTATATTGAAAAAGACTTCCACATGGCGTAACCCCACCACTAATGTAGTAAAGCGAAAACCGTCTGGGAGAAAATATACCGATACTATGTCCGGACTAATTTCATAACACATGTCCAATATAAAATATGACATTTTTTTTCAAATATTGTAACTTGACGACTGATTAACGGGTATGTTACCACCCATTTAAATAGCGAGAGGAGAAAATATTACCTGCGTTGTTCTAGATTCTTCGTCACAGAACAGTTTAGAGATTTCTTTTTACGTAAAAATTTTTCTCACGCTTCCCTAAGCATGTCCAACCTTTCAAAGATTTAAATCTTGGGCATTAAAAAATTGAGTTATTATAGGCAAGATGAGGTATTTCTTGATTCTTGAACTTTAATGAATTTAGGGTTTTCTGTTGTCACTATCGAATAGGAGAACATTTGAGTTCTGTGAAGGAAATGAGATGAAGATATTTTTGCTTGTAATCTTTGTACTCATGATAGTACGCTTGTTTTCAAAAATTTCAAGCTGTGTCATATGTTTAGATATTATTTATGAATGTTTGGGTTGTTTCATGGATTTGATGATTCTGTTTGGGTATAAGTTCAACGATGATATTAAAATTTATTTGGAGGTTACTTGATGGTTGTTTGCTTTAGTTTAGCATGTGTCTCTATACTCTCAAGAAAGTACATGATTTTCATATTTTTTAAAGATTTTGACATTTGGATATAATATTTATTTTAGATGATTTACAAGATTGTGATTGGTTGGTTTGGGGTTATTGTGTGTATTTTGTACTCTCTTGAGTAACCCATTTTCTCATTTTTCAAAATTTAGAGAATATATTTATATTCATTAAAGCAATTTGGAGGTGAGGGATTTGAGATTGTATCAGTTCTCTGAGAAAGAGTACAGCATTTTCATTTTTTTCAAATTTTTTGGCGTTTGGAGAGAATATGTTTATGATTCCATTAGAAATAATTTGATATTGATTTTATATTTATTTCTCTAAAAGTAATTCATTTTATTTTTTCAAATTTTGGCTTTGGAGAATATTAAGAGATTATTAGAAGCAATTTGAAATTGATTTATTTTTTGATATTGATGTGTATACTCTACTCTTTTAAGAGTACAGCATTTTCTCTTTTTTTCTTTTTTGCATGTTTGGAGATAATATATTTATTAGATTCATTAGAAGCAATTTGGCTGATTGATTAGTTTTGGAGGCATATTTGCATGTGTACTATACTTTATGAGAGTACAAACATTTTCTCTTTTTCATTTTGGCTTGGAGAATATTTATTACATTCTAAGTAATTTGGAGACTGATTGATTATTGGGTAGATTAACATGTTTTTATACTCTCAGAGAGTACATCTTCTCTTTTTTTTCCAATTTTTTGGCTGTTTGAGAGAATATATTTATTATTTCATTAAGAATTTGGAGGTGATTGATTGGAGGTGATATATGTGTACTTTTATTCCTCGAGAGTACAAACCATTTTCTTTTTTTTCAATTTTGGCTTGTTTAGAGAATATATTTATTAGATTTATTTAATTTGGAGTAATTGATTTTGGTTTTAGATAAATTTGTAATTTCTTTATACTCCTCATGAGAGTATGTTTTATTTTTCTTTTTTTTAATTTTTTTTCATAATATATTTGATTTTCAGAAAATTTGGAGCATTTGGAGTTTTTAGATTCTATTGAGTCATATTTTGACATATTATTTGTACTCATAAGAGTACAAACCCTTTTTTTCAGATATTTTGTCTTGTTTTGAGAGAATATGTTTATTACATTCCATTATAAGCAATTTGGAGGCTGATTGATTAGTTTTGGAGATAAATTGACATGTATACTCTCTGTATTCTCATGAGAGTACAGACTATTTTCTCTCTTTTTTTTAAATTTTTTGGCCTGTTTAGAGAGAATATGTTTATTACATTCCATTAAGTAATTTGGAGGCGATTGGTTGATTTTGTATGATTGACATATACTCCTCATGAGAGTACAAAGTATTTTATCATTTTTCCAATTTTTTTGGCCTGTTTGGAGAGAATATATTTCTCAGATTTCATTTGAAGTAATTTGGAGGCTGATTGGTTAGTTTTGGAGATAGATTTGCATGTGTGCTCTCTGTACTCTATTGAGAGTACAGACTATTTTCTCTTTTTTTTTTAGATTTTTGGGGTTGTTTGAAAATAATATATTTAATAGATTTCATTTGAAGTAATTTGGAGGCTGATGGGTAAATTTTTTGAGCAGTTTGGTATGTGTACTCTCTGTATACTCATGAGAGTACAAATAATTTCTCATATTTTTTCATTTTTTTGCCTGTTTGGAAAATATATATTTATTACATACCTTTTGAAATAATTTGGAGGTCGAAGCTTTTTTTTTTGAGCAGTTCCTCTCATTCTCTGAGAGTACATTTTCACATCTTTTTTAGATTTTTTGGCCTATTTGGAGAAAATATATTTAATACATAGCAGTTGAATCAATTTGGAGGCTGATGGGTCAATTTTTTGAGCAGTTTGACATGTGTACTCTCTGTATTCTCATGAGAGTACATACTATTTTTCTCATTTTTTTCAACTATTACTCCCTAATTTTAGTGGTTGTTTTGCTTGTGTACTATTTGGGCCTCCATTATGTTGATAATATTCTCATTAATTGACTTTTCATTTTGAAGTTTAACATTTATGGGAAAATGATAACTTCCAAATGCAGGCCTACTACCATTAGAGCGGTGTTCGATAATATTTCAGCACGCTTTACTGATGAAGTTATTGGCATTTTAAGGAGGCTTCATTTGCATCAGTTTATTAGGCTGCATGGAATTCAACAAGACTCAACTGTCATCACTTTAATCATGTCTTGCTGGGATATAGATAAGCAAGCATTCTTTTTTGGTGACCAATGCATTCTTTTCACCCCCAATGAAGTACATTAATTGTAGGGATGCCAAACAGAGGGGAGAAGGTCATATATAGAAATCCCACAAAGTTCATGGATTTTAAGAATAAACTTGAGAATTTAGATCGCCAGACGCAATAATTGTAGTTGTACATACATTTTTTTCTTTCAAATCTTTTTTTTATATATCACAACTATAGAGTGACATCAAAATTGATTGCCTATACTAACAACATAAATAAATTTGTTGGGTATAATTGGGCAGAGGTCATTTGGGTCTTCTAGTTTCACAATGTGATGATATTACATCAAAGATTCTGACACAGAAGTCACCCGAGTACATGAGTGGCTTTGTCACTCTTATAATGGTACGTTCTACATCTTCAGATTTGTATTATTCGATGCATTGAAGTTAACTTATATAAATATTCATTACAGATCTGGGCGGTAGAGCACGTAGGCATCATAAGGCCGCCCTTTCCTTCTATAAAGCCACGTATGTTACAATGGCCAAAAATAAAATTTGCAGATGACTCCTTCACTGATTTGGGAGGACACCAGGTGACACAAAATAATTTTACTTTATTTATATTAGAATGTATTTATTCATATTATAAATCATCATATTTTCTTATTGGCGTAAAGTCTGCCTTTCATTTGAGGATATATCAGAAGAGGAGACCTGGCTCCTTAAAACATTGCCCCTTACCTAACAGACAACCCATGTCGAGCCTGATAGCAGCCTCATTCTAAGTCCAAGGAGTGCAGCCCCAACTGAATTTCCATACATCTCTTCTCGATATTCTCCCCTTCCAATGTATCTAGCCTACCCTCTGCTAGTACCCATTTAGAAAGCTTTAGAGAGATGATACTTGTTTCAACCCCGAAAGAGAGTATCATCTTCAAGCATCAATAACCCAGAATTGATGGAATTGATATGGAATGCTATGGGTGGTCAGAGCAAAAGAGCCCTAGCATGGGGAAGCTGGAGGCAACCATGGGAATCTCTTGAGGAGGCTATGTGGGGCAAGACTAGAGCTACCAGGAAAGTTCTCTGGAGGCTACCATAGGGGAGGCTCCTGTGGAGGCTACCATAGGGGCTTCCTTTATGGAGACTTCCACTGGGGAAGCCCATGTGGTAGAGGCTACCACAGGGGAGGCTCTTGTGGAGGCTACCAGAGGGGCTTTCCCTATGGAGACTTCCACTAGGGAAGCCCTTGTGGAGGCTTCCACTGGGGAAGCCCTTGTGGAGGCCACCACAAAGGAAGCTCCTGTGGAGGCTTTCACTACACATGAAGATGTTGCGCAGCCTTTACTTGGCAACATTGAGCGTGGTGTGAAGGCTCGGCAGATGAGGAAGAGGAAAGCTATATCTTCACATAAACCACAGAAGTCACTGAGCGTAATAACTCATGTGGTAGCCTCCACATGTGAGAGAGATGAAGAGGTATTACTTTATTTTATTTTTAATTTAACCAAATAGTAGCTAATTTCACTAAATTTTTATGTAGGTTAGCAAAGATGCTCCAATATCAGTGGATGAACCATCGACTGCTATCGTGGTGGTTGAGGAGCATCAGGTGGAGGTATGCATCATCTTAGAAGATTAAGCCTTAATTCATAATGAATCTAGCTATTCATCACTAATTTTCTTGCAGCTAGCTAAGGTACATCATATTATTGAGTTCTCATCAAGAGATGTCCTGCCCAAGCCAATGCTGCAGCTCATTGACACCTCGTGCTCCCGATTCAAGGAGAAGTAAGTCATTTTTCATTCAACTCCTTCTATATACATAAAATCACATATTCATTTAATTAGCTCACATTCCCATATTTCTCACATGCAAGGGTGATACAGATTCATAATATCATCATGCAGGACAGATTGATGAGTTGTATATATCAAGATTCGTCGATGCACACGCCGATTTTGCCTTTTACCTAAGTACTCGCTATGTCCTGGGCTATATGTCCCCTATCTATATATTTCATGCATGCACTAGGTAAGTTACTCCACAGAACTTTGGGTAATATGATCCATTCCTAGTTTAGATAGTTGGAATCCACTAATTATAAACTTTCTCTTCACTTCTTGCAGAGTTATGCTAAATATGGCCTACAAAAGGAAAGTAAAATGTTCATCTAGCATGTCACAACAGATAATATTTCAAGGGTTGAGTTACTTACTTCCAGTTATAAATAATCAGCATTGAACACTCCTGGTTGGGCAAACTAAGTAAGAGACTTGGTATTTTTATGATTAATTGCAAAACCCAACTCATAAGGTCATTCTTCATGAGATTGTAAGAATTATTCTCATTTTGATTTGCCTAAAGTGCATGTTTTGTGTCTAATTATTGACTATATTTTTTTTTACTATTTGGATCAAATTACTTGTCGAAGATGCTGGCCAGTCTTTCCAAAGCGATCCCTGAGAATGACCAATCGAAGTGATGAGTGGGCTATCAGTCCAAGAAAATAGTGTCGACTGTGGGATGTTTGTCTGCAAATATATAGAGGCAGCAATCAGCAAACCTCCAATGGATTAGGTTGACCACCAGGATTGGCCAAAGATGATGAATTACTTGTGGTGAAGTTCGCTTATCTATCTTGTTTGGGTATGAAAAATTGATTTGACAAATATTGAATTGAAGTTTGATATGTTGGAAATCAATTGCTTTAGAAATGTATCTGTGTGGTGTGTTTATGGATGTCAAGCTATTATTTCTGCTTTTAAACCCTTTTTAGAGATAACATGTCTAGTATATGCCATGTTTGGTAGATAATATGTGTGGAGCTTTTAACCCATTTTTCAGCTATTTTTTCATCATCTTTAACCTGTTTGGATATATTATATTCAGTAGATGGCCTTATAAGCAGTTTGTAGGTTGCTTGATGCTTGTTGGTTTGGTTTTGCATGTGTACTATATGTACTCTCAGGAGAGTACAGACCATTTTCTCATTTATTTTCACATTATTTTGGCTTGTTTGGTGAGGATATGTTTATTAGATTCCATTAGAAGCAATTTGGAGGTAAATTTTTATGTGTACTCTCTATACTCTCATAAGAGTACAGACCATTTTTTTATTTTTTTCCAAATTTTTTGGTCTGTTTGGAGAGACTATGCTTATTAGATTCCAAAGTATCTAATTAATTGATTTTGGAGGCAAATTTACATGTGTAGACTCTTGAGAGTGCAAAATTATTTTCTATTAAACCTTATTTGGAGATAATATATTTATTATATTCCATTAGAAGTAATTTGGAGGCTAATTTTTTTATTTTAGAGGCAGATTTGCATGTGTACTCTCTTGAGAGTACATATTATTTTTTTAGTTCTTTCTAATTTTTTTGGCATGTTTAGAGAAAATATGTTTAATAGATTTCATTAGAAGTAATTTGAAGGCTGATTGGTTAATTTTAGGGGCAGATTTATATGTGTATTTTATGTACTCTCTTGAGAGTACAGCTTCTTTTTTCAGTTTTTTTTCACATTTTTTGGAGAGAATATGTTCATTAGATGACATTACAAGCAATTTGAAGGTTGATTGGTTGGTTTTGGAGGCAGATTTGTATGTGTACTCTGTGTACTCTCTTAAGAGTATAAACTATTTTCTTCTTTTTTTCATATTTTTTTATCCTGAGAGAATATATTTAATAGATTTTATGACAAGGTATTTGGAGCCTGAATTTTAGCTTTTTGAACTACTTTGTAGGTGTATTATCTGTATTCTCATTAGAGTATAGATTATTTTCTCTTTTTTTTTCAAATTTTTTGGCCTGTTTGGAGAGAATATGTTTAATAGATTCCATTACACGTTGTTTGGAGACTGATTGGTTAATTTTGAGGGTAGATTTATATGTGTACTCTATGTACTCATAATAATACAGATCATTTTTTCTTTTTTCCAGATTTTTTGTCCTGTTTGGAGAGAATATGTTTAATAGATTCCATGACAAGATGTTTGGAGCCTGAATTTTAACTTTTTTGAACTACTTTGCAGTTGTACTCTTTGTACTCTCATGAGAGTACATACTATTAATTCAATTTTTTTTAGATTTTTTGGCCTATTTGGAGAGAATATATTTAATAGATTCTATTACAGGTTATTTGGAGGTTGATTAGTTAGCTTTGGAGGTAAATTTATATGTGTACTCTCTGTACTCTCATGAAAGTACACCCCATTTTTTTATTTTTTTTCTACATTTTTTGTCTTATTTGGAGAAAATATGTTTAATAGATTTCATGATAAGGTGTATGGAGCCTAAATTTTAGCTTTTTTTAACTGCTTTATAAGTGTACTCTCTGACTCTCATAAGAATACATATTATTTTCTTTTTTTTTCCAAATTTTTTGGCCTCTTTGGAGAGAATATGTTTAATAGATTCCATTATAGGTTGTTTGGAGGCGGATTGATTAATTTTTTTTAACTATTTTAGAGGTGTACTCTCTATACTCTCTTGAGAGTACAGACTATTTCCTCAAATTTTTTCTCTTTTAGCCTATTTGGAAAAAATATATTTATTACATATCATTTGAAGCAATTTGGAGGTTGATGGATAGCTTTTGTCAGCAGTTTGGATGTATACTCTCTATACTATCATGAGAGAACAGACCATTTTCTCATTTTCTTCAAGAATTTTTAGTTTGTTTGGAGAGAATATGTTTAATAGATTCCATTACAGGTTGTTTAGAGCATAAATATTAGCTTTTTTGAGCTATTTTGCAGGTGTACTCTCCGTACTCTCATAAGAGTACATACTATTTTTACTTTTTTTTCACTTTTTTACCTGTTTGGAGAGAATATATTTATTACATATCATTTGAAATAATTTGGAGGCTGATGGGTAGCTTTTTTTTAGCAATTTAACATGTGTACTCTCTGTACTCTCATGAGAGTACAAACCATTTTCTCAATTTTTTCAGAATTTTTGGTCTATTTGGAGAGAATATGTTTAATAGATTCCATTATAGGTTGTTTGGAGCTTGAATATTAGCTTGTTTGAGCTGTGCAGGTGTACTCTCTATACTCTCTTGAGAGTACAGACTATTTTTTTCATTTTTTTTCATTTTTTTGGTCAGTTTTGAGATAATATGTTTATTACATAACATTTGAAGCAATTTGGAGGCTGATGGGTAGCTTTTTTCAGCAGTTTGACATATGTACTCTTTATATTCTCATGAGAGTATAGACCATTTTCTCATTTTCTTCTAGAATTTTTGGTCTATTTGAAGAGAATATATTTAGTAAATTACATTAGAAGCAATTTAGAGATTGATTGGTAACTTTTTTAAGCTATTTTGCATGTGTACTCTCTATACTCTCCTGAGAGAGACTATTTTATCATTTTTTCCCAGATTTTATCATTTTTTATTTTATTTGACACTGATTGTAATTTGAAATAAAATAAATTTGAGATACTAGAAATGTATTTGAAATTTCAATAAATATTACATAAATTATATGTATAAAATAATGATATATAGCACTGATCGAAGGTAAAATAGTTATTTTAAAAAAAGTTTACATTAAAAATATTCTGAATATTTCTAAAACTATACTTTGTTTGTTAAAATAACAATAAATGATATAGCACAGATAAACTAATTAATTGAATTCTGTAATATAAAATATCAAATTTAAGATTAAAATATGTAAAAGCAATTATTTTCCCCTTTTTTGGGCTTTATAAAATACATGCGTGATAAGAGCAGTACCGTTTAATCAAATTAGTTCGGATCCAAACTTACAATCATTCCAATCATGTCTTATAAATATCGTGCGTGTTAAGAGGAATTTCATTTACCACACTGAGTGAAAATCATGCTTTATTTTATTTTGTTTTTAGTTTTTTTTTTAAATGGAAAATAGTTTAAATCACTACCATTTACCGAAACTCAATGTCACAGTCCAATATATTCTAATAATTTATTAAATATTATTTATTATTTTGTTCATAGAGCTAAAATTTAATTGAAAGTTCTACAAAAATTCAGAAAATTCTCTTTCAAATATGATTGGCTTCCTGGTAGATTTTAAGGGCTGTTTTGCACCTCTACTCTCTGTACTCTTATGAGAGTACACTTGTTTTTTAGCATTTCCACCAATTCTTTCATTCAAATTGGGGAGTTCTGGAGCACCTTTGCATGTGTACTCTCTGTACTCTCCAGAGAGTACACCCCATTTTTCCCATTTTGCCAATTGTTTGGCCCTGTTTGCAGATAAAATAGTTTGTAGATGCAAATGCAAGCTGTTTGGAGGTCCTTTTACCGATTTTAGGGGTTGTTTAACACCTGTACTCTCTGTACTCTCCAGAGAGTACACCCCATTTTTCCCATTTCTGTCAGTTGTTTGGCCCTATTTGTAGATAAAATAGTATGCAAGCTGTTTGGAGGTTCTTTTGAATTTTAGGGGCTGCTTAGCACGTGTACTCTTTGTACTCTCCAAAGAGTACACCCCATTTTCCCCCATTTTGCCAGTTATTTGGCCCTATTTGCAGATAAAATAGTTAGTAGATGCAAATGCAAGTTATTTGGAGGTTCTTTTATCGATTTAAGGGGATGTTAAGCACGTGTACTCTCTACACTCTCCAGAGAGTACACTCTATTATTCCCTTTTATGTCAAATGATCTACCCTATTTGTAGATAAAAAATATATAAGATGCACATACAAGGTGTTTGGAGGTTGTTTCAAATGTTTGGAGATAAACAATAAAATTTAGTTATATAACACAGAATCCGTTGATGAGAATTTTCAGTGGTTTATAGTACAGAATATCACCACCATATTAAAAATAAATCCAGAAGATGTCAAAGTACAACATATTATCTACTGACTGACACATTTTTAATCAAATCATTATTAAAATATGTACAGTCGAAGAACACACAACTAATGATATCATGCATTAAAATATTTTCCTATAATGATATCCATCATCGCCTTAGAAAATTACCGACCGATTGATTGTTGAGCTTGAGTTAAATTCTTAGAATAGAACATCATATTAATTAATGATATGTAACAGCATGACTGATGGGTTTTTCATGCATACCTCTGAAAAGCACTCTAGCATAACAGAAAAGGTGTTGCAATGGGTGACTATACATGTTCTCCACCCCTCTCAAATTGTTCTTTGGTCTCTGTAACAATAAAAATAAGATGGTTTAAAGTTTAAAAGCAATATTAAAATACTATAACTTTAGAGGCAAATAGAAAATTACTCTTGGATTTCTTGGTTCTCTCCCAATATCCCTTAAGTCTTGCATTTGAAACACCCTTTGGCCACTACTTAACTGGATCATTTAAAATGTCATTTTCTTTATTTGTTGTGGTTGACTTCTTCTTCTTAGCTGTTCTGTCAGCTGGAGGTGAATTCTCACATAATATAGAGTCGATATTATCAAATAATTTTTTAAGGATCCAATCATATACTTCTCAGTTATCTTATTACCCTGTGCCCTGGTGCTTATTTGATATGCATATCGACGATGTGGTTCCGTAAAAATAATGTCTTTCATTTCCATCATTGCCATGCACATCTTTTAAGTACCTGTAAGCACTGTCAAAGTAGATATCTCTCTTTGCTCTGATAAATCATCGCATGAGAAGATACTTATCCGAAATATGCATAATATCTTCCTGACTAAGAACTCAGATGCAGTGGGCATAAAGCAATCTCATCATTTCAAATTTTTTATAACTACAAGTTACATTTAGGCATACCTTGTCAAAATGGACAATCCATATTTTGGAAGCATATTTATTCTATAAATTTCTCACCAAATACTTCATGTGATTGTCATCTGACACATTTGCTGCTAATCCTCTAACTCCATGTAAAAATTCTTCCTCAAATATTGTATAAAGTTTTCTTGTGTAAAACATAGTGGCTTGTTTCAAAATTGATGGTCTTAACAATAAACAATACGACCGCTACACTTGAAATCTTCATCATGTTCATTTCAGCGCCTTGTGTCTATAACCTTCTCCAATCCCAAGAAATAATCTGTGATTGAACTTGTTGGTTTAGAGATTCCATGGCATATATTATTCGTGGACTCACTACGTTGCGTTGACAAGATTCTCATACAAAATGAGTCTTTGCAATGCGGTGGACCACTTGCATATAATTTTATAAAACTCAGACAACCAAGTATGATCATGCAAATTACCTTCATCTAGCATGGTAGACCAAGCTTACTTAAACTCTTCCTGCAAGTCACACTTGCTCATGCATGTATAGAGACTTTGTACTATCTTATTATTATTAAAACAATGTACCTTCGAAGGAGCTTTCTTTGAAATATATCATTGGCACAACCTATGATGAGTATGCGGTAATGTAATTTCGATAGCTCTCATTATCTGATCTTGATCAATGAATATTATTATAGGATGTCTGTGACTCATTAACTGGAGAAATATTTTGAATAGTCATGTGAATGACTCAATTGTCTCTTCTGCTAGAAAGACTACTCCAAATTAGACATTTTGTCAGTGATGATTCATTCTAACAAAAGGGGCACAGATAAAATCATATTTATTAAGTCAATAGTTTGTATCAAAAATTATGATATCTCCAAAATAATTATATTCTATCCTTGACATACCATTGCTCCAAAAAAAACTAACCAAGCAATCTAACTCATCAACTTGGACATCCCATGCAAACATCCTATTCTCCGCTTGCATTTCTTGAACAGTTGTATTAATGCATTACTATCACGATTCGCAATCTTCGATCTTCTATTTTGTGGATGAAATTGAAAGTATCTCTTTTTTGAGAAGCCAATATTCTCCAGGCCGCCATCTTCCTCACTTAGATAGCTAAACACATCGCTTAATCTCATTATTGTCTTCAACATGGACGATTCTCATGCCTCCATATGATCTGAGAAGATGTAGGTCACCCGGCTTTTCCAATGAATAATTATGGCTTTCTATATATTTTTTAACCATCCAATTCCCATCTAAATCAATAGAAAATCTAATCATGGCTGAACAACCACTCATTTTAAGCATAGAAATAAAAATGATGATTTGAGCAGGATGGGATGGCTTAGTATTCTCAATAATGCCTCTATGCAAGAAAAAAGTTGGGAGGCTATTGAAATTTAAAATGACAAGACTCAATTAGGATAATTGAAATGAATAATAATAATAATAATAATGAGAAATCCAAAATTAAATACATGCATGCATTATTCTAATATGTTGAAAATTTTGTATCTCATGCAAGTGATTAAAAGCCCATGTATGTTCTTTTAAGCATGATAGGTTTAAAAATATCTTAGTGATAATGTTTCTCGACACCAACTATACATTCTCTTTTAGGTGCGGTGGGAAGACCAAAATACCCTCAAAGAACCCCATTCATGAGGGAGATGTGAGGGTATTGAAATTACAAGTAAAAAAGCTAACCAAAAATAACTTAAAAAGACAAAATAAATTGAACATTTGAGCCACTTAATTTAACAAAAATGAAATTGAAAGATGAATTGAAACAATCTAGAACAACAATGCAAAAAAAAGTTAAAAGTACAAACTAAATATTGAGAACAAAAATTGAATATTTGAATGTGATACAAACTGAAAACTAAATACAACAACAACAACAACAACAAGAAGCCTTTATCCCACTACTTGGGGTCATCTACATGAATCATTCTTTTCCATTGTGTCATATTAAGTGTCAAATTCTCATTTAATTCTAATAAAAGAATGTCATTTTTTGTACTTCCTAACCAAGTCATTTTAAATATGCTTATATTTCTTAACATAGGCCAAATCAAATACATCTACTCTCTAAGTCGGGTCATCAGACGATGAGTTTTAGGTGACAAACCATCTAAGGTGACTCTCTCTACTCTTATCTGGAGCTATTCCAATCTTTGCACGTATATCTTCGTTTCACATTTTTATCTCTAAATGTAAAGCCACTTATCCACCTAAGCATCCTCATCTTTGCAACACTTAACTTAATTTTATGCATCTCTTTTATTGGCCAACATTCTGCACCATAAAGTATTGAAGGTCTTACCACCATTTTATAAATTTTTTTCTTAAGTTTGAGTGGTACTTTTCTATCACACAATAGGCTTAATGCATTCAACCACTTCAACCATCCAACTTGAATTATACTAATAGCATCCCCATCTATTTCGCCATCACTTTGAACAATAGACCTGAAATATCTAAAACATTCACTCTTTTTAATGACTTGATCACACATTGTCACAACCCCACCACTAGATCTTCTATGCTAAAATTACACTCCATATATTCAGTTATAGATCTACTCAAATGAAAGCTTTTGAACTCTAAGGTTTACCTCCATAATTCAAGTTTCTCTTGAACTCTCTCTCTAATCCTATCAACAAGAAGAATATCTTCAACAGACAGCTTACACTAAAGTACATCCTCCTGTAAATATTTAGTAAGAACATCCATAACTAAAGTAAAATGATATGGCTTATGATCAGATGTAGTCTAAAATAGAAAAATAGTAAAACCTCTTTATGTTTGAAAACAAGTAATACATATACTTAATGACTTGAATATAAGCAAGATTAACTTCTTTCTTTATAGAACTCTCCAAAATACTTGGAACTTTATCATATGTTTTCTAGATTAACAAATATCATATGTAGATCCTCCTTACTCTCTCTATACTTCTCCATCAAACCTCTCAATAAATGTATAGCATCCCTAGTAGACCTACTCGACATGAAACCAAACTGATATTGAAAAATTATTATATTATGTTGTAACCTATGCTCAAGCTCAATTACTCTCTCTCTCTCTCTCTCTCAATTTTAACGTATGACATATTAACTTAATTCATCTATAATTTACACATTCTTGTGCATCACCTTTATTCTTAAAAGTTAGAACCAACAAACTTTCTTCACTCATCTGGCATTTTTTTAGTCTTAAAAATAATATTAAATAGATTAGTAAAGCAAAAAAAAAATCTTGATTTACAAACTATTTCCACACTTTTATTGCAGAATCATCAAATCCTACTAGTTTTTCGTAGTTCATTTTTTAAGGCTTCCCTAGCTTCAATTTTACTAAAACAATGATAAAAAAAAAACAAAAATTATTTTCATTTAAGGTACTAAGATCACTAAAGTTACTGGTATTCTCATAATTTTCATTAACGGCTTCATCATGGCACGGGTCATTTATCTCATTCACCTACTCAAACACAAATATGTCACATGCAAAATAACTCCAAAAACTAGCAAATTCTTCATGAAACATCTTCAAACAAATTATAATGGGATATAGTAAAAATATGACACGCCTCATAATTTAAAATTTTAGAAAAATAGGGTATACTCTCATGAGAGTACACATAATACACATGCAAAATAGTTCCAAAAATCAAAAAATTATTCATGAAACATCTCCAAACAGATTACAATGGGAAATAGTAAACATATGACATGCCCTACAACTAAAAATTTTAGAAAAATGAGGTGTACCCTCATGAGAGTACACATGCAAAACAACTTCAAAAACCAGCAAATTCTTCATGAAATATCTCCAAATAAATTATAATGGATATACCAAACATATGATAAGTCCCACAGTTATAAAATTAAAAAATGAGGTATACCCTCATGAGAGTATATAAAGTACACATACCAAGTAGCCCCAAAAATCAACAAATTCTTCATGAAATACCTCAAAATATCATACAATGGGATATCTTAAACATATGACAAACCCTATAGTTGAAAAAATTAAAAAAAAAAAATGAGAGTACAGAGAGTACATACAAACAAAATTCATAAAACTAGCAAATTCTTTATGAAATCTCTCCACACATCTTCCAATAAGTTGTAAATAAATTGCAAGCCCCACAATTAAATATTTTGAAAAAATGAGGTATACTTTCACGAGAGTACAGAGAGTACACATGCAAAATAGCTCCAAAAATCAATAAATTCTGCATGAAACATCTCAAAACATCTTACATTAGCTTATAGCACAATTGAAAAAACTGGAAAAAATAAAGTGTACTCTCGTGAGAGTACAGAGAGTACATATGTTAAACAACTCTAAAAACCAACCTATCACTCCAAACAACTTGTAATGTCATATACTACACATATTATATCCAAACAGAGAGAAATAATTGAAAAAAAATGAGAAAATTGTATGTACTTTTATGAGAGTATAAAGAGTACACATACAAATCTGCCTCCAAAACCAACCAATCAGCCTCAAAATTACTTCTAATAGCAACTATTATACATATTCTCTCCAAATAGGCCAAAAAATATAAAAAAAAATATAAAATGGTATGTACTTACATGAGAGTACAGAGAGTACAGATGCAAATCTAACTCCAAAATCAATCAATCAACCTTCAAATTACTTCAGATGGAATCTATTAAACATATTCTCTCCAAACATGCCAAAAAAATTACCAAAAAATGATAAAATGGGATGTACTCTCATGAGAGTACAGAGAGTACACATATAAATCTGCCCCCAAAATCAACCAATCAGGCTCCAAATTGCTTCTAATGGAATCTATTGAACATATGCTTTCCAAATAGACCAAAAAAGTTGAAAAAAAATGAGAAAATGAGGTGTACTCTCATGAGAGTACAGATGTAAAATGACATCTAAAAATTAACCAATCAGCCTCCAAATTGCTTATAATGAAACTATTAAACATATTCTCTCCAAACAGGCAAAAAATTGTGGAAAAAAAATGAGAAAATGAAGTGTACTCTCATAAGAGTACAAAGAGTACACATGCAAATTTGCCTCCAAAATCAACCAATCAGCCTCTAAAGTATTTCTAATGAAATCTATTAAACATATTCTCTCCAAACATGCCAAAAAGTTAAAAAAATGAAAAAATGGGATGTACTCTCATGAGAGTACAGAGAGTATATATACAAATCTACTCTCAAAACCAACCAATCAGCCTTTAAATTACTTTTAATAGAATCTATTAAACATATTCTCTCCAAATATGCCAAAAAAGCTAAAAAAAATGAGAAAATGAGGTGTACTATCATGAGAGTACAGAGAGTACAGATATAAAACACCCATAAAAACTAACCAATCCGTCTCCAAATTACTTCTAATGAATTCTATTAAACATATTCTCTCCAAACAGACCAAAAAATCTTGAAAAAAAAATAAGAAAATAGGGTATACTCTAATGAGAGTATAAAGAATACACATATAAATTTGTCCCCAAAATTAATCAATCTGTCTCCAAATTACTTCTAATGGAATTTATTAAACACATTCTCTCCAAACAGGCTAAAAAAACTGAAAATAATGAGAAAATAGAGTGTACTCTCATGAGAGTACAGAGAGTATAGATGCAAAATACTCCTAAAAACTAACTAATCAGCCTCCAAATTGCTTCTAATGAAATCTATTAAACATATTCTCTTCAAAGAGACCAAAAAAACTGAAAAAAGAGAAAATATAGTATATTCTCATGAGAGTTTAGAGAGTACTGATACAAAATATCCCTAAAAATCAACCAATCAGCCTCCAAATTGCTTCTAATAGAATCTATTAAATATATTTTCTCCAAATAAGTCAAAAAATTTGACAAAAATTGAGAAAATAATATGCACTCTCATGAGAGTACATAGTACACATGCAAATCCTAAAACCAATCAATTAGCCTCCAAACAGCTTGTGATGCCATCTACTAAACATATTATATTCAAACAGAGTCAAAAATCTGAAAAAAAAATGACAAAATGGGTTACTCTCATGAGAGTACAGAGAGTACACATGCAAAATAGTTCCTAAAACAAGCAAAGTCTTCTCGCAAAAAACTCCTAACATGTAGGAAATATACATTAAATAAAATAATTTCAAATAATATTACTAATAAACCTTAAAAAAATACATATAAAACAGTTCAAAAAATTTACCGATGTTTTTTTTATATAATATATCATCCGCTAAATTGGTCGCAATATCATCAAGGTCACAACTTCTAAATTTGTTTTCCATCTTCACGATTCTTCTTGAAAAACAAAATGAGATTTTCTATTTCTCTCGAGTCTATTTTCTATATATATATATATATATATATATATATATATATATATATATATAGTCCTAAATCTATTTATATATTTCTTTTAAATTTCTCCTGCGCATTCAAATGTCATTTCTCCTGTTGTTTTAAAAGGAAGAGTGAGGGTAACGTAATCCGTAATAGTTACAACGTTAACTAAAAAATGTCATATTTTTATATTGGACACATGTTGCATAGCGATTGAAGTCCGGACATAAAGCTATGTCCGGACTCTCGCACGTAATATTTTCTCCAATGCTAGGCTAATAATAAAATTATTGTTTTTATTATTACTATCATTTAAGTAGCTGTCTTGGTCATAACAAAAGAACACGTGCTCTGATTTTTTTTTCAAAATTAAACCCTAATTTTGAAATTAAATATTTTAATTAGAGAAAAAAAATATTATATTAACTATTCAAGGTGCCTATCAAAGCATATGCGTTGGCAATCCCTCTATTTTTTTCTAACGGAAGAGCACGATGTGTGGCTCGTTTTCCTCCAACCGAACTCCACCTTCCTCTCCATCCAAGTGGCCGACAACTCCTCCGGTTTTGATTGCGTGGTTTGGCCGTAGTGCCAGACCTCTCCCCTTTTCCAATGGAGGCGTGCCTCCGATTCCTAGCTCCACCCTAAACTGGAAAAATCTCCTCACATCACAAGCACCTCCGTCAGCCCCTTTCAATCTCGCCATTCCCTCATCCACGAAAGCTGCCTCAGAGGAAGAAATATCGATGGCTCTAAACAATGGTGCAAGGCTTGGATTATGCTAGGTAGAGGCCTCTACGACAATCTCCTACAAGCCATTAAGAAAGTTTGGATGCTCCGTGGTAATGTTAATCTCATCTTCCTAAATGATGGTTTCTTCTTGTTTAAGTTTAATTGTGCCGAGGATTATGATATGGTTTTATCGGGTGGACCGTGGTTCATTTTGGGGAAGCCTTTCATTTTCAAAAAATGGACATCAGATTTCACACCCATAAGGGAAGACTTCAAAGAAATTCCGATATGGGTAAAATTCCCTAACCTTCCGTTGTGCTGTTGGTCGGAGAATGGAATTTTGAAGATAGCTAGCAAAATCGGTACACCTCTCTCTGTTGATCCCCTCACTGCTAAAAGGGCTAGGCTTACTTTTGCTCGGGTTAGTATCCTAATCAACACGACTACTATTCTCCCTGAATACCTTATTCTTTCCCTTAACGGCAAGGATGTGAAGCAACAGATTTCTTACGAGTGGAAGCCTATACCTTGTGTTGCCTGTGACACCTTTGCACACTCTCCCAACAACTGCCCTAAATCGCCTAACTACAAGCAACCTTCCACCGCCCCTCCTCCCCGTGCTCAACCCAATTTAATCCCGCAAATGTGGCCTCTAGGCATGGGAACCCATTAATCCTCTACCTCCACTACACCAGTCCCGGCCCCAGACCTCAATCTTCCTTTACAAAATCCCACCAACAGCATAGAATCAGCTGCTGAAGAATCTAATTTTATTGCGGAAAACGAAGATGGCTTACCTAACTCGACTTCTAATCCCACCCCCTCGGCCTCACCGGGAACAGTTCAAAACTTATTTGCTTCAATATCAAATTCTTTGCCCCAAAATCTGATAGATTCAGATTCTAATACAGCCAACAACATTGCTTCTTCATCTAAAACCACTTCGGTTACTAATCCACCAAAAGGTCGAAAAGGTAGACCAAAAGGGGGACTTCCCCTTACCCATAAACAATGATCCTTCCTCTGAACATCGCCTCTTGGAATGTTAGAGGCTTCAATAGTGACATTCGTGTCGCTGACTGCAGAAAGTTTGTGTCTAATAATAACATAGATATCATGTTCTTGAAACAAAGCTTACTCATGATACCATTTCTAACCCCAGAGATGTTAATCACTTTGCTATCTTCAAACATGAAGGTAATGTGGACAATTTTCAGGATGCCCCGAATGGTCGTATTTGGATCAAATGGAATACTGATGTAACTTCCTTCTTTGTTATTAGCAAACATCCACAATTCATTCATGGTAGACTAATGATGGATACTACTTCTAGCCTTCTCATTTCTTTTATCTATGTCGATAACAGTAATCATGGTAGAAGAGACCTTTGGCATTCTATCAGCTCTCTTGCAACTACTATTGATGAACCTTGGATCATTATGGGAGATTTTAACTGCATCTTGACGGCAAATGAAAAAGTTGGAGGTCGCACTCCTCTGCCGAGCAAGTTATCTGATTTCAATGAATTTATTCTTTACACAGGTCTTCTAGAAATGAAAAATGGTCATGCATTCGGTTCAATCAACAAATTCAAAATCCCATTAGATGTTTATTGGACAGGGTTCTATGCAACACTCATTGCTTACCCTCACTCTAAGAAAGTTATGACCCCTCTCACCTCTGATCACTCCCCCATTCTATTTTCTACTGGTAACAAGCTGACTTACCATCACAGATTCATGTACAAGAACTATTGGAGCCATTGCTCGAATTTCCTTGATATTGTGCAGCATGCTTGGAACAAACCTGTAAAAGGAGACCCAATCTTCGCATTCTGCAATAGACTAAAAAACACTAAGCATGAGCTTAAGGCTGCCAATTGGCATTCTCATAACTATATCTCTAACAGGATCAGCAATCTGAAAACTATTCTTGAAGAGTCACACTCCAAGCTTGATATCAACCCCCTCAATCCTGAACTTTTAAATGAGACTCTGCAAACTCAAAATTATCTCAAGGAAGCTATTGAATGCGAAAACAAATGGATTATGCAAAGGGCAAAATGTGCTTTTCACTGAAGATGATATCAAATTTCTATATAAAAGAGTCAGTATCAGGAAAAACAAGAATTATATCACAAATTTGAAAGTCAACGGGGTTGATATTTGCTCCCAACAAGACATGGCCAAAGAGATTATTACATACCACTCCAATCTTCTTAACAACTCTCAGAACTCCTCATTTGGGCTGGTTTGATATTCTGTTGGTTCACATATTACAAGGCAAGATAGTCTCTCACACAACCTTTCAACATAGAAGACATAAAAAATGTGGTTTTTTCTATAGGTTCTGATAAAACTCCTGGACCGGATGGCTTCACATCTCAATTCTTTAAAGACACTTGGGAGATTACTGGTCAATCTTTAGTGGCTGCTACCCTATATTTTTTTTCGACTGCCAATCTTCCTCACAGGGTTAATCACACCGCCATTACTCTCATTCCCAAAAAAAGGCATGCTGAAGCAATTACTGATTATAGACCTCTATCACTTTGCAACTTCTTATATAAAGTAATCACCAAATTGCTTGCAAACAAGCTCCAACTTTTGCTTCCAGATATCATACATCCGGCTCAAGCAGCTTTCTTAAAAGGGAGGGACATTGCTGATAATATCATCATGGCAAATGAAGTTCTTCATGGTTTTAACCAAAAAAATAGCCCAAAAGCTTATTAAGATTGACTTACAAAAAGCTTTTGATAGTGTCAATCGATAATTTATCTTGCATAGATTAAGAGTGCTCAACTTCCCACCAGTCTTTATAAAATGGATTGAAGCCTGTGTGACACATGTTCCTTTCTCGTTGTCCTTAACGGGAGCTTTATGGATATTTCTTCTCTTCTTCGCTTAAGGTTGTCCACTTTCCCCTTACTTGTTCAATATCGCTATGGATGCATTTTCTAGGCTACTGGCCGAGCTCATTGCCTCAACTCATTTCCAACCCCTAAGGAAAATTTCTGAAACGCTTTCTCATCTTATTTATGTGGATGACCTCCTAGTTTTTGGCTCGGCTTGCCATTCTAATATTTCTTGCCTTTCCTACCTTCTCTCTATTTTCTATCATGAAACTAACCTTTCTGCCAACGCCTCTAAATCATCTATTTGCTTCTCTAAAGCAGTGGAACCCTCTCTTATGTCGGATCTGAGTGCTGCTATGGGATTTCAGCTGGTTGATTTGCCTTGGAATTACTTAGGCCTTTCCATTTCCTCCTCTAAACTGAAAGCTGTTGAATGCACTAAAATTCTGGACAAACTACAGTATTGGCTCTCGGGTTGGAAACGTTCTTTACTCTCTTTTGCAGGTAGATTACAATTAATCAGGTTTACTTGTTGGAGCTACCTAATATATTGGTTTAGAGCCTTATCGTTGCCTAAAAAAGTACGGAAATCCATCAAGACTCTTATTGCGTCATTTCTATATAATAATGGGGTTGAAAGGAAATTTCATACTATCTCTTGGGTTAACACTACTAAACCGTTTGTGGTGGCTTGGGTATTCTAGCATTGATTCTCTTAATCTAATATGCAAAGCCAAAATTATTTGGAGAATTTACAATTCCAGATCACTTCTTGCCTCCTTTTTCTCTGGGCAACATTTCTACTTGTGGGGAAAATCATCCTACTCCTACACGGCTCTTTATAAAGAACTTATATCCACTGCTGTAAGATGCAGACGCTGTCTTACTTTTCAAGTGCTTAATGACAGCAACCTATATTTCTTCTTTGACCCTTGGCTAGCTGGTGTGTCTCTTGTGGAGAAATTCTCGGTGTTTACTTGGTTTAATTGTCGATACTATGGTTTGTGAGGCCATTACAAATAATGCTTGGAATCTTCCTGTTAATACGGTGACCCCTCATGAATGTATCAATCTTATTCACAACACCCCATTATTAACAACACTAACAACATGGCTAATTGCCTTTGGAATAGAACGACCATAAGGCAACTCACACTTTCATTTTTCAGGATTACACTAAACCATATTGGGCCAAATTTATTTGGTTCAAAGGTTTCTCTATTAAATATGCTACTTTTGCTTGGAGAATTCTTATGGAAGGCTTAAAAACAAAAGATACTCTTATTAAAAGAGGCATGCCGGTCAATCCTCAATGCGTATTATGTCACACTTTTAATGAAAACCACCGACATCTCTTTTTTGAATGTTCATTTGCAATGGATGTCCTTAAACGCTCCATTCCGATGGGTAATTTTTTTCACATGGGCTGCTCTTTAATGCAATTACTACTCTATGCTGAAAAGCTAACTTGCAAGGTCACAAAAAAATTCTACTTGCTATCTATAGCCATCAATGCTCACTATATTTGGTTGGAAAGGAATCAACGGATTTTCATAGAGATATATCCCTTCAGGTTGAAACTGTTACTCAAAATATCTGCTATATGCAAAAAAGTTATAAATGGAAATATAATTACATTGTAACCTATACATTTATATTTCAGCTAATACACTACATTTCTCTTCTCTGGTTGGTTTGGTTTCTTCGGATCGAGCTTGTTAGTTATTCCTATGACTTTTCTGGAAAGATAAATAATGGCCAATCATCGGTTTTATTTTTTAAATTCTGGATGGCTACTGTTTATTATGGAACTTCTATGTGCCGGAACCTATATATCATCTATATTTCAGCTAACACACTACCTTTCCCTCTTATCTGGTTGGTTTGGCTCCTGCTGATCGAGATTTCTACCTACTCCTATGACTTCGGAAAGATAAGTTTGCCATTCGGCTATGCTTCAATCGGATTTACTTTCCGTTGTTTTTTGAGCTATGATGAACCTTCTTTGGCTCAACCACCGCCAATGTATTCGTTTTTTTATTTCGGATGGTTGCCGTTTATTATGGAACTCTACTTGCTAGTTTTGGGTACTATGGATGGAGCCTCCTGCTCAACCGGCACTGTGATTCGATGCTAATGAACATTCTGTATCTCCTTTCTCGGTTTCATGGACGCTTATTATTTACAATTGGCTTGGAGTAACCTCTCCGATCATTGGCCTCCCGACTGAGCCCAACTTGCATTCGATTTCAGGGATATTCGAGCTCTTGGTTGTACTTGATTTTCTTCACTTTTGTTTTTATCTTTTATCCTTTTGTTGATGATTATAGCAATTTCCATGTAAGCTGTTTGTGATTTTTTACTTTCTTCTTTTCACATATGTAACTATGTTTAATCTATGAAATCTGGGCGAGGCCCTCATTTTTCTCGAAAAAAAAAAACTATTCTGAAGGTCAAAAACGTGCTAAGAAGATTTTCAGAGCACGTGTTTGACCTTCGGATAATTGATGGAGAATTTTTTTATTTTTATTTTGAGACTTATATTCAAGAGTTTAAACCAGCAAATATATATATATATATATATATATATATATATATATATATATATATATATATACAACAAATATTTTATTTATATTACAATTTGTTGGTATTGCCAAGATTTCTACTGTAAATCAGAAACTTAAATAAAAAATTTGTTGAAATTGTAGGCTTTTAACTCTAGTTGCCCCTTTTCTGCACAGTGGCCTTCATGATTTTCAAACACATATGACGAGATTTTGGTTTTCAAGAAATTATTTGATTGTTAGTATCTGGTGTCTTATTGCTATTCATTTCCCCAGAAATTTATATAGACATTTTCCATAGAAAAAAAAAACATGAAGACAAAGTAAAAAAATAAAAATAAATAAATAAATAAAATAAAATAATCATCAACTATTTATGAAGAATTAAAAATAATCTTCAATTATCCAAAATGATTAGTTTAATTTAGAGTTTTATGCACATAGAAAAATGCCCAAAATAAATTCACACTAAACTATATTTCAAATAATACAAAATTAATTATTTTTAGCATAATTAATATGACACTCTCATGTATTAATCGCTCTAACATTAATAATAAAAATATTAAAATGCTCACACATTAATTAGCAATGTGCCATGCTTGAAGCGAAGTTAAAATGTTAACTTGACCACTCACTAATGGCTTCACATTCAACCAACAAAATAATGAAGCATCTAGTTTTTCTAATTCATACATCATACTTGTAAATTGATTAATTATTATTGCCCTTGTAGCTACTAGAACGCATTTTATGTTGTTCTACTAAAACTAACAAGCTTAAATTTTTGATATAAATGTCTACTATGAAATCTATTAATGGTATTAAATAGTACACATTCAAACACAAGAACCAACCCTTTTGTGTTTCTAAAATGAAGGTGAAGTTTTATTTATTTTCAAATATATGTATTTCTTTTACAAGTAAAACCAAATAAAATTTTTTTGATTACTCCTGTTCTTTGCCTTTAGAAATATATTATTATTCTCATCATGTGTAACTGTTGTTAAAAGTCGACTTTTTTGCTGACTCTTTTGAAAATACCCATCAACACTAATTTTAAGTCTAAAATCGACTAGAAAGTCCTTTTTGCAAATAACAAAACAAAGTTCAAGCCTTAAAATTGTTTTTTGTTTTATAAATATAAATATTCACTGGTATGTACATAAATAGTGGAACCTTGGTTGATGTTTATAATTTCGAGATAACACTCTCAAACTTTGTTAAATTGATCTTCTTATTTCATATAGACTAAGTTGCACTCTTTTTTTGAAGCCTCATTAGGTTATACTATTGGCAAATGTAATTTCAAGTCATCAATCACCTTTCTTATGAAAATATTACATATTATCTCTAAATTAATCTTAATTTTATTAACATGTCATATTGTAATTATTATAAAGTTTGAGATTTTACGATGGTAATTTCATGTACAAATGTGTTCTTAAAATAATATTATTTATCATGAATTGCTCCCCTCATGCTTGAACTAGATATCTTTTTTTATAACTATTGATGTTTCAATTAATTTTCTTTTGCTAAAATTGATATATTTTATACTACTTCTTTGAATTCCTCCTTAGTAATAAAAAGGGCTCCTAGGATAAAACTTCTTTTTTCTTTTCTCAAATGACACTCCTCTCTTCCTTGTTTTGTTATTTCTATGCTCTTCTTATTGCTTCTTATGTGGAGTGGAATGTCATACAAGTAAGAATTATATAAATTTATATAATGAAGATGACATCTTCTAATAATAATGATCAACCACTATTGAAGACTTACATAGTCTCTAATATATACATTTATAACAATCTCCCTTTATGACTTTAAAATATGCATCATTAGACTTTGTGTCACCATTCATTCAAGATTTTGTGATAGCCTTCAATTATAACTTCATGGTTGTTATCAATCTTAAAAAATCAAGATAAAATCTTATCTAATATATTTAATTAGATTAGACTTTTTTATTAATGATTTCTTACTTGGAGTCTAAATTTATAATGTGTTAGCTAAATGATTATGTTTGAAGACTTTTCAATATTACACCTCCGTGTTATTAGTTTTGAAAGTTTACTAAGTGATATGACACTGAAAATTCTACTAGTCGAAGCACGAATCTTGGTGTTGAAAGTAAACTAATCTGAAGTTGAAACTGGTCGAGATCAAGCACTTAAAATGTCATTGAAAACTTTGGGATATTAGGTAAATCACTAAATAGCCCTCAAACATGGAGTGTTTATAGTCAAATCGAGTGTTTCGATGAGCCGGATCTAACAAGCCCAAGATCTCATAATTCTGACTTCATTTGAGCATTCAAATACTTAAAATACATCAAATGATCAAATGAATCATTTTGAGCGCTCGATGAAGTGGAGTGGTTGATTTTGCATGTATTTCTGAGATGCCACTCCTCCCATCTATAAATAATCCTCATTTCTATATGAGGGGACCCAAGCAAGAGAGAGAGAGCTCTAAAGCGAAGATCCTCCAAGACAATCGCCACCACTCAACTGTCAACCACCGCCGTGCCGCCACCGTAGCCGCCGATCCTCGCATTGTCAATATCACGGTTCATCCATCATCATCGCCAATCGCCCTCATTGCTCGCCATCATCTCTACCACCAAGAATCGCTACCATAATGAACGTGACTATTTGTTCCCTCTCATATAATTGTAATCCGTTATCGGAAAAATTTTGTACTCAAACATATAGTGGAAGATTTTCTTTGGCTAAATTCCCGTGATTTTTCCTTTTTGAGATTTTTCCACGTAAAATTTTCGAGTTTTTCTTTCACTCTTTAAATACATGTGTATTTGGATTTTATACAAAGGCAAGTAAACTTTCTCTACATAGATTTTCTAGCACGCAACACTAAGGATCCACATTTCATCAATCCATCAATGGCTTATTAAATTTTGTCGTATTATTACGTTATAGTATTATTTTGAATTAATTCCTATCATACAATTACATCTGTTCTTTGGAAGCTTAAATTTTACATAAATTTTATTTTGCAATACTTATCATCAATTGGGTGAGACCCCATAATTTTTCTTCTTTTAAAATTTTCATGTGAAAACTTATTCATTCCTTATAACTCTTCTCTAATTTGTGTTTATACTAGATCTTCTCATAAAATGAAGATGTTAAATGACTTCTTTCTATCGCCATAGATATTCTAACTTACAATATTGGTTATCCTCTCATACAAACTCTCAAACAATGACCATGTCGCTAGATAACAAATAGCTTGAACCAAAATAACAAGTAAATTAAAAATATTCAATAAATCACTCAAATTTTAAAAATAAACTGATCATTGTCATAATTTTATCAAATGAAGGCCCTAAAAAGCTGATTGCTGAATGAGATTATAATCAGCCCCCAGTAGAGAAGGTGAATGCCAAGAGGACCAACCACTATGATCGTCGAGACACCCGTGATGGTTGAAAAAGACAATAATGGGGAATTTAGTTTTGAACTGGCCATAGAAATCTCAGCTCTTGACGTTGATTGTAGGGTTGTAAATAAATCGAGTTTGAGCGAAGTTAGTTTATTCATGTTCAACTCATTTTGTTTATAATGAGCTAGTTAGCTTGAACTGATTCATAAAATTTTGAAAAAAATAAACAACAAGCACGATTCGAACTTGTGCTGCTTGGGAATATGTCATGCCTGATAACCACTATGTCACATCTATATTAACATAATAACTATTTATTTTGAGCTAAAACGAATTGAACACGGTCGAAAGAAGTATTATTTTTGGCTAGTTTATAAATCGAATTTAAAATATTTGTTCATATTCGGCTTGCTTATTTAACGAATGAATCGAACACGAGCTATATAATAAGTTGAATATAAGCTGATGTGAACAACTACATTTTTTGACTACCCTAGCTCATTGAGTTCTTTGTAGTATGAGCTAAGTTTACATTTGCGAAACCTACCTCTTCGGAAAATATATTGGAATTTGTACATAATGTTGTTGGGAGGAGAAATTAAGATGTAGTGAGGCTGAGGCCATCAATGACCACAATTAGCTCATAACTCAGTGTTGGAGCAAGGGAAATTGCTACGGTGGAGTCGGGTAATATATGAATATTCTATAAATAAAAGTCACAGCAATAATGTGATAAAAATAGTAATAATTATACACAGTGAAATTTTTATTATTAAACAATTTAATATTTTTTAAAAATTTTCTTTAATTTTCATTGTAATACTAAAATTCATAATAAAATCCTATTTCATATTTTTTGTTTTTACTAAATTTTTAATAATATAAGCACAACCGACACAAATATATGAGATTAGTAATTAAAAAATGGCATGATATTATTTTTGTAAATAAATAATTTTTTTAGTGTTTTGTATATACTTTTCCTAAAAATATCAAAAATAATTGATACCACTTTTATTTATTCTCTCTAGTGATTTATCTTTCTCATATTTTTGTAAAAATAAATAAATCAGTCATTAGAGTCAAAATAAAATTTATAATCCACTCTCGCACATCATCCTTGATAGATCTTAAAATATAATGATTTTCATTTTATAATAAGCTAGATATAAACATTAATTCAATAATTTCTATTTAATATTTAAATTTTAAAAATAAATTATTGTTCATTTAAAACCGCATTAGAAGAAAGTTTCGCAAATTTGAAATCCAAAGACAATAATTTATTTAAAGATGAACAAGAAAACTTATTTTACGTGAAAAAATCTCAAAGAGGAAAATCAGTACCAAAGAAAAATCTTCCACATGTATTTGTAGTACAAAATCTTCCATAACATTACGGATTGCATAGAGAAAGAACAAATGCATAAATGATAAATGTGTAAGAAGAAGCATTTGCGTATGAAGAATCTAGAAATGCGAACATATCACGTAAAACAATCATAGAACGCGAGGAATAATGTAGGTCATGACAGAGGCAAAGATTAAAGGCAAAGGATCAATGACGCGGCCTGGTTAACGACCGTCGAGCGGCGCAAAATTGTGGGGATCTTGTTCTCTATAAATAAAGTCATAATGAGAAATGAGTTATTACAGATTTATAAAATACATGCAAAACCGAAATCCTCTCCATTGGACTAATTCATGATAAATCTCGATCATAATGTATTTTTTTGAATGCCCAAATGATTTGTAATTATGAGATATTGGCTTGTTTGATTAGTCCAAGATCGATAATTATAAACACATAATGTCAAAGATATTTTGTGATTTAAATATATCCCAAAGTTTAAGAATATTTTAACTGCTTCATCTCGGTTAACTTCTGATCACTTATTTTTAGATCATTAATTCAATCACTAATATTTTTATATCAATTATAATAAATTAAATTCATATAATATTTAAAAAGCTCAGAGCCCCACTAAAAATTCCTTTGGAAATGTTTGGGATCAATTTTGTTTTGTGTTTTGTATTTTTATTTATATGTTATTTTTAAAAATATATTTATTTTATATTTTTTATATTTTTTATTATTCATTTTTAAATAAATAATAGTACTTTTAAAAATACTTAAAACATTTTAAAATAATAATAATAACTGAATATACTTTAATTTGAAATAAAAGTAAACAAAATAAAAATGTAAATATAATAAATAAAATAAAATTTATCAAACAGCCCCTTCGAAATGATTTACTTTAAAAGCACCAACACTGATACCTTCCACCTAATCCGCAACGGTCGAAAAATCCCTCCAACGTTCACAAACTCTATTGAAGTCTCTTCTTCCTTCCCAGAAGCCCTTCTATCTATCTATCCAGTCTCCATTTCTTTCCTTCTGTAACCTCGCTCTCTAACTTTCTATCCCAATCTTTCCAAATAGCGCCAATGGAACCCGCCGAAATCGAATGGAAGAACGTCGTCTCCCATTACGAACTCGACGAGGTCTACGAGCGCATAAACGCCCCCAAATGGATCGATTTCTCCGTCCCCGATGCCGCTGTTGATGACGTCGCCTGGTTCTGCCGCCCTGATTGCCGCCATCCTATCACCTACGAGGATTTCGACCGCTGGAACCCCAGCCCCAAGGTCCAACTCTGTTTCTTACTCTATGTTTCCCTTTTCTCAACTAAAGATTCCTTTTCGTTTATTCTCCGTGGTCTTCTTTTGGTTTCAGGTGAAATTCTTGAGATCTGATTCAGACGCCAATCGGGATGGCGAGCGGAACAACAATCAGAGGTAAGATCTTAGCTTGGAAAGAAACAAAGAGATTTAGTTTTGATGGAATTCTATGCTCTGATCACAGGGATGATAATTTGAAGAGGAGAGTTGGAATTGTTTCTGTCTTCCCATGGCCGAGTAAGCCCACATTAATTCCAGAAGAGCTAGAGAAGATCTTGAGAACCAGAATCCGAACATGGAAGCTGCTCCGCTGACGATGAAAGGAAAGAAGATTGCCGTTGCGGCAAAGAAGGAAGCCATTAAATCAAGCGCAGAAAAGAAAGTGGTTGTTGATGAGGAGGAGCTGGGAGCAACTCAAAGAGAAAGATCGCCGCCTCAGCCTCGGCTAAAGAGCACTTTCTCAGCGAGGAATCTTTTCACAGGGAGAGATATCTTGAGCCAGATCTCTGAGTTCTGCCTTGAATTGAAGAAGCTGGCTACAGGAAAGGATACAGCTGCTATTGAAGAGGAGAAGAAGGGCAAGATGAAGAAGACGTTAGAAGAAGGTAAAGCTGCTTCGAAGGAGATTATGGAGGAAAAGAAGGCTCCAATTTCCACCATGTAAGTCAATTGACATTTGGCCTTAATCATTCATACATTTAAATTGAAATTTAGATTAGGATATTCATTTATTCAAATCTTGATCAAAATAGATCTCGTAATTATTAAATTCATTTTATTATGAGTTTAATAAATAAAAAAATTAAATATCTATTCAATACATCTTAAAATAAATTTAATAATTATGAGATCAACATTTTTATCCTTTTTATTTATATCTTAAAATACTTTGATTTAATGTTATAAATTCAACTGTATACTCTGCTGAACTATATGAGACTATAGTTGTGTAAGTCTCATATTTTAATTCAATTTCATCCCACCATAAAGAACTCACATATCTTTGTTATGAACTGCAGAAAAACAGGCAGCTTGAAGAAGAAGTGTGAATTGACAGTGAAGTTTGATGGCAGTGGAGAGAAGAAAAACAAGATTCTGAAAGAAGCAAGAGCTTACCCTCCAACTCCTCAACGATTCCCTTCACCTTCCAGTCATCTTCCTCAGCTCAAGAGTTCAAAAGCTTCTGAAAATTCCAACTCTTCTTCTTCTTCTTCTTCTTCTTCTTCTTCTCATCTTTGCAAAATTTCTAAATCCAAAATTCCAGTAAGTTGAAAGCTTGTTTGGATTAAATTCTAATTAAAGCTTAAATATTATGTTCATAATATTCGATGTTTATACGATTGAATGAGGAGCAGGAGAGAGGGGTGCTTATGGAGCTGGAGCAAAGAAGGGAGGAGAAGAAGATTCAAATGATTCCAAAGAATGAAGAATGTAACACAGCTTCTGTTCTTTCTGAAGCAGAGGGGAGTACAGTGGATTTGTTCTGGTTCTTGAAGCCTTGCACTTATCTAAGTTGATTTGAACGATTGGAGTTCAATTGAGATTAGCAGTTTGGTTCTTTTTTTTGTCAATTTCTACATGTGATTAATTTTATAGTTGTGTTTGATAAGTTCATTTCTTTCGCTGCTTTTGAGAGGAATAATAATGTAAAAAGTCAGATGTGCTGTAGCAATTTAATTATTTCCCAGTTTTTTTAATCTTTGTTAATTATATCCGAGTATAGAACAATGTATGGCCTTGTTCTTTCTTTCATATTATTGATAATCTTCGTTTACTAGCTGAGAAATTTATGAGAGAGTGACTCTGTATTTCGTCACTTTGAATGTGCTTTATTTTGTACTGCATTTTATTTGGTAGAAAAAGAAAGTTTATTGATCAAAATTTGATTTTTAAAAGGAAATTTGACTTTAAATCACTTGTAATAGGCAAAAAACTTGTCCAAATACCCCTCTAATTTATTTCATTGGAGAAATATATTTGCAAGTTTGCTTAAAATAGTCATATTCTTTAATAAGTGGTTAAGACCTCAATGAGCAGTTAAGCAATCTTTTGATATAGTTATTTCTTATTTCTTGTATATGTATTTAGGCTGGGACGATATTACATGGCGAAGATTTATTTATATTTCATCGTGTTATTTAAACATTCTTTGACTTGTATTCAATTATTATTCAAAGATGATGCAACCATAGTTCAAAATTATTTGATTATTAGTTAACTATGCTTTGATAATTTTTTATTGATTATTAGTTAACTATTCATTGTTGAATGATTGTTTAATTTTTTTTTGAGTATTATTAAATCATTATTTAAAGGTGCTTCAATCATAGTTCCATCATCATTTTAGGGTTGTTTGATTGTTAATGTGATCCTAATTCAAAGCTGTTTTGACAATGATTTGATCATATATTAAAGATTGATTAAATATGATTCAATGTTGATTAAATTGATACATTTGAGTCTCTTGTTATATATAGAGATGTTTAATCTAACCAAATCAATTGAGAGGCATTATATCGCTCGAGTTATATATAGGGTTTAAGTGTGATGGACAAACTAGTTAGATAAAGTTATTTACCTTATTGTCCATGCTGAGAGATCCATCTTTGATCAAGTTAGAATGTTTTGTTGTTCGAATACTTCAATTATTGTTGAGGATGGCTGATGACAGTGAGAAAGAGAGTTGCACCATCATACTTAATATTTGAGGAAAAATATAATATTTGAAATTACTATTGATATGATCCTGAAAATTCTACTAGTCGAAGCACGAATCTTAATGTCGAAAGCAATCTGATTCTGAATCAAGACTAACCCAGATTAAGCGTTTATTATCAAATCGACTCTTAAACATGGAGTGTTTATAGTCAAATCGAGCGTCTTGACGAGCCAGATCTAACAAGTCCAAGATCTCATAATTCTGACTTCATTTGAGCATTCAATTACACAAAATACATCAGATGATCAAGGGAATCATTTTGAGCTGTCTGATGGAAGAGTGGTTCGGATTTTGCATGTATTTACGTAAACGCCACCCTCCGATCTATAAATAGCCTCATTCTTCACATGAGGAGAGGCCAAGCTAAAGAGAGAGAGAGCTCTAAAGCTTGAAAATCCTCCAAGCATAATCGCTTACGATGACGACCCCCATCGGCCCAACCACCGCTGACGGCGCCGTTGCCGCCACCACCGCGGTCATTACCGCTACCACCGCTGATCATCACTATCGACCCGCCGGCCATCTCCGGTCATTACCATTATGCCGGGCTATCTCGCTGACATAGATCATTGCGCACTGCTGACTACTGCTGCAATTGCCGCTGACCATCGCTAACCGCGTGCCATCAATCCCGCTGTTGCCAACTATCGCTGCGCTCGCTACCACTATCGCCCATCGCCGGCCACCATCGGCATTGCCATCCACTACTGCTTACATCATCGCATCACTACTGCTGGCCACCGCATAATCGCCATCTCAGGGTCACCACCACCGACGCGACCATCATTCTCGGTTCGCATTTGCCACCATCATCTACTACTACTAGAATGTACACTCTAATCATGGCTATATATGTTGTTCAGGATTCTATTGTCGCCCTTCTCATATATACAATCAGTAATATGGAAAATTTTGTACTCTAAAACAGATACATAGTGGAAGATTTTTACTGGGCTAGGCCCCGTGATTTTTTCCCTCTTTTCGAGGTTTTTTCACGTAAAAATTCTGGAGTTTTATCATTAATTCTTCAAACATCTGTGTGTGTGCTGGACTCTGCAATAAAGCTAAGACGTAAACTTTTACTCTACCGCAACTGGTTTTCTAGCACGCAACAACTATATTTGTTATGGTGGTTTAGTTGTACTTTGAAGCATTCTCATCTAATGAAGAGCTAACTTTAAGAGTATGATTGAAAGCAATAAATTGCTTAGTAACAACTTCAATGGGGACAATATCTTTATAAAATACAACTATAAGGAAAGCTTTCTTATCTTTATTCAGATAGATGATACCTGAAAGTTTTGGCTATATTTCTTTGTAAAGGGCGTGCTCAATTGTAACAAAAGTATATTTATTTTCATAGACATGCTTTATATTTTTAAAGGGAGAAAATACCAAGGGATTGAAGAGAGACATGGTGTACTATGAGGCTACTTTATTAAAGATGAGTACACCAACCTAATAAACTGCAACTGGATAAGTGGTATTTTTGTAGCATTGAGCATTTGAAATAATCCTAGAGGGAGGATATATGCTTAGCACTTTAGAGATAACTAATTATTTGAGTTGAAAGTGCAACTTGATGCTCATAAATAAGATTTTTTTTATTGTTTATGAATAAATATGTACATTTATATATATACATATATTTTTAATTTAGACATTATTGGGTGATTATTATAATTTAACAAGGAGCTTTTCTAATATATTTTTTACAATGACTAATTTTAGGAGTTTAATATATGTACTCATCCTCAGTTCGTCTTAACTAAAACAGTAAAGAACATAGTGACCACCCCCATTTTTGAGGAGAGATTAAAAGAGATAATAAAAGCATAATCAGTTATAAGTCAATTTATTTAATTTAATGAATAGTTAGAATAGCTTTTTATCATTATTTATGAGTTGAAGAGAAGCTAAATTTTGCTAGAGAATAAAATAAAATAAAATTATTTCATAAAAAGAGTACTCTATCTACTCTTTGTCTAGAGTCTTCTATATAAGAAAATGTAAGAGAGGAAAAAGGAGAGAGAAGATGTGCTAATTATAGACCCAACCTTTGGCTTAATTGATGATGGCAAAAAGCTTCAAAAGAAGAGGGATATGGAGCATAAAGTGGAGAGGTGGGAGATGGAAGAGATAAGAAATCAAGCCCTTGCCACCATACATGGAGATGATGAAGTTAAGAAGATGGTGGATGTCAGCTTATCTCCTATATATAAGAAATGATTTTTTATTCTTCAAATCTTCTTCAATGTAGAGAAAGGGTCACCATGGATAAGGCTCTGAAGACTACTTTTATGATAAGTTAAAAAATTAACCAAAAATTTACTTCTTACATATATAGTTTAATGAGTCCTTTAAATCTTATTTGTAGTGATTGTTATAAAACATATGCTCGAGTAATTAGTGGCTAATGTGATCTCATACACTTTGAGAAGAAAATATTTATCTTATATAAATTAACTGATTACTCATGAACAATAGTTAATGCTTGAGATGGAGTGACTTTAGCTTGAGATGTTATATTGAAGATACAATTTCATTATATACCATATGACTATCCAGCCAATAATAGTAAGTTTAGAATTTATTGAAACTTGAGTTTATTATGAATTTAACAAGCAAACAACTTTGAGTACAATGTTGGATTTGGTTATTACATTTCATCCATAGATAGATGAATAGTTAGAGCAAACCTTTCATATATTAAAATATTTATTGAGTATTTATATTATTTACTTTAGAGGCAGCTCAAAAATTATAGTATACATGTAGAATTCACCTATAAAAACAATTTTCAAGTTTGCATTCTCATAATATGGCATGATTCTTTTTATAGCAAGATGTATAGATTCCTTTTATGTTGTTTTAAGGTTGGTAAAAAAAAAACTTATAGGATCTCAATTTGGTGATCAATCTATCAAGAAGATTTATTAAATGTGAAGACAACTACAATCAATTTAGAAGCATCTAAGGATATATTTTGATTATAAGCATAGGAAGATTGAGTCTAAGGTTAGAAATCACGTATTTTTGAAGATTTCACCTATGCGTAGAGTTACGCAATTTGAAAATAGGAAAGCTTCATCCCTACTTTATTGGACCTTTTAAAGCAATTGAGAGATTTAGTAGAATTTCATATCGATTAGCTCTTCCCCCAGTAATAATGCATGATAATTTTTATATCTCTCTACTATGATGCTATGTGCATGGAGATTCTCATGTAATTTACTTTCAGACTTTGTTAACACATAAAGACTTGAATTATGAAGAGGTACTAAAGCATATTTTGGAGCATGAGGTTCAATAGCTTTAACATCAATATATTCTATTTGTTAGAGCATTATAGAAGAACTAGTTAGAATAATAAGCAACATGAGAACAAAAAAGTGATGATCATAAAGTATTTTCAGAAAAAAACATGAAATTTTTGGGACCAAGTTCTTTTCAGATTAGACCAAACCCCATTACATGAATCAACCCTAACTTCATCTCGTTTATGATTTCAAGCTTCATCCTTCTTTATCATGCAATCACATAACCCTCATTAGCTTGTAATCATCGCTCATAACTTCTCACACTTGTGACTAACTTTCAATGGTCTAATAACTAGCTCTCTCTTATATTTTCTTCCTCTTGAATTCTTATTCATCATCGTCAAGAAAGAAGCCTTTCACTCACTTCTTTCTTCCTCCACTAAATAATCACAACAATGAGCTTTCTTCCACCCCCTTCTCCTCTACTTCCCCATTTATCTTCTTCTTCATATTCCTTACTTTCTCCAATGTTCTCTTCTTTATAGCCTCATTATGTAAGATATAAAGCTCTCTTATAGACCATTTAACACGAGAATGTGACCATCTATTATATTATTGTTATTAATTATAATTAATGTCAGGTCCATATAGAGTTAGTTTTAATTAAATGCTTGCTATTATATTATTATTTTGATGAATATATTGATAACTTATTATTTGAGGATATAAGGGTAGACTACATTTTCTAATAGTGATAACTAACTCAATTAGATGGTGAGGTAGTATCTCTTAATTACACATGACCAATGACTTCCAATGCATTTACTTGATGTTTAATATAGTTAATTATGAGTAGACTAGCATTATATTATCGTATGTCAGTTCTTGATATAGTTTAAATATTAATTTAGGAATCTCTTATGTAGGACATTTGAGATGAGTTTCACTTAACATCATTGATTTCATTTCAAATAAATTTGAATGTTTGTATTTATTGCTTCAAAGTAAGTAATTGTTATTTATTAAGGCATTAAAATGTTTTTTGTTAGGAGCTTTGTTTTTTTTTATATTTGTATTAGGTTATTAACATCAAAGTATATTGATTATAATTTACAAATTACTTTACTCTAAATTACTTTGATATTATCGACATCAGATAATATGATGATAACAAGTATCTAATATTATATAATAATTTATGCACTTTTATTGTTCATACTATGTGCATTTTTTTATATTTTTGATTAATAGGAGTTACTATTATCAAACTCACTCATGATATATTTTTTTTAATAATATGTTCTACGAGGGTGTTTGGGGAATTATCATCATAAGAGTAAAGATTTTAGTAGTGATAGTGCATTCAGTATAATTTAGGGTGTAAGGGTATATTGCCTTCCAGATTGAGGATAATGACTTTAATTCTCTTATAATTTGTTGCATTGTAATTGTATTGTATACCTTGTTCTTATAGTTATGTTAAATCTCTTATAATTTATTGTGTTGTTATTGTGCCCACAAATTAAAAGACTAATTATATGTGCTTTACACACATTAATCTCTATATTTATTAAAATAATGTCAATAGTGCTTAAATGATATTAAAATATATGAAAAAGAATATATTTCACTTTAGATAGTTTAATGTTTGTGATAGTCTTAACATAGTTTAGGTATACGAGTGTTATATAAATAAATATATGCATAAAATTTAGAAAGATTTACATATATATTACATAAATTTTATGTATTTATATATCTAATAAAAGTTAGATATTTACTTATCTAATACTTTTCTATACTTTAAAATGTGAATTTCACTTTTAAAAAATGAGTGATTTTTTTTATGTGATATTGAAGATTGTGGTGTTATATATATATAAATTAAAATTTAGGAGTTAGATTTATAAATACATAAGAATTGTGTGGTATGAATATAAATCCCCATAAATCTCTTTTTTTTATTTAGCTAAGAAATATTATGAGAACCTAATCTCTTTATTCCTATAGAATCATATAATTTTATTTTATTACCACTATAGTTTTAAGGGTTATTTGGTTGGAAGGAGGATTTAACTCAAATATGATTTAGTCAATTCTATAAATCTAGGTTTAATAAATTCAATGTGAGCTAAATCTTGAAAAATTATTCAATATGATAAGTGTAAAATCATTTAAATTTAGATAAGTTATTTACTTATTTAATTTAAAATTCTAATATTTATATGACTATGATATATTAGTATATTTGTTTGGCATATATAAACTTTGATCTAATTAATTATAATAATTAAATCAAATTTAGTCTAACTAAATATTTCATTTGATATATTTCATTGAATCAATGATTAATAATCTACCATGCTAATTAAATAATAACTCCACTATGTACTTCAGCTTGATTTAGATTTTTAATTAATATATATGATCTGATTTAATAAATTTAATTATTAAAATTCCATCAATTATAATTATAATAATTAAATCATAGTTAGCATAAATTACTTTTCTGATAATTCATTAATTAATGTTTTATAAACTAATATAATATAATAATTTCTAGCACACTCTAACATTATATATATATATATATATATATATATATGACACTTAAAATACTACTAGTCGAAGCAAGAATCTTGATGCTAAAAGCAAGCAGATCCGAAGTTGAAAGTCGTCGAGATCAAGCTCTTAAAATATTCTTGAAAACTTTGGGATATCAGTTAAATCCCTAAATAGCTCTCAAATATGAAGTGTTTATAGTCAAATCGAGCGTCTCGACAAGCCGAATCCAACAAGCCCAAATTATTACAATTCTGACTTCATTTGAGCATTCAAATACTTAAAATACATCAAATGATCAAAGGAATCATTCTGAGCCGTCCATGAAGTGGAGTTGTTCAGATTTTGCATGTATTTACAGAGACGCCACTCCTCCAATCTATAAATAGCCCCTCATTACTCATATGAGGGGAGGCCAAGTAAGAGAGAGGAGAGAGCTCTAAAGCTTGAAGATTCTCCAAGCACAATCCGCCACCACTGACGATCGCCAACCACGCACCCGGCCACGATCCTCGCCAATTCTTCTTCTCCATCATGACACCTTCATCGTCCGATGTCTCCCGTTTCACCATTATCTACCACTAGCAACTATTATCACCAACGGACTACATTGTTGTTCTTCTCATATGTAATCTGTAATCCGTTATCGGAATATTTTGTACTCAAATGATACATAGTAGAAGATTTTATGCTAGGCCCCGTGGTTTTCCCTTTTTGAGATTTTTCAAAAATTATGGAGTTTTCTTGTTCATTTTTAAATACTTGTGTGTGTGTGTTGATTTCACAAAGTAAAACTTTCACTCTACCACAACCGGTTTTCTGCAATGCTTTAACGTGGAAAACCGATTCCCATTATTTCATCTTGTATGGTGATCAAGTTTTCCAGCAAGATCAAAACTACCATCGAGGTGGAGCATTTCAAGCTTTTAAAGAGCGCAAGCGAAGAATGAAGATTCATCAAACTTCGTTCCTTCAGATTTTATCGAAAACTGGGGGGCAACTCTTAATCTCAGAAGATCGCCCATGTTAAGCATCTAATTGATTACCATCCCAAGAAACAAGTCAAAGTTGGAGGATATTTCAACATTGAGAAGAGATATAGCTTTGCAAATTATGATTTTCCAATCATACTCATGGAAAAACAAGACCAATGTTAAGAAGCAACTTTGGCTACAACCACAAATGGAAGTTTTGATTCGATCTCATCCATACAGGTTAACGTCATCAGGTAACACCCTGACAAACAACCTTGAATAGGTCAAAAATTCTCAACGGATTCAATTCGACCTCATCCATACAGGTTAACGTCATCAAGTAACACCCTGACAAACAACCTCGAGAGTCAAAAGCCTTAGTGTATTCAATTGATCTCTTCCATATGTTAATGTCATAACACCCTGACAAACAACCTTGGATAGGTCAAAAATCTTCAACGGATTCAATTCAACCTCTTCCACACAGGTTAACGTCATCGAGCAAAGACTCTGACAAACAACCTAGGATAGGTCAAAAGGTCCTTGGTGGACTTCCCACCTCTTCCATACAGTTAACGCCATCGGTAACACCTGCAAACAACCTCGGATAGGTAAAAAATTCTCGCCGATTCAATTCGATCTCATCCATAGTTAACGCCATCGTAACAAAACAACCTCGATAGTCAAAATCCTCAACGGATTCAATTCGACCTCATCCATATAGTTAACGCCATCGTAACACTCGACAAACAACCTGATAGGTCAAAATCTTTAAATTCAATTCGATCTCTTCTATAGTTAACATCATCGTAACACCGACAAACAACCTCTGGATAGTCAAAATCCTCGCCAGATTCAATTCAACCTCTTCCACATAGTTAACGCCATCGAGCAAAGACTCTAACAAACAACCTAGATAGATCGAAAGGTCCTTGGACTTTCCACGCCTCCACACGTGTTAACATCATCGTTAACCGCCGATCACACTCGACAAACAACCTAGATAGGTCAAAAGGTCCTTGGTGGACTTCCCACCTCTTCCATATAGTTAACGCCATCGGTAACACCTTGACAAACAACCTCTGATAGGTCAAAAATTCCTGATTCAATTCGACCTCTTCCATACAGGTTAACGTCATCAGGTAACACTCTAACAAACAACCTAGGATAGGTCAAAAGGTCCTTGGTGGACTTCCCACTCTTCCATACAAGTTAACGTCATCTAACACTCGACAAACAACCTGATAGGTCAAAATCCTTAGCGGATTCAATTCGCCTCTTCCATGTGTTACGCCATCGGTAACACTCTGACAAACAACCTCAGATGGGTCAAAATTCTCAACGAATTCAATTCGACCTCTTCCATACAGGTTAACGTCATCGGGTAACACCCTGACAAACAACCTCAGATATGTCAAAAATCCTCAGCGGATTCAATTCAACCTCTTCCATATAGGTTAACATCATCGGGTAACACTCTGATAAACAATCTCGGATGGGTCAAAATCCTTAGCGGATTCAATTTGACCTCTTTCATACAGGTTAATGTCATCGGGTAACACATTGACAAACAACCTTAGATAGGTCAAAAATCCTCAGCGGATTTAATTTAACCTCTTCCACATAGGTTAATCATCGCTGGTCACCCGTGCCGATTATCGCGGCATCTTCGGTCATCCCTGCCGACTCTGGCGCATGCTACCGTCGATCATCTCATTCGTTTGCCGACCACCCGTTGCCGCTTAACCGTCTGCCGCGCCGGACCATCGCTGCATTTTCGCCGGTCCCGCATTACCGCCCGGTCGCCACCATCACCGCATCATTCTTTGCGCGACCACCCGTCGCCGCTACCATCGCTGATTACCGTATGCGGTTATCATCGACCATCACCGAACAATTTTTTTTGGTCACCCGCCCTATTCATCGGTCATCCACTGCTGATCGCCAGCTCGCTAAACCGCTGCTGCCCGACCCCCATCGGCCATCGCCGCCATCGCCCATCAATTTTAGTCGGTCATCCCCTGACTACCGACGCCTGCCAGCGTCGCCGATTCTGCTGACCACCCTTAAGCTTAACCCATGGTCACCGCTGCCGTATCGTCGCTGATAACTACCACCGATTATCGCCGGTAATTACTGCCATATTGCAATCTTGCGGTCACCACCATCATTGCGGTTATCCCGCTGACTATCGCCGGCATGCACTATCGTCCCCTTGCCATGCGCTTCTTCGTCGGTCATCACCATCGGTCCGCTCGACCATCGATAATTTTCACCGGCTCATCCCGCTTTATCGGCTATCACCACCGTCATTGTTGCCGTTCGTTGCGACCACCTCGGCTTGCCAGCAACCATCATCGCTGACACCATCGCCGATCGCCGCTCCATCGTCGGCAATCTCCGCCGGTCACCACCATCGTTGGTTATCTCGCCGACCCGTCGAAGTCACCGCCTGAATAGTGTCTGAAATCATTGACGCCTCGCCGAGTGAAACCGCGGCGGTATGTGACACGCGATCGCTCCAACTGGACGGTCCGAGTAAGATTGGCGCCTCGCCGAGGAAAAATTATGAACACGACGTATGCAGTGTGTGCCGATTGCCTCCGGCGGACGGTCGACGAGATACTTGATCGAGGGAAAATTGTAGACACGACGTATGTACCGTGGGCCTTGATCGCCTCCAAACCCGGTCGGTCCGACGAGTACAGTTGACGCCTCTTTCGAGGAAAAACTGTAGACACGACGTATGTACCGCGGGCCTTGATCGCCTCCAAATGACCTTCTCTCAAGAAGAAGAGAAGGTGTATTCTCCCTCTGGGGTTTTAGACACCTTATAGGCAAAATGTCAAAATCACTAAACCAAACAACCGCCCAAAACCGCTCAAAATGGGTGGAAACGGACGAAAATAAGAGAAAATGACGTTTGCTCGTGGCGCCAGCGGCTCTCGTTCGCTCGCGTTCATCCCGTCGTCGACCAGAATCCGTTCGAACCATACATTCTTCACCTGACGCTCAACCGCGTTCAACTTATACGGGCTGCCAGTCACGTCATTCCGTGACCGAGGGCGATTCTTGCGACTTCGCCGCCCTACGCCGCTGCGTCGCCCTCGATACCCAGCTGACCCGTATCGCGGCAGCGCATGGAGCGCGTCTGGCGCCTCGGACCATGGGCTCATGCGTGCTCACCGTGCACTCGCCCGTGCTTTACCGGATGGATCAGAACCTTAAAATCACCGATACTTACACACATCCCTGCTCACCGTGGTCATAATTCTCATCAAGATCTGTTCTCTCAAAACATGTGGTTAATGAACCCTCAAATTTCATTGAAGAATTTGCTATTTTCAAGTATTTGACATATATATTTTTTGTTGATTGAGATAATGTCATCCAAAAATAGGGGGATAATTGATATAACACTTAAAATAATACTAGTCGAAGCACGAATCTTGAGGCTAAAAGCAAGCTAATCCAAAGTTGAAACTGGTCGATATCAAGCTCTTAAAATATTCTTGAAAACTTTGGGATATCAGTTAAATCCCTAAATATCTCTCAAATATGAAGTGTTTATAATAGTCAGGCCTCGACAAGCCAAATCCAACAAGCCCAAGATATTACAATTCTGACTTCATTTGAGCATTCAAATACTCAAAATATATCAAATGATCAAAGGAATCATTCTGAGCCGTCCGATGAAGTGGAGTGGTTCAAATTTTGCATATATTTACAGAGACGCCACTCCTCCAATCTATAAATAACCCCTCATTACTCATATAAGGGGAGGCCAAGCAAGAGATAGGAGAGAGCTCTAAAGCTTGAAGATTCACAAAACGCGCCACACTCGACGATCGTCAACCACCGCCGGCCCGATCCCCATCGCCAATCTCGTGTCTCCATCATGATGACCTTCATCGCCGCCGATGTCTTCCGTTTCACCATTATCTGCTACCACTAGCAACTGTTATCACCTGAATGTGACTACATAGTTGTTGTTCCCTTCTCATATGCAATCCTGTAATCCTGTTATCGTGAAAATTTTGTACTCTGAAAAAGATATATAGTGGAAGATTTTTATTGGGCTAGACCTCGTGGTTTTTCCCTTTTTTTGAGGTTTTCCACGTAAAAATTCTGAAGTTTTTTTGTCCACTCTTTAAATACCTGTGTATGTGCTGAATTTCACAACAAAGTTAAGGCGTAAACTTTCACTCTACCACAACTGGTTTTCTAGCACACAACAATATATATATATACATATTATTGTGTGCTAAAAAACCAGTTACGGTAAAATAGAAGTTTACGCTTTAACCATGTTGTGAAATCCACATAGAATGAAAATAGAACAAGAAACTCTTGAATTTTATGTGAAAAATCCCAAAAAGAGGGAAAAATCAAACAATAAAATGTTTCACTATATATATATTACAGTTTGGTTTTCCGATAACAGATTACAGATTATGAAAGCCACGGAAATCCCAAAACCAGTGTGATAGCTATCTGGTAGTTGGGTTGTAACAATTGTTGGTGGTAGTGGCGATAGTGAATACGCCGGTGATCTGTGGCTGTGGGGTGGTGGCTAGCTGGTGATCTACGATCAACAATGACTAACATTAGCGGCCGACGGTGGTTGGCGGCGGCGACCGGCGATTGTGGTCAACGGCGACGGCGATGATTGGCGGTGGTAGCGGTGGAACGCCGGTGGTAGTCAAAGTGGTACTGCAGCGGTGGTAAGCGATAAGGATGCAGCGATGGTCGGACCGGCGGACGACGGTGGTCGGCGGTGGTGACCAACGACGATGGTCGATGGCGGGGAGGACCGACGGTGGTGGTCGGCGGCACGGACCAACGACGGTGAGGATCGACGATGGTCGACGACGGCGATTGGCGGTGGTTGGCGGCGATGGTTGGTGATAGTGGTCGGTGACCGTCGACTGGTGGCACGATTAAAGGATCTTCAAGTCATAGAGCTCTCTCTTTTCTTTAGCTTGACTCCCCTTATGTGAAGAATGATAAGCTATTTATAGATTAGATGAGTGACTTTTTTTGTAAATTTGTGCAAAATTCAAACTACTCAATGGGACGGCTCAAAATGATTCTTTTGATAATCTAATGCATTTCAAGTATTTGAATGTTCAAATGAAATCAGAATTATGAGATATTGGGCTTGTTAGATCCGACTCATCAATACGCTCGATTTGACTATAAATACTCTATATTTAGGAGCCGATTGATATCCCAAAGTTTTTAATTATATTTTAAGCGCTTGATCTAAGTTAGTCTAGACTTAGAATTAGATTATTTTCGTTATCAAGATTCGGGCTTCATATATCTATATATATATATAATTTAAAATAATATTATTTACAAAACTGACATCTTATTATATTCTTTTACAAAATTTCACTTAAATATCCAACTTCATAATAAATTTCTAATATATATTTTTACTTTTATTAAATTCTCAATAATTTGATTATTACATTTACAAATATTTAGATTCTATTATAAAAAATGATTAAAGTGTTAGTTTCATGAATATATAAATTTTAGATATTTTGAATGTAATTATTTCTAATTTTATTTAATAAAATAAAATTACCAATAATATGAACTTATTTAAATATATATTATTGTATTTAATCAATATTACTCTTTAGTGTTATTTAAAAATATTAATTAATATATATTATCTATTTAATATCAACTAAATAAATAATATTTAAAAATATTTAATTTTACATAAGAATTGTGTGGTATATATGTAAATTTTACTTTTAAAAATTATTAAAATAAAGGGAAAATTAATGATTCACCCCCCGGACTAGGGGTGAGCATTCGGTCGATTTGGCTTATTCGATTTGGGTTTTTATCCAACCGAATAAACCAAACCGTTATTTTGGAAAAACCGAACCGACCAAATTAGCACAAAAAAAACCATATAAATCGAACCAAATAAACCGAATTAGAGTTCGGTTTATTCGGTTCGGTTTTCCCTAAACCGAATTATAGAGACAAATTAAAAAAAAGAATTTTAAAGTTAACAAACAAATAATAGAGAAATTTTATTAACTAAAGTTACTAAACTACATGTATACATATTGATACAATGTAATGTATAATGTAAATAGTTTTTCATATTTATACAATTTATGAATGTAAATATGTAATGTACAAATAAAAATTATAAACAATTAACAAAGAAAGAGAAAAAATAGTACAAGTGTACAACATAATTCAATTGTATTAAGCCAAATCAAATATTGGGTCACTTTACGTTGTTCATGTAAAGTAATATCTTCAATCTTCATCTCCGTCTTCCTGATGTTCGGTTTGTTCCTTCAAGCATTAGTTGCCCATGTCCATATCTCGATCTCGTCTCATTATCAGATTGCCAGTTCATATCAATATATCATAAGATGATTACGACTATTACCACACTTGAAGCTATACATATCAAGTATGCATAAATTAGATTTCATTACTCCAATATATGCAATTGAATTTAAAAGAAGCATATGTCTACTCCCAACATAAAATAACATGTTTTTTAACTCCTTATTTCAATGTGTTACAAACAAAATCAACTAAATACTAAACAAATATGAAAAGAAACTTCATGAAATCCCGAAGCCACAAACATCTAATGTGGATCACAGATTTGTATTTATATCAACAATAGATGGTTTTAATTGAAAGAAATAGCTAGAATACCTCCCAAGCCTTCCCCAATCCCGATACTGACCTAGTTTCGCAATATTAATGTAGGCATTTGATTCTTCTTGTTTTAATGCTCAAGTTTCTTAGAGGAGAGATAGCTATGCCATCAAATGTGAATTGCACTTTTCATAACCCAAAATTGACCTCAACAGCTTTTTGGGAGGTATAAGTTTGTCTCCTAGCCTACTCACTTCAGTTTAGTTGGCACAAAGAAGGAATGGTTTCACATCCAAGATACAATGAAGTAATGAAATCACAGTATGACTTCAAGTGAACATCAATCTGATATTCATTTTATGTTTTGAAGAATATACAATGAGAAACTCACGCAGAGCTGGCTTTCCAGAGTTGTAAGGCCCCAAAAAAAAATCAAATCAAGAGATGTTAATCCTCAATTTAAGTAGTAACTAAGTTAAACACTTGAATTTGGATTCACTATATCTAGGCAAATAACCACCACAAAGATCCAAAGATATCTATTCTTAGACTTGACAACAAGTTATAAAGATTGGGTGTATTAGTTTAGAAGCTAAAACATCAAAACAACAAAAAATTCCCAGTAGCTCGTGGAATCAATAAGCCTTTAATGATTTAAAATGCCACTCAAGCCTATGAAAAATTAGCAGTAGCAGCATGTTACATTAGAAACAGAGAAATGAACTCAAAAGTTTCGTCCTCCATAAAGTGAAAGGATACTATTTGCACATATATGTCAATTCCAGCCTTGTCTTAGCTAACTTTTCCATAATCCTTGTCTTTGAGGATTCAATTAGTTCCAACTAGGATAGTGACCTGCATGGTTTAATTACCCCTATCCAAGCAATAAATTTCATTTTGAATGAATCCAATCTTACATAAAACCATTCGGTTTAAGTTAACCTCGAGATCCAAAGAGGAATTAACTGGAATGGAAGCAGCCGCATTAACCACCTTATTTGGAGATTATCCAAATGCCTTCTATTCGTAGAAAGACACCACACACTATATTCTCCAATCACTCTTATAGAGTCGGAATTCAAGAAGAAATAAAAAACGACCTATATCATTGTCTGTTTGGTGAAGAAATAAATATGAGCATTCAATTGAGTGTTTTGACAATTTTACTTTCACCAAAATGTCGCAAATAAAATCCACACAATTCTTATAAAAAATATAAACTTCCTTTCTAGATTTTTTATTTTATCGAGGTTAGCAGCCTCCAGAAGACATCTCGCCTGTTTTTTGGTATTTTAGACCTCATGTAGTCTGCTTCTGAGAAAAAATCACTACTGATTTTGTAATAAATATCTTGGATCTCATTGAAAAGGAATAATATGATAGATCTGTGACGGATGTAAAAAATCAAAGAGAGCTCTAACGCTCAAAAGAGAAGATGAAGTACACGGGTGAGAGAACATATACACATCAAAAGATTTGAATCTTATGAACACGTAAGATAGAAAAAAAAAGTTAGGGGATCAAATCATAAAGAGATGAATCTTGGAAGAAAAATGGCACCTGATCCCTATTCGCTCCATTATTGGAACGGGGGGAGAGGGGAAAGGGGAAGGGGAGTGAGAAAAAAAACAGGCCGAAGCCTACCGCTACGCCGACATCATTTTAACTCACGGATCTCGTCTGTTAAACCAGAGGTCCGAGAAGCACCCGAATGCCTTATGCCCTTCGAGACTCGAGACTCTCCATCCTCGAAGAAGTGTATGGCATGGACGCATTGAAAAGTCGAGGAATGAAAGGCAACACTCCAAACTCAAGCGTCTAAGTAAATCGACTATTCAACTCACTCAACTCATCCGCGACTCCAGGCGAGGCAAATAAGCTCAGTCAATCGGGGCCTCTAAAATAATCGATTTTACCGTAAAACCGAAATTTATTAACTTAAAATCGAACTAAAAATTATAAAATCGCATTAACTCATAATTTCAACTAAAAATCAAATAATGAATATAAAAATCGAATCAAATCGATCAATTAACATCGATTCGATTCGGTTCGATTTTTCTCAATTTGAACCGTCTAATGCACACCCCTACTCCGGACGCCCTAAACCCTCGACGGCGAAGAAGGAAGTCTCGTCGTGAGCTCGGGCGTCGATGGACGGGACCAGTTGTATGTGAAGCACAGGTGGAGTTCATGAGATTTGCGAATTTATGCTAAATCCGCCCCATGCTTGAATTTTTTAACTCCGAGATTTAAGGTAAAATGGAGGGAGAAGCGGGATTTAAATTCCGTGGGTATTAAAGTTGTCATTTTTGCTGTTTTGCAGGATTTAGGTTAAATCCTGCTAAAATCCTGCTACAAAACTGTCCTAGGGTTCATGCCTGGATCGGCAAGGAGTGTGTAGTGAACGGAAAACCATTGCATAAGTCAACTTTGGTTAAGATTCTGATAGGAGTTCGTTCTGGATTTGCGTAAATATGTTCTTTCACATTACGTTGGAGAGGAATATGCAGCTTCACCCTCGCCATTTCGGCCCTCATCTTCGTGACAAGCTTGTCACCAAACTCATGAAGGACGTCGAGGGTACTTGCAGGTTTCTTCTACTCACTCCCTCAGTTCATTTTGATCCAAAAGTTATAAACCATGACCTATTTCACACTTTGCTTTGGAGCAGCGGAAGGCATGGATTCGTCGTTGGCATAACTAGTGTAGAGGACATTGGGAAGGGGTTGATTCGTGAAGGCACGGGCTTTGTCACTTTCCCTGTGAAGTACCAGTGCGTGGTTTTTAGGCCCTTCAAGGGGGAGATCCTTGAAGCCGTAGTTACTATGGTTAACAAGGTCACTTTTTAAAATATTGGCACTTTTACGTTTAAAGTGGGTAAATTGATAGTTCCTTATACGTTCAAGTGATGAAAAGTTGCATTTCTTGTGCTCTGTAGATGGGTTTCTTTGCTGAGGCTGGGCCTGTGCAGATATTCGTGTCAAATCATGTGAGTGTTGCTGCTTGAGTAGGATCATGGTTTTGCATTGAGTTTCCAATCATTATCGGTAGCTTGACTTGTGTCTTTGATCAGCATTGTTATTATCTTTGTTTAATTTTAGTTAGTTTTACTATTGCTCTTTTCTCAGCTTATCCCGGATGATATGGAGTTTCAGTCAGGAGATGTACCTAACTACACAACATCTGATGGCTCGGTGAGCTTTGATATTTGTTGACACAATGACTGAATTAATTATCAAGTATATAAAATTTTCCATTTTCTTGAGTCTCGAGGTGATCCCCAGATTATGCTGAGTAGATTGCTATCTTACTTGCCGTGGCACTAATTTTTGGAGAGCTGTAGTGGAGAGAGAGAGTTTCTTTCTGATACAGCTTATTATTAAAAAAAAGAATACTTAGTTCAAATGCAGAGTATTGTTACATTGTTCATACTTTTTTTCCTTTGCTAAATTGAATTCAAACTATACATCATTTGCTCATTTTTATCAGTTATCGTGGATGCAATGTTTTCTAATAATGTAATATCAGTCATTTGGTTTTTTTGCCATCTTTAAGAAATAACTATTTAGTTTACACTATTTTCCTTAGGATGATATATGGTAGAAGCACTTGAGAGGACACAAGATTTTTAAAATAGTATGTGTATTATCAATGATCCTTCCCTTCTCCTATAAGTGGATTCGTACGATGAATTGTATATCCTATGAGCATAGTGCTGGAGATTCCTTCGCAAAATCTCCATCACCATGATGGCCTTCTCTTTGAGCTTCTTGAAGAATAAGTATAAATAGGAGGAAAAACACGGTGAATTGGACCTTGCTATATTTGTTTAGCTTTGGTTGTATTATGGCACGATGGAGGACCCAATGATGATCATTGGTGAAGAGGTGGACATGGGAAAGGCGATAGATCATGGAGATGAGGTTGTGAAAGGAGAGATGCGTTGTAGGAAATATGTTCAAGTGATTGGTAAAGAAAGCATTGTACTTAGCAAGAGACATGTGGTGTAGATGGTTCTACTTAATATTTTAAAAGACATTTTTGGGTTTGTTTCAAGGTTGGGGCAATGTAAAATTACCTCAAGATAGCCATGGGAGGTACTATATACCTCGCAGGCCATGGCATTGTCAAAAATTTACATTAAAGGGAGACAATCGTTTGATATAACCAAATATAATTTAAATGACATTATCAAATTACAAAAAATTATCTTATTATAACCATCTTCACCATCTATTTAAATAAATATGTGAATGGAAATATTATTTTCTTGGGATTTTTACAAATCAAACCCAATATATATGTATTTGTAATTTAACCACCTCTCTATTTTTTTCAACTATCGTACATGTATTTGCATGTGCCATTATCAAATCATTGAAAATTTTATAAAAATGAAAAAAATATGGGTTGAGCTTTTGTTATGAATTTCGATATATGATTGTTAATTTGAAAAATTAAGATTAAAGATAGTTGATTTGTAAATATAGAAGAATAGAGCGACTGTGTATGTAAAAGCCCCAATTTTCTTTTAATCTTTTATGAATTAAGTATTATCAAATCAATTCCTCTAATACAAGCATGCAAAAATATTGAAGCACTAAGCCTGACTCGACTTTTACTCCCATGCATCCTATTTATCATGATCTTTGCTCGTTTTTTCAGAGGCTCTCTCCCTGCTCTTCATTTTCCTTGTGACGCGCTTCTCATATTTGTTGAAGCCTTACATTGTTTGTTTCCCGTTATATTTCATTTTGACATCTCATTTAATTTGAATTATAATGCTTGTGCCGATTAGATTTTAGAGTCAGAATATGAATCATATGATCATGGACTTTGGATTTTGAAATTTAGTTCACAATTTCTCTATATTTTATTTTTTAATCATATTTTTATGGAATATATATATATAGGTCTTATATCATGCTTCATGACAAGTAAACTTCATACCTAAAACATTGGTTGGATATAGTCAATGCAAACGGCAAAGATGGTATAATATTGGGAGTGGAGCTCTTGGAGAATGGATTCAAAATTTGAGATCATAAAGGGATGGTTGGAGTGGGAGAATGATGAAGCAATTTCTTTCCTCTGTGTGGTTGTGACAAGGGAGTAGCATGGAGGGCTAGGTTTGAATTTTGTTTCCTACCATCTTATTATTCTATTTTCACCTCTGATTATCCGAGGATAGATATATATCTTATATATTAATATACGCTTTCTTCCGTTTTATGAATGCTACTAGGATTTGTTTTAAGGTTGGTAATTGTGCTTGAATCTCAAAGCATGTTTGATCACTGTTTAAATTTCAATTGATTTGAAATCATGATGAACTTGATTTCATTGTGGATGGTTGCCAAAAAATATTTGTTGATTTTTGTCTAGCTTTCCAAGACTTGTTTGAGTTCTGTGATGCTTTTCTCTCAAAGTTTCAAGAGTTATGTGAGACGTTCCTTTCTTCTAGTTAAAATTCCTTCTTTCAACTTCATCACCCATCTTTATCTTATTTCCTGCAGTTTTTGGCTCACCGCCAACCCTTTGCATGCAATGATAAAAAAATTTGTTGTTTACCATACTATCTTGACACTACTATGTTAATTTGGTTTTATTATGACTATTCACTCTGGCAACATGTTTCTTCACTGTGATTGTGTGCTTTTCTTTTTTCTGGTTCTACATTTTCTGGATTTTTGGGTTGTTATCTTCGTTGTTCTCCCAATTTTGATTGTTTTGCACTTGCTATTGTATATAATTAATATTTCATATGCCATTTTGTCAGTTTTCTAATGCTGTTTTAATTTCTCTCCCAATTTGTTGTCCTGCTCACCACTGTACTCTTCTATCCACTTTTTGCTGGTCCTTTAGAAATTTTAGCCTCCACCCAACCATTGGAAGCTTCCTTGCAAACTTCCCATTCCAGAAATCCCTCCCCAATCTCAAAAATGAAAATCCTAACTTAACCTTCTCTACAACTTCACAAAATTCTCCGTGTTATCATCTATAGTTGAATTCTAAACCTACTTGATGGTGAACTGAAATTGAATTCTAAAGTTTGGCTTTTGGCCTTTGAATGTCTGTAATTTGATGGCTAGTTTAAGTATGCTGAACTGATATGATTCCATTATCTTTTTCTTGATGAAGTTTAGATCTATCTTAGCATGTTTGCTCCAATGATGATATATGGGAGTTTTAGGATTATTTAAGGTAGCTTGATTATCACAGAGTAGTGAGAAGTTTGTTTAACCATATTCTTTCACATTTTCCATGGGCCATTTCTCCAAACTCAGCTTCGCCATTGCACTTGGTAGCCACATATTGTTTTTAATATGCCACATAATTAAAACTTTCCAACATAAATGTATAATATTTTAAGGTAGACTTGTGATTGCTGACTCTAACTAAACAACATTACTGCAAATCTCAATTTCTTATTTAAGTTATTTTAATGAACAATTCTTTTCTTTGGAGTTATTTTCAATTATCATAGGATGTGCAAAACAACCTCCATATGATTTTTTTAGTTTCTTAAATTGGTTGACTATACTTACAAATGTTAGGCTTGGTGTGAGAGTGATAAATGACTCTTCTATCAAGTATTTGATATCGACCCTTATCTAGTGGTGCACTAACTAATCAATCTTTTGTTTCAATTATATCATTCGAATTCTTTTGTGTATATATTGGTTTACACCCAAAAGTTTAGTTTCTTCTGTAAAGTCTTGTGAGAATGATGTCATCAACATAGACAATCAAATAACAAAATTACTTCAGGTGATCCTTTGACAAAGAGAGTATAATCAGCCATACATTTTATATATCAATGAAGTTTGACCACTTTAGTGGACTATTGAACCAAGCATATAAGAGCTGGTTTAAGCCATGTAAGGGGTCCTTTAGGTTTGTGTAATTTGTTTGTTGTGCCAATATTTGAAGAAGAGGGGCATTTTTATGTAGACATTTTTCAAGATCACCATAAAAGAAAGGCATTTCTGATAATTAGCAGGAAAAGTGGGCAATCCAAGTTAGCCTAAACAGAAGTGAGTTCTCATACTATGTTTAATTTTGCCAAAGTAGCAAAAGTTTCTTGATAGTCAATCTCATATGACTTTGTAAACCCTTTTGCCATAATTGCTTTGAATCTTTTTATATTTCCATCAACTTTATGTTTATTGTTAAAAAAATTAATTTTCACCCCATTTGGGCCCTTCTAGTGGTGGTGATCTCCTAAGTTTTAATTTTTTAAAAAAACTTGAATCTCTCCTTAGATAGTAACAACAAAATTTTCATTTAGGAATTTAGATTGCCTTGAGAATTGACTTTGGGCATATACTTAGTTGATATTTCTAAGAAATACATAAATGTTGGGAGTTAAATTGGGTAATTAGTATAAGATCCCACATCATTTCTTAGAGAAATTGGTTTGTTAAGATCGTCAATCAATTTATCATTTATAGATTTAGATGAGACATCACTAAGGAATTTTCAATGGTGCCTAGACTTAAATTGAAATGCAGACCTTGCTCAAGACATGTTGGATGGCCCACTCCTTATTTTTCTTTTTCTCTCAAAATAAGTAACTCATTATTTTAATAGATATAAATGAACTTGGAGATGAAGGTTATCATTTGTATTAGAGAAAACTAAAGGATTTTGACTTTGAGGTTGAGTTTTGAAGTCATAGATTGTGCTAATTAGACATGGAAACTTCAGGTATGATGGCATTTGTAGTAGTAATGTTCTATAGTTGATACTCTTTAAAGCTTTTTTATTTATGGGATGATTTGTTTAAGAATGTAACAATCTTGAATTTATTAGAATGTTTTTTTTTTTTTTGTTTTATCTTATGAATATGCATTTGATGGAACTGGATTAAGTTTACTCTACTTTTGTGAATGAACATAACATATAACACTATAAGAATTATGGAGATAATTCTAGTGTTTAAGTGAGATTTAAAAAGATTTTTAGACATTGTTTAGAGGTGAGGAGGATAATAACAATACATACAACAATAACAACAATAACAACAACAACAACAACAACAACAACAACAACAACAAGCCTTTATCCTACTATGTGGGGTGCTTTTTTCCTTCTCCATTGTGTGTTGAAGTGTAAAATTTTTATTTAATTCTAATAAAATAAAATCAATTTTTATACCACCTAACCAAGTCTTCTTAGGTCCATCTCTACCTTTCATAGCATGGGTAAAATATAATACATCTACTCTTTTACTCGATAGCCACATTTTGTAACCAAATCATCTAGGCATCTCTCAAATCTTATCGCCATTGGAGCTACTCAACTTTTTCATGTATATATTCGTTTCACATTTTATCTCTAAATGTAAAACTCATCCACGAGCATCTTCATCTCTACAACATTTAACTTAATGTTATGTTTCTCTTTATTGGCTAACATTTTGCTCCATTGCATCTTACCACCATCTTATAAAATTTTTCCTTTAAGTCTGAATGGTACTTTTCTATGACACAACAGGCTTGATGCATTTTCATACTTCAACCATTCAACTTGAATTCTATTAATAACATCCCATCTATTTCACCATCAATTTGAACAATCAACCGAGATATCAAAATGTTCTCTTTAGTCACATGATCACTCAATGTCACAACCCTACTATTGGATCTTTTACAACTAAAATCACATTATATATTTGGTTTTAAATCTACTTAAGCGAAAGCTTTTAGATTCTAAGGTTGACCTCTATAACTCAAGTTTCTCTTGAGCTCCCTCTCTTGTCTTATCAAAAAGAAGATTATTAGCAGCAAAAGCATACATCAAAGTACATCCTCCTATAAATGTCTAGTAAGAACATTCATAACTAAAGCAAAAAGATATGAGCTTAAAGTTGATACTTGTTATAATTGAACTGAAATAGGAAAATACTTGATCAATCCTCGTGTTTGAACACAAGTAACAACTTTGGTGTACATATCCTTAATGACTTGAATATAAGTAATATTAACTTCTTTCTTTTCTAAAATTTTTCAAAGCACTTCTCTTAGAAATTTATCATATGCTTTCTCTAAATCAACCAATATCATATGTATATCCTCCTTCTTTTTATACTTCTCCATCAAACCTCTCAACAAATGTATAACATCTATAGTAGACTTACACGATATAAAACTAAATTGATTTTGAGATGCTTTTGTATCACGTCGTAACCTATGCTCAATTCTTTCCCATAATTTTTTAATAACACATTAACTTAATTCATATATAATTTATGTTGTGTATCTCCTTTATTCTTAAAAATAGGAATCAACAAATTCTTTCTCCTCTCATCAGACATCTTTTGTTTTTAAAATATTATTAAAAAGATTAGTAAGCCAAAAAATTCTTTGATCTTCTAATCATTTTCACACTTTTATTGGAATATCATCAGATCCAATTATTTTTTCACACTTTATTTTCTTTAAAGCCTATTCAACTTTGATTACTAATATGATGATAAATTTTTATTTTTATTTTTTTATTTTTTTCATTTAGGATACTAAAGTTATTAAAGTCAATCGTATTCTCACAACCTTCTTTGAAAAGTTTATCAAAATACTTTATCCACCCATGTTCAATATTCTTTTCTAAGAAAAATACTTTATAATTTTCATCCTTAATGCACATTACTTGAACTAAATCTTTAGTTATTCTATTTTTTTTATTTGGCTAACTTATACATATATCTTTTATTCTCTTTATTATATAGTTTATTATATAAATCACTAAAAATTAAATTCTTTTTGTATCATATTACTTTCTTAGAAGAATTTCTACATCCACTTTATAGCTTTTCCAATTTTCCAAATTTTTACATCTAATTCAATTTTTATAACAAAACTTCTTATTTTGATCTTTTCTTGCACATTTTGACTCCTCCACTAACTTTTGTTTATGAAAATGAGCTTTTCCTTTTAAATTTTCAAGTGCATTTTTTTTAACTCGTTTAATTTTACTTGTTATATTTTTCTACATAATATTAACTTTCTCATAAACATCCCAAGATCTTTATCTCTCTTAAATATATTGTTATTATTTTTAAGTACCAATCCCAATTCTAAGATAATGTTTTAATTTATTTTTCATCTTCTAACCCTTCATCTTAAAATTCAAAATTAAGTCGATATAAATACTTAAATATTCACTTTGATTGACCTAATAATCTTTACAGTTTAAATGATCTATTTTTCTTATAAAAAAAATAATCAATCTGTGTTTTATTAGGTCTATTTTTATAAGTGATAATATGCTCATCTCTTTTATAAAATAAAATATTTATAATTACAAAATTATAAGCTAAAATAAAATCTAATTTGGTCTAATTTTCTTCATTAGTCACTCCAAATTCATATTCATCATGGACGCTTTTATAATATTCTATCAATATGTTCATTTAAATTCTCTTTTTTCAAGTAGCATTTTTTTGTATTAATCCTTCTGGATCATTTCAAAATTTTTCTTTGAACATCCATCAAACATATTTGAAGAAGCGGGTTGAAGAGCATAAATACTTATGACATTAGTAGTTTTAGCATTAATAATAATTTTTGAAGCTATAATTCTATCTTAAATTTATTAATTTTCACAACTTATCCTTCAACTCTTATCTATAATCATTCATATACCATTTATAGTACGACTTCTATCAAAATATTAAAGTTTAAAATATAAACTATCAATCTTCTTGATCTTCTCCCCAACCCATTTAATTTCTTGAATATATAAGATATTTATTTTTTGAAATATAATATCTATTAATTCCATTAATTTACTCTAAGAGTATTTATATTCCAAGTAAGCTTTGAAAGAAATAAAAATAAACTTATAAAATTATAAATAATTCATAATAACAAATTATCAATATATTTATTTAGTTCATCTTTATAAAGACAAAAATCACAAATCTTAATCTTAAGTATTAATATAAAATAAAGGTTTGAAATGAGATTTTAAGTATGTATTTTCTTTAAAATTTAAATGTGTCATAAGGTTCAAAATCCACAGATGTTCCATTATCATTTTTATAATCTTAAGAAGAATCATTATATGTAATAATTTAGTCATTCTCTGATTATGTCTTGTTGCCATCTTCAAAATCTTCAATTATCCTATCTTTCTCTTTGCTCTCTGTATTAGTTAACATTGATTTTAATATGATTTTAAATAAAATAAAAACAATAACACAATTGAGTAATCCACATTACTTAAATTATATTTTGATTTTTGAAATTTTAACCCTAATTTATTTTTTTTTCCTTTTAAATGATTGTTAAGTATAAAACTATAAATTAAGTAGTTATTTTGGCCATTTTCAATGTAAGCACTATTTTTTATTCATATCATCATTAAAGGCCACCTAGTGGGATTAAGGCTTGTTGTTGTATCATCATTAAAGGCCATTCTTTCGTCTTCAACTTCAAATATTTCATTATTTTTTAGTGTTATCCACTCATCATCAGATAGTATATCATCAACAACCAAATGTTCCTTTCATTATTAACATTTTTATTTTATTTTGTAATTTAAGATATCTATTTTTTAATTTTTGTTGAACATAATATAAACTAACTTGTTCATTTGACAACAAATCGGTTCTTGCTCTTTGTATGTAATTGGTTGAATTCTCACATGTGAAAGCTAAACAAGATGAGAGCTTGCACTATAAATGCTTTAAGTCTAGGCGCAAAATCTCCAAATTGTGTCCATCAACATCTTAGAATAAGATGAAAATGAAATAATTAGTATATTAAGGAATGAAGAAGCTTAGACATAAGTCACAAACTTTTATATTATAAATTATAAGTGAAATCAAAATTTACATGGTGAGCGTATCTTGTAGGATGCTTAAGCTGTTCTAAATCCAAACATTCTATTCTTCAAATGGAAATTTTTTAGTTGATTTTTAGCTTTAAGATAGTTAGCTTTAGAGATAAATTTACTCATGCATGCATATAAATCAATCTAAACCTCTTTATCCATGTGAAAGTCCCTATCATAATGAAATTTTGGGTTCAAATAATATGCAACAATATGCAAATATTGATATAGTTGATGATCTCACATTTTATTTATAATTTTTATTTTTCTTTTAAATAACTTATTGTCCTCCTAAATCCTTTGCTATTTTTATTTATTTTATTCATAGCTTTATAAATAAATTTTATAGCTTTATTACCATTAACCATTCATAACACCTTGATTAATGGTCCCATTGTCTACAAAGCATAATTAACATTATGCTAGAAATAAATATGTTTTACAATAATCTTCTTCACTTGTTTTTCTTGCAATTTTTTGCCCATGAACTTTATCTCATTCTTCAGATGCAAATATAGCCTCTAAAGGTTGTTGTAACTCATTAAATCTTTGAAATGTTAAATAAATAGTGACAAATCTTATAAACTATTACGCAAATAATTTTTTTTAACTCTGAATTTTCTCATCAAGCTTGACACCTAAGAATACTTGTAAGTAAACTTTGCTTACAATTTTGCTTTGAGCAAAGTAGGTTTATATTATGGATACTATCTCAACTTCTCAAGTATTAAATTAAGATAACTCATGGATTTCAGTAAAGATGACTCATTTTATTTATTTAATATCTTCTATACAGTCTTATAATCACTTGCATTATCTATAAAACTTGAATAATTAAGCTCTCTTCTACTTCATCAATAACCTGATCAAGCTCTGTAAATAGTAGTTGTATATTTCTTTATATAGGTTGATGTATTAATAGATTTTAAATATGCAGAGCCATAAGGTTTATTAATAAGAAATTTTTTGATACTCTTTTGTTTAATATTCGACCAATCATATGACATTATTGTAATTCCTGGCTCAACATGTTTTTTTTTTACATCGTCAACCATCCTTATTATTATTCTAACCTTCTCATCAAAAATTCAAGTTCACAATTGATACATTCTAGAAAGATCTACTCATTGATCATAATTCATAATAAAGTTAAGCATATTGATCCATGAAGGATTCTTGACCACATTAAATGAAGTTCCCTTCTCATAGAAGCATTTTGCAATATCCAAATATACTATATTTATGTGTTTTTTTGTAGAAGATAGAGGAGGAATTATTTGAGAGTTAATATTTCTAATTTTCATCCACATTTAATGTAAATCTATTGACTATCAAGTTCCTCTATCAGAAATAAGAAAATGACTTCCACTGCTAGAACCATCATATTGGGAACAAACATAAGAACTATTTTTAATCATCTCCTTTCATATATTTTTTTTTGTTGTTTCTTGAGGTGCCATACTTTTTTAAATATTTAAAGCACCTTCTCATTCTTGCTCCATAATGAACGACATCGCAAATCAAGTTAAAGTGCCTTCGCTATGTTAAAATCATTTGAAATATTGCCAAATCATGAAACGTATTTCATTACTGCATTAAGAACATTGAAATTATTAGATGACTCTCTTGATTGATTTGATGAGAGACAACAATCTACCAATGTGACATCACACATATTTAATCCGAATTGCCTTGACTGCTGCAGAGCTGTCTAAAAATCCTCCATTTGCCACATAGATTGGAACAGTGCCTCCAGAACATTGAAGTCTTCTAAAATAAACCTTCCACAATTGATTTAATCAAACACGATGCAAACCACGAATTATGGATGCAACATCGCATAAATCGAGTTCTAGACATCTTGACTAATATCAAAGTTGCTCAAATTATCTCTAATAAAAAAATGGATTGCACTGATACATTTGTAATGTCAAAATTATTTAAAGCAGATACCCATGTTACTTGGGTGGTTGTATGAGAACATTCGTTTATATTTACACTCATTTTGAGACGATGATATGCATTTCAAGGTGCATGAGCAACAACAAAAATTTGTTGAGCATGACATAATGTACTCACTTGTTATTATATATGTATGTATGTATATATGTATATGCGTGTGTATGACATGAAATGATGTTAAAAAAACATCGAGGCACTACCTCAAACATCTTGAGGTATTAAGCTTAAGGCGTGTACTTCATTAATATGGTATAAGCCTTAGTGGTGACAGTGAGGTTTAATGGTCTATTTGGGACAGTTGCAGTTATATGAAAATACAGTTTTGAAAGAGCTGTAGAGCAATTGCTATAGAGGAAGCTGCTGTATGAAAGCAATTATTGTCGGCTGTGATTCCCTTTAGAAAACAATTGTGAACATGCTGTGATGCAGCTATTAGTTAAATAAATGACAGAAACGCTTTGTATTTTCAATTACAAATATTATTTTGATTTTTAGAGAATTGTTTTATTTTTTATTTACAGAATGAAATAATTTACTTTAAAATGTGAAATAATTTTCTTCTTAATAACATTAAACGAAATGACAATCAAGGGTAAAACCGTTGTGGAGAGAATTCGTTCATAGTTATAAATGAAACAATTATAAGCCAATATTGTCCGCATCCAAGTTGAACAAATCCTACATCATTTGCACAAATAGTATACAATGGGCATGTGATAAACTATCATTCCTCGTTTTAGGGGTCAGTGGCAATCAAATATTAAAATGTAGGTTACTCACCCACATCTGCATGACTCAAAATTTTAGCATTTCACAACCTTGATCTAAATAATTCTAAGGACACCACTTTCCAAATTGTACAAGAGAGTTTTAAAATTTAAAAATAGGAAAAATTGTTAATGAACATATAAGAACACAAAGGACAAAATAGGTCAATCATCCAAAAGAATCTCATCAAAGAATTTCAGGTCTGATGAACAAATTCTAAAATAAAATCACAATCACATAAAACAACAAATAAAGGCCTTCAAAAATCCTGAGAATCTGATTCCGATTTTAAAGAAATCCCATGGATGGGGTTCAAAGAGCTCTTCATCTCAGGATACTTGGCAAATGATAAGACAAAACCATTCTATTGGCTCATCGATGAAGGAATTCCTTCACTCAAAAGTAATCGACAAAGTAGGAGATGCATCCATTTTCAACTTCTTTGAAAATGGCAGGGAGAAGAGAGAGAGAGAGATGCTTTCAAAATGAGAGTTGAATGAAGTAGAGCCACCTATGAGTGGATTTTTCTTCATGAGACAGACTAGACTAAAAAGGCGGGACTCGGGAAGTGGAACGTGTGAAACATGGGCCTCCTGAGGTCTCACACTACTGTTTGGTGCCACAACTTTTGTGAAATGCTGTTCTAAACCCATGCCCCAAATAGCACTGGTGGTGCGTTTCACAATATATCATAAGCAAAATGCCACCCCAAATGCAGCCTAAATCTTAAGGTGCTCTTCATACTTCTTAATTTGAGGTGCAAGCTCAAACGCTTTTTAAAAATGGCTATATGAGATTTAACTATATGTTGCATAAATTTTTTTGCATAACTTCAAGCCATGTTATCTTTTGTCTCTCACTCAGCTTTTGTGAAAAACAATTTATGTTGTGATATGGAGGTATTGAAGCTCACAGTTTCAGTGCTTTCATTTGCCAATAAGTTTGATAAAAAAATGTTTTCAGCTCCTAAAATGTTTACAATGGAGGACGATATTAAGATCTGCTATTTCAGACAAAGAATGTAATCCAGCAGTTAAAATGTTAACAACTTACCTGATCTACTACTGAAGGAGATGCTTGTCAATACCTGGACAGTCCAGTTGTGGAATGTTAAATTTTGGTTAGTGAGCTTTCCATAGGAGTACTAGACTTAACAAGTGACATCAATTTGAAAACTCAATTTATTTAGTGTTGGAACATATAGAGATTAACTTGAAACAACACAACAATTGAAATATTTGCACTCACATCTTATAACATGCAATTTTAATAGAATTTTTCTGCTGTTATTGTTGAAATATGCAACCCTATTATAAGAAACATATGAAACAAAACTATATATATATATATATATATAATAAGTCAAAAGAACTTACCACTAGCTTAGAATTTATTATTCATGATGTTCATCAGCATGATTATCAACAACAACAACCTTAAGTATATAATTTGATGGCCAATCATAAAATTTATATCAAGTCATTCACTTTAGAAAAGAAAAGCTATCAAAAGACTGGTGCTTTTTGGATCACTTGTTTTTTGCGGCCACTGTTCTCTCTTTTCATCACTTATTATGCCCATTTCTTTTTTAAAAGGTTGCCAATGAACTTGAGTTTTTTACTTTTTGAGCTCTGTAAACCGATTCTGAATGTTGTTCCTGTTTTGTCTTCTGACTCTATTATTCAAGGGGATAAAATAAGATTTTAATGTGCCATTTGTGTACATGACATTCTGATATTCTCTTTTGGTAATATTCATAGGTCAAAATCCAAAAAGATAGTGAGGTGCGGTTGAAGATTATTGGTACTCGAGTTGATGCTACAGAAATTGTAAGTCCCTCTTTCTTTGTAGAAGATTTTGTGATTGCCTGTTTTATTCGGACAAGATAGCTTTTTCTTAATGAATCGATTTATTCAGTCATTTGTATTCTAACTATATATATATTTGAATGTTAATATATTTATTATGGAGTATTTTATGCATCGGTTATCTTTATTTCTCATTCGCATTTGTGCAACCCACCCGGTTTCCTGCTAGTGACATGATGCAATGGGAATTCAAAATAGGTTCTCTAGTTCTATGCTATAAATCTTATTGATTCATTATTAGCTTGTTCTGGGTCCGGCTTGGTTCAATAATTAGCTCAATGCTCGATCTTAAGCTAAAAATCTATCTAATTTTTGAGAGATTCTCAATCATCGATCCAAATTTACACCTCTACGAAAAAGAATAATTGGCTTTCACTCAGCTTTGCGACAGTGAAACACCATTTTTGATTATGTTAAGGTTCTCTTTAGAGCAATTATACTCTGAACATTTTGAATGAACATACCACTGTGATCTCCATTACTAGCATTTTCTACCTCTCCTTTGCCGTATAGTAGCCTCCATTTACCATTTTAAATTTCTTGGACCAAATTTGCCAGTAATTTTCCATTTTTGACTGAAGAGGCTGTATATCTTCCATCTCACTCTCCAATATTTATTTTTTATTTTTTAATTTTGCAGTTCTGTATTGGCACTATCAAAGATGATTTCTTAGGTGTCATCAATGATCCCGGCGCAGCTTCCTGAGATATTTTACTTCATATCTGTAAACAATATGAAGGTAATCTTCCAAATTTCAATATTCCATTCAGTGCAAATTTGGCATTTGATGAAGGCTTTTGTGATATTTTACCCACCTTGTCTAATAGGAAACTTGCCTGTTTGCTGATTATTAGTAGTCCCAAGTATATTTAGACATGCAAGTGGGTTACACAAGCATGTACAATTTTTCTGCGGGGGCAATGTGTAAAATAATGCTAATATAATATTATCCTATCGCTATTGGTTGGTTTGGAGAACCGAGTTTAGCTATTGTGAACTGGAGATACAGTTTCAAATTGTAAGAACAGTAATTAGTTTGAGGTAATTTTTTGTTTGATGAATAAAGACTTGCAGAAGTTTGTTTGGATATATATTTTGTAGCTAATTAGATTCATTTTGAGGCTGCTTTAAACGAGTCGAGCCAAGTTCGAGCTACTCTTAACTTGAGCTTTGATTAATTTATCGAGTTCTATATGAAGGAGATAAAATAATTATGATAAAAAATTTTAAAAATAAAAGTTTGTTAAGTGTAATATATTTTAAGCATATTTTATATCAATATTTATTAAATGAGTCAACTCTCGAGCTAACAAATAGAGTTCAAGTTTCACTCGATTCGCAAGCTATTTATTAAGTTTCAAGTGGCTCATGAGTTGGTTTGACTCACACTCTTGATTTGAGATGAGTATTTGTTAGAAGTTGATTGATTAATTATATGTTTTCTTAGATTATATTAAATAACAAAAGAATAAGAAATATTTATAAATTAATTATCTAATAAACATGTATTTATAATTTAATTATCCTTATTTTTTTTGAATTATAGAATATTTTATAAAAATAAAAAATATGATTTGAATTTTTGTTATGAATTTTAATATTTTAAAATTAATTTGAAAAATTAATATTGAAGTTGATTAATTTGTAAATATAAAATGTAAAAGTGTCAAAATTTAATCATTACATCTTTAGCTAAATTATTATTATTATTATTATTATTATTATTATTATTATTATCATTATTATTATTATTGTTTTTGATAGTATTGTCCCTGGAAGACAAATGGTATTTTTGCATGATTAGATTTTAAATAATATTTAATCAATTGTTGAAGATTTTGTTGATTTGTTTTTGAATGTGACACTTTGAATCGGATGCTATTCTTGGATTTGGCAGTTCTACCAAATAAACGATTTAAAGAAGAGTGAATAATGAAAATGCCAAAACTCCCTGACCTCTCTTAATTTTCTTCATCAAAATTAATTTAATGCTGATCAAATAATATATAATTAAATTCTCATTACTTCCTCTTTGATTAGTAGCAGTTCTTGTAAAATGATAATAGTTTAGTGAAATGGACGAATGCTAAAAGAATAGTATGCAGTGTAAATAAATTGAGATAAGTTAGAATTGTTCCTAATTTGAGCTTAAATTTGATTAATCAAGATCGAACTTAAACTCAAAATTTATCATACGAGCTTAAATCATGAGACAAAGATAAAATAATTTTATTTTAAATAATTATTAAATAAATTGATAAAAATAATAAAAAATAAAAAAATAAAAACTTATTTGAAATACAATAAATTAATATAATATTTAAATATTTTAAAATCTATACTTAATCTATGTATAAATTTATTGTAAAATTTCAGTAAATTTGAGTAAATTTGAGCTCGACTCGTCATCGGTCAAAAAAGTCATCTCAAATTTGAGCTCGACTTATCACCAATGTAAGAGAAGTCAGCTAGGGCAAGATGTAGAAGATGAGGGGATGAAAAATTTAATAACACTGTACGACGCCAACGCAGTACATGTATTCTGCCTACAGAGACTGGTGGGCAGATCGTTTCATAAAAGCTATCAGTGATAACAATAATTCAATTTCACTCAAAGCACATTTTCACTTAATATTTAAGTTAAATGTATTGATAGTTCTCACTATTGCGAGCACCAACAAAGGAAGGTGACAATAAAATTTTCTTCTAAAATGAACTCTATAAAATCTCGATTTTGATCGTCTTCAAACTGGCAGTAGTGTGGTGGTGATTCCAATGATACTTCGGTTTTGAATGAAAGATCTTCTAAACAGCTCTAAACAACCATTAAATTGCTTCATTGATTTTGCCAGTTTCTTCAATCTTATTTAAAGTAGTTTTTGTTCAATAAAATTGTGAAAAGAAAACGAACGAAATCAGTAAATTCTGATTGAAGGTGAATCCGTTACCAGCTAAAAGAAAAATATTAAAAATACAAACTTACCTGCTACCTTCAACCACTATTTCAAAACTATTCTGTATGTTTTATTCTTTCAATAATATCCATCTCTCCTAATATACTTTCTTCTTAATCTTTAAGAGATTAAAGTTACTGCTAAAATCTCTTGATCCTATTTGATTTTTCTATCAATTTTTAAATATACTTATTAAAATTACTTGAAATTGTATTTGATTGTGTTTTGAAGAAGTTGTGATGAAAAAATTGCATTTTCTAACTTGACCTGACAGAGTGCGATGACAGCTAGAAAATTATGATCTTACTTTTTTAAATAATAAAAAATATAATACGCACCATAATTTTTTAAACAACAGATTCTTCTATAGCAACTTCACTATTATTTTTTAAAAATAGTTGTAGCTATCTCAAAAAGACCCTTTTAAACTTGATCTTCGTTATTAGATTGATTATCACAAAAAGAATTGCAAGGGATCGGTATCAAAGATCTATGAAACCTGAATATTTTCTCTCTGAATCTATTCATATAAATTCAAACCTCTGCACATAAAATAATAAGTATTTGAGTAATACTTCACCATTATATATTAACTTGGGTAAAAGTGTTCACGATTGATTCTCAATTCATAAAAGATATCACAAAATATCTCCTTAAGTCTATTTGATCTCTTGGTACATTCATAATGGTTAAAAAGTCTTTTTTTTTTTTGTTTTGAAAGGATGTATGAATTCTTACAAAACTAACTATATTTCACTTAGACAAACTTTATTTACATCTTTTCAAATTGGCGTACAAAACTATGTTTGGTGAAATAGTAACACTCTTATATTGGAAATCAATCTAATAATATTACTAATCTTTACTACAAGAGTAAATACAAATAAACGTAAATTCAATTTGTGACTCTCCAAAGCGGAAACTCTCTTCCAATGGTATTTATTTAACAAACTCTTTCTATTTTTTTTTCCCTTATGAATGGAGGCATTCAAACGTCTTACAAATAGGAGTTCTTGTTTCCTTTGATAGTAACATTATTTGGAGTGATGATTCTCTACGAAAGATCCCAAGTAAAACTTCTCTTTTACAATTGAGCTTCAAGATTTTTACATCTTTTGTATTTTCCAATTAATTTTTTCCCACTAGGAGGCAACCTCTCTCTCTCTCTCTCTCTCTCTCTCTCTCTCTCTCTCTGTATATTTAGGGTTTCTATTCTCTTTTTTCAAAAGATTATTATATCAAAGATATTTTTCATTGTTTGGATCATTTGGTGAGAATGTAACAACAAATACATATCAAATTCCTCCAAGGTTTGATAAACCAATCCAATTCAATGAGTTGTCTCAAGCTTATTTTTGGATAAATTCTAATTATGGAAAGAACTAAAGGTGCAACTAATCTTGACAAATGTTTAGATCTTTTTAGAAATATTATTTCTAAAACAATTGTACCTAATATTTTTTATTGTTATTGTATTCCTTTGTCTTCTTATAAATTTTGCAACTATATAATTGCCATATTTTCTTCTACATCTTTTGTATTTTCCAATTATAATCTTCTCAAGAAAAAGATTAGAAAAAAAAAAAAGAAACTCCAAGATTGCAAATGCCTTTTGTAGAGAAAGGGAAACAAATGTATGAAAGAAGAGAATCTTTTGAAAGTTGTGACCTTGACTCACCCTTTTTTTCCATCCTATTCTACATAGTACATACTACATATAACACATGGAAACATGTTTATTGTTTATAAGTACGCCAACCATTCTTAGAAAAATAATGACATATATAGATTGCAAATGCTTGTTGTAAAGAGAGAAAGAAGAATATCAAAGAAGAGGCGTACCTTAGAGTTGTGGTGTTGACAATCTTTTCTCATACATCACTTATATATATATTATGACATCTTGTGGGTGATGAGAGAGAGAGAAGAGAGAGAGAGAGAGAGAGAGAGAGAGAGAGAGTAAGAGGTACCTAAAATCTATGATATAGTTGGAAATGGTGATTGTAGCTAAGAAGTTGATGATTGTGTGGGCTCTGAAAATTTTCCACCGACCTCTCAATTAAGAGAGTATGATCTATATGTTGGTGAAATTTTCAGAAGAAAGATGAAATAGTAGATAAGACAATCTCCAAAGATTTCGCCCTCATTTTGTGAGGATCTGGTTTTTCTATAGGCACAAACACCCATAGTTAATTACCCCTCCCAATGCCGAGAGAGAACTTTCGATTAAGGCTAGTCGTTAGATCGCTAAATGCGTAGCGTATATGTTGATCTCACTTTTGGAGTGAGCTCTCAACTTCCTCATCATAGATCTATGACTCTCATAGACACTAAGAATTCCTTAGTCTTAAGACACTTCTAGTGATTAGGTGAACACTTAACCTAACTTTAGAGACTTAGAAGAGTTAACCATAAGAATAGGTTGTGCCTTAGGGATTTAGGAAGACTTGCCTACCCTATAGCCCAAACCCAATCCTTGCTTCCCTCTTTCAAACCCAAACCTCAAATTCATTCAAAACCCCAAAATCAAATCAACTATCCAATGATTGAAATCCATCACTAAATTCAAACTCAATCCCTTCCTAAGCTCTTTGATTTTAGCCTGTGGACTTAGCCTTAATCAAATCCAAGTCAACCCCAATCCAATTGATTTTCTCAATTATCAAATTTGATCTCAAATTAAATTCCAAATCTTAAATCAATTCCAAACTCCAAGTGATTGAAACCCATGATTAAGTCCAAATTTCAAAATCTTTTCCTAAGCCATATGAACCACCTTTATATGCTTAGCCAAAGCTCCTTCAAACCAACTCAAACTTGTTTGATTTCTTTATAAATCAATCATTCCTTCATTTATATTTATAAATATAAATGAAATCCAAATTTAAACCATTCAAATCAAATCAAATCAAGACCCTTCTTAAACCATATGGACTCACCTCCATAAACTTAATCAAATTTTGATCCAAATCAACCCAAACATGATTGATTTCCTTATAAATAAATCATTCCTTCATTTATATTCATAAATATAAATAAAACCCACCCTCCAATGACCAAAAATAAATCAAACCAATTCCAAATCCAAGTTAGCCTTTTAAACCTACATCCCTAAGCTTAATCAAATTCAATCACTCCAAACTCAAGTGATATTCATAATTTATATCTTCATTTATATTCACAAATATAAATGAAATATAAATTCAAATGACCAAAACTAAACTCAAACCAAATCAAATTCTCAATTTTAGCTCTTTTAGCCAAACTTTTGAACTTGGCTAAATGATATCTAAATCAACTCAAAACTTATGGATTCCTTTATGATTCAATTATTTCTTCAATCATTGATCCAAATATAAACATAAACCACTATTATCAAACCAAATCCAAGTCAACCCAAATCAAGCCCAAGTTAACCCCTTTGGCTTGAAATTGTCATATGAACCAAAACTCACATGGATCCAAACCAATTGCAATTGGATTTATATTTCAATCCTAGGCTCATATGTGAGTTCAACTAAACTTGAATCAAACCTTGATCAAGCCAATTGACCCATTTAGGCTCACTTGACCTAAAGAGACCTAAAAGACCTTTTTGAGCCAAGTTCTAATCCAACCCAAATTGGATTAAACTAAGCCCATCTAAACCTCAATCATGATCAACAATCATCATAGGGAGATCAACCACCTTGAATTGGCTCAAACCAAGTCAAACCTAGCCTTTGACCAAGTCAATATTTAGCCCAAATAAAACCCAAACTAGCCAAAACCCATCATATATCAAATTGATTGAAACCATTGACTCAAATCCATTCATAATCAATGATTGAACATGACCAAGCCATCAATTGAGCCAAACCAAGCATAATTGACCACTTGACCTAAGTTGACTCAAATTGGCCTAAAAAGCTAAAATAGGTCAAATCATGATTCAACCCAAATTGATTGCAACCAATGGCTAAAGGTCATTACAAATCACTTATTGAACTTGACCAAAGTCATGATTGAGCCCAAGTTGACCAATTATTCAACTTGACCCAACCTAGCCCAAATTGTCCTAAAAGGTCAAATTGACCAAAATTCAAATTAATTTTAATTTAAACCAAATCAAAGCCTACAATCATTTTCAATCAACTAATTGAACTTGACTCAACATCTAACTAAACCTAATTTGGTCAAATTGGTCAAATTGGTCAACTTGACCAATTTGACCCTTTTGAATCCAAATGAGTCAAATCCAAACCTAGACTAAACCAATCCAAATTAATTGAACCAAAATATCCCAAATCATCATATGAACCTAACCCAAGCCTTGGTTTATCCCAATTTGATAAATTGGTCAACTCAACTCAACCTAGCCCAAATAGAACCAATTTGACCAATCCAAGCCAAACCATTCAAATCCAACTTACGAGATCTTGTGGGCTGACCTAACTCAGCTTAAACTTACCCTAAGTCAGCCTAAGACCTCTCCAAAAGCCAAGTGGGCCCCACCAAGGGGATTAGCCATCAAACCATAGGATTTAAACTTTAAAATTAATGGATCCAAGCCAAGGTCAACTCTCCCATCCCCATGGTAGTCCCTTAGCACTCCATGGAACTTTCTCCTGACCCCACCTAGCCCACCTAGCCCACCTAACCCACCCTAGGTTGGCAAGGACCTTTGGGAGGTGAGTTGACTCACCTCCAACACAAATTGAGCACCCATTGGATCCAAACCCTTGCACCCTTGCATAATGGATCCATGGCAGCCTCCCATCACTCCTCCCATCCCTAGCGTGCCACCCTAACTTGATGGAGACAAGTCCGGTGGTGACGGTGAGCTAGTGCAAATCAAGCACCGCCGCCCATCCATCATTGGAAAGGGGTATACTCCTCAATTCGGCATGATTAAGAGACTTGCACCAGCCTTCCTAAGTCAATTTTGAAGCCCCTTATAGTGTTTCCAAGGATCCCAAGCCCTCTTCGACGGCATTGCCCATTCTAGCAATGGGAAGTAGGCATCCCATTCGAGCAATACTCCCTCTCCATTAAATCAAATTTCAATTCCTCTTAGCCACACCATCACCATATCCTATCGAAGCCAATCGAACCAATTCATAGTCTTCCAAGCCACAGGAGGAGTGAGTTTGATCGAAGCTGAGCCCCTTGCGTGCATGGATTGGTCAACCGAGCCTTCCACACCAAATCAAGCTCAAAGCTCTTCAATAGGGCTTTGCCTCAACTAGGCGAAGCTACCTCCAGCGTTGTACCACCATACATTAGTTTCGATGAGGTAATTTCACAAATCGAGCATTGCATGGAAAATTGGGTTGGTCTTTTGTGAAGGAATTTGAAATATATGGATTTTTTATCGTTGGATGTGTGCGTCTCCCTTCTCCGAAGGTGTGGGAAGAATTCCGAGATAATTTGAGCTCAGGTGAGCTCTGATCGAACGAGGGAAGACAAGCGACATCTGTCTTTTATTGTTCACGGACGAGATAGATCATGAGTTATCCATCCCGCGTAATTGGGATGAACGGCTCTAATCAAATCCTGCGGTAGAGCCTTCGATTTCTTTCTTAAACTGTGGATCGAATCGTGGCTGCCCGATCTTAGATTGGACGGTTCATAGAGAAAGCACATCCGTCGTCGACTGAGTCAGCTCGCAGATGTGATTACTTAAATAGCCAATCCCATCGCGCCACATGAAAAGCGCGCTGCGTCAGCCGTCACATGGCCCGACGAGATTAAGGATTTAATTAGGGGCAAATTAATTCATTTTTAATCTTAAAATTTCCTAAAATCATAACTAATTATAAAAAAATTCAAAAAAACACAAACTTAGGCTCATTTTGAAGATATTTCAGAGTAGAATTTAGGAAAGTTATTATTAATTGATTTTGAATAGTGATTTTAGCCTAATTAAGATTTTATCAAAAATCTAACTAGCTTAATTACATCTTAATCAAACACTTAATTTTTCTCAAATTTTTTGTGTATGTTTAGGAGGATGACCTCTGCCTCCCCTATTTTTTGAGATTTTATTGATTGATTGATTAAGGAAATCACTTGATTAAGTCCTAATCACTCTCTTAATCTAATTAATCATAATTAATAAAAGAATAGTAACTTGATTAATCATTTAAACATAATCACCTCTCCTGAACAGTAAGATAACTTAAGGAATGTGATTGGAGATACTTTTCCTAATTCATTTCTTAAGTCTTCTTTATCTTTAAAAATCAAATTAATTAATGGTTAATGGAATGATTAATTGATTAATTGATTAATTAAGTGATTAATCTTCAAGATAGGGAAATCAGGATCTAATTGAATGTTAAAAATGATTTAGAGATTAGGATTGGGGCTTTGTCTTTGATCCTTTCCCCTAAGTCAATTTCATCATTCAAATTAAAACATAACCAAAGTGTTTAATCAATTAATTAAAGGCTTAATAAAATTAAAAATAAAAATTAATTCATCCACACCTAAGCAACCCTTAATTGATCTTGTGTAGCTCCTTGGGTGTTCAATAACCTAAGGTGAGAGATAATGAAATTATGGTTGGCTCACATGTGTGAGAAAATCATAAAAGTAATTAAGTGAGATCCCTTAAGCTTAAATAACTATTAATCATAAGCTAATTACATTAGGCCCCTTTCATTTCTTAGGAGCATTATAAATTTATTTTTCATATGGTTGCATATCATATTGGCTTATCATTAATTAGTTAATTAATTTAAGGTAATATTGGTAAGGATTAATTAATTCACTTAATTCATACCTTAACCTAGTTAAAACATAAAATTAACTTAAAATATTCTTCATTAAACTAAATTAATTCACCATGGGAAAATGGGTTAGGATTAGCAAACCTCTTTCATATTTCCTTGATCAAATCAAATTCAAAGTTAAAAATATCTTTAAAGAATTTTGGTTCATTTTAAATTACCTTCTTTAATGTGATTGTCCTTAGGAATTAATTAGAATGAATGAAATCATGTGTTTACATTCCTTTATTTCTTTCCAATTATGCTAAATATTGCTTGCCATATGAAATCATGCATTCATTTTTTTTAAAATTAATTAAATAAAATATTTTCTTTTATGTCAAATTGCATGTGTTGACTTAAATTAAATATGTGTGGCTATTATCATTATTAAATCAAAAGCTATTTTCAAAACCTATAAATCAATTATTATAAATGAAGTAATGTTAATTACAAATATCTAAAAGCTTGCATGTGATGATAGTATAAGATGTGTAATATGAAGTTCTCTTTTCCTATCTTAACATGGATTCACATAGGATTTGCATGTTTATAGTTCATTTGAAAAGAACACAACATTTGCCTAAATATATTCCTATGCATCTACATGTTAAGACTTAAGTAGAATTCCATCTCACATATGTAAATTATACAACCAAATCAAACATAATTTCTTGCGTGATTCCTTATCCATTTGGTTCTTTTTTTTGGTACATTCATATGTATCTGAGAAAAGCGATATATTAATCTGGACATCCCTGCCTGCGAGGCTTTAAGTATCCCTAAGTAGGTTCTGTACCTTACACCCCTGGTGTAGAAAATAATGGTGTCATACTCACTTAAAACTCTTATACATATGTATGTATGATGTGGCCAATGAATAAGAATCATAAATCAAATAAATCAAATATAACTTTTGCATGGGTTTTCCTATCCTTATAATTGTCCATACATCTACATGTATATAAAAAAAGTGGTATATTAGTCTGGACATCCCAGGGCTACGAGATTTTAAGTAGCCCTAACTAAGTTTTGTACCTTACACCCCTGGTGTAGAAATAATGGTGACATACTCACTTAAAACTTTTATACATGTGAATGTGTATCTAGCTAATGGATGAAAATCTCTCTTTTCTATGTAATAAAGGCATGCATTCATAATTGAATCAACAAATGAACTATTTAAATTCAAAATATATTTCTTTGCATTCATCATCAAAGTATGCTAAGATTTATATTGCATGTATATGTATGCTTAGAATTATTCATATGCATGATATGATGGAAAGAAATGAATGAATGCATGTTATGTCATAGTAATCCATTCTAATTAATCTTAAGATGCCTTTTTTATTGAATAAGGTTATTTAGAGTGAACTTAAACTTTAGGGTTAATTAAAACACATAATAAGCCATTCATTAAAGAAAATTAAGCTAATTACTTACCTTAGAAATGACTTAAGGTAGGGATAAAAGAGAGATTCCCTCTCTTTCTTCTATTTATAACACTTAGTTGTTAAGTATAGGCTATATGAAATAAATGAAAATACTAAGTAAAATCTTGAAATCAATTAAACCACTTAAAGATAAATTAACCCTTTATAGATTAGATCCCCCACACTTAGCAAATCATAATCCTAAAGCCTAGTTAGGACATACCACACAAGTCTTAACACATGCACATTAGATTAAGTCACCATTTCTAGCTTTATGTTAGATTGCATGGTTTTTTTATGTATTATTTTAGACTAGATGTTGGGTGTATGATAGTATGGATGTTAGAGTGATATTAGCCTAATCATATTTTATGCGGGGTGCTTAAGGGGTATGTGATAAAAAATATAAATACTTTTTTGTGCGGTTGCTTAGTCCCTAAGCATAATCCGTTAGTTAGGTGAGCTTAGCATGTGGGTGCTAAGTCCAAACCATTTATATAACGGCTTGGGTTGTATGATGTGTTTAGCTAACACTTATTTTGCAGGTATAGTTAGATTTACTTTCCTTCTCTTTTAATGTAATTTTTGCATTAGGATTAGGATAAGTGTCATGGGAGATTAGGACGAACATTGGTTATAAGACCAAGTCTTATACACCATGTGATGCCTTTGGAGCAAACAACATCCCAATCAAACCAAAAGAAAGAGAGAAATGAAGCAAATCAAAATGAAGAAATGAAAGTTGAAGACTGAAGAATGGAGAATAAAGAATGAAGTCCCCTCATAATAATTTATTGTGAAAAATTTCTATAGGGAGTCGCCATCAAATCTGTGGGGAGAAAGAAAGGCAAGACACTATAAAAATTCATCTTATTAAGATGCCACACAGATCTGCAGATGTACTTATTCAGGTGATCGACTACGTCATCCAGGAATAGTGTACCATCTCGAAAGATAGAAGTCACTACCCTTTAATGGACCTAATCACCTCAATAAGGACTCATAAGCTTGATGGGTCTACATATGTACCAGAGATTCTTTTCCTACTTTACATGAAAAAGTAAAACAAGATTTATTTTAAACTGGGTTCATTAAGTTTCCTACAGGGGCAAGCCTTTATAGTTAATTACATCCTAAGGGACGAGATCACTTAGGAAAACTCTTGATTAAGATAAATGATCATTGTCTTTGAAGATTTCAATAAGAAGGACTATCAATTAATTGGTTTATTTTTGCAAGATCAAATAAGATTCATCAAAAGAGTGAGTTATTATCGAAGCCAAAATGGAGATAGGAAGATGCCCTATGCTAGGAAACCTAGTGAGCATCTCAAACTATCCTATAGTTGGGCTTTAGCAATACGTAACTGGAACGAAGCACAGTTACATTTTCATTAGAAATTTAGAACTTAAGATTTCTTAACACAAGATTAAAGAAATGCCTAAGAGGTGAGTAATTATGCTTATGTCTCACAAAAGGGAGAAGCAACCTCAGAACCTAAATCTAGGGAGCTTTGGTGAGGGCCGGAAGCATAACCTAAATCTAAGGCACAATGGGTAATTGGTTTGCCTCCACAAGAGAGGACAAACCACACGATAGTTTGGACTTACAACCACCTGGGGTGATTACCATCTAACTTCTCCTATGATTTTAAATATGTGTAGGCAAGTCTTTATGCTTATGCAAGATAGTTAGATTGTTATTTATTTAAAAAGAGACTAAGTATTTAAACTCACTCTGTAAAGAGACTATATCATGTAAAGGTACATGCTTCAAATGACCTAAATCTAATGTAATTTTAAATTTCATTTTTTTATTTTTATTTTGGATAATTATTTTGACTCATGCTAATAGGATTCATATGACTAATGCATGAGAAAGAAGGTTATTGGCCAAAATTAGCAAGAAGGGAGGAGGTGAGTTTCCACCACGGCTCTCAAAGGTCAAGCCGAGTTCTCTGACAAAGGTGGAAGCCCTCCAATCAAGAGTGAAATAAGATGCATTTGTGCATGATATTACAAAAGAAATACTCATCCAACTAAGGAGTTGATAATTCTTTTATCTTGATTTTAAACTTAAGCTTTAGGTGAGGTTATGAGTTGTTAAATTTGAATTTGAATTGTTAAGTTGGGTAAAATATTTATTTTTCTCTAAAGAGCCTAATCCACATCTAGGCCATACATAAAGCAAGGAAGAAACTAGGAAAATCATTCCACTTAATGTAAAAGCTAAACAAATCATCAATAAATTTATAAATCTAATCACAAAAAGAATAAATGGCGGTTGTGGTCAGGCACCACCACATAAACCCGAAAATATCAAATTGGATAACCGAGCTCTACCCTTATACAACCTAGATTACAAATGAATTAAATTATAATTAAGCAAGGAATTCATTGTTATGGGGGTCTTCAAGCTTTATTCTTCTTCTTTTCTGCTTTCTTCTTCTTTTCTTCTTTCTTTCTTCTTTTAGTTCCTTCCTTTGGATGGTTGGATGGTAGATGATCCAAGACTTCACATGGTGCATAAGATGGGATCTTATGACCAATGCTTATCCTAATCCCCATAAAAATCATTCCAAAATCCTAATTACATAAATTTTTACACGAAAAAGAAGAGTGAAAATCTATACTAACACCTGCAAAATAAATGTTAGCTAAAACACATCACACAAATTCTAAGCATGTATATTGGACTTATCACCCCACACATGGGTGACTAAGTCCATCTGGCCTATGGATTATGCTTAGGGGTAGAAAGCACCTGCAAGCAAAAGTATTTATATTTTTATTTATGATAACGCCCCTTAAGTACAATCTCCTGCAGAAAAGAACAGTTATACTAAGAATGTCCTACCATTCATTCTACGAGCATACACCCTAACATCCAGTCTAAAATATATATCACAAAATAAAACTAACATCAAACCATGCACCAACCTAACCTAAAGCTAGAAGTGGTGGCTTAGGCTAATGTGTGTGCTTTGAAGGCTTGTGTGGTATGCTTAGCCATGGCTTTAGGTTCAAATTTTCTAAGTGTGAAGAACATGTTCAACTTAGAGGAGGGTTTCATTTAAGTTATTTAATAATTTTTGAAATAATTTTATTTCAAGTTTTGATTTGGTTTAAGTTGATCCTATAATTAATTACTAGGTTATAAAGAGAGGGAAAGAGAAGAGAACTTCTCTTCCTTCTCTAACCTAATTTCTAAAGTAGATTCACATTTTAGTTTCATTTAGGTGAATGTTTTGATTAAATATTTTAGTTAATCCTAAGTTTAGATAAACTCTAAATAAACTTATTCAAAAATAAAGACATTTTTAAATTAAATAAAATGAATCAAAATTTACATAACTCACATTACTTCATTTCTTTCCCCACATATATAACATGCATATGGATAGACTCTAACTATATCTATACATGCAAATGAGAGTATTTAACACACTTTATGATGCATGCTAAGTAATCTATTAAAAAAAATTTAGAAGTTGAATATGCATGATTTTTTCTTAAGTAGAAAGAATTTTCCTTATCTAAATTTTCACATACATACATAAAAGTAAGAAAGGCATAAGTGAGTACAACACCATTGTTAACCATGGGTGTAAGATATAAGATCTACTTAGGGCTACTTAAAGTCTCCCAACCTCGGGGTTGTCCATACTAATATACCACTTTCTTTAAATGCAAACATGTATATAAAAGAAATAAAATAGAAAAGGAAAATACAAAAGTTGTTTAATGGATTCAATTTTGTTTATGCAATTTATACATGCAAGTATAGGAAACCCTTCTCAGGTGATAGCATAGGGATGAATAGGGTATAAAATTAAGTAAGTGTTGGGTTCTTTTCAAATGAACCCTACATCTTACCAACTTCTATTCAAAACTATGCTAACATAAGAAAGAAAGGAAACCTATAATAAGCATGACTTTATAATCTATCACATGCAAGTTTATAATTAAAATATAAGTAGTATACTTTCAGATTTGGTATTGGGTTTATATGTTTTGAAAATAATTTGGATTTAGTAGTGATAATAGCCACTCATATTTCTACTTTAGTCAACACATGCAAATTTGACATAAAGTAAAGAATTTCATTTTAAAATTTGGATTTCAAAATTATGAATGCATGAAATCACATGGCATACAATCTTAGCATTTTGGGGAAAGATTCAAAGCAATTAACATATAAAAACAAACTCACTTCACTTAAATCCTAAAGACATTCTTATAGAATAAGAAAATTTAGAATAAATCAAAGTGAATTCAAAGTGATTTTGTTTAGTTTGAAGTTTGATTTAATTTTGAAGGTGAGATGAGCTATATTCCTAACCCATTCTCACATGTGTTTTCTATTTTTGTTTAATTTTTAGGTAATTAGATTCATTTTTATATGTTAATTAGGTTAAGGTATGAATTAAGTAGCTTAATTAACCCTTACCTACACCACCTTAGAAGAATTAACTAGATAATTATGAGCCAATGAGATGACATAAAACCCACAAGGAATTTAAATTTGCAATACACCTAATAATGAAAAGGCCTAATATAATTTGGCTCACAATTAAAAGTTAATTAAGCTAAGCAGTTTAGCTTAAATAATTTCAAAACACCCTTTCACACTTATGAATGGGGTTCTGATTTCTTTTATTAAACTTAGGCTATTAAACATCTAAACATCTGCCTAAGGTAGATTAATTAAGTTCTAAAACTTTTTAGAATTTTTAGAAATTGATTAAGGGGATAATTAATGAATTAACCCTTAATTAAGAGGAGATTAGGGAGAGAAGAGGGGTTTAGGGAATAGCTTAGGGAAATGCCCCAAAAATATTTCAAAATCTTCTACTTACTGGATCTAACCTTAATCAACCCTAATCATAGGTAAAATCATCTAATTATGCTTAATTACGTAAGAATGGTAATTAAGAAAACATATTCTATTATTCTAATCAAGCATTCAATAAATCCCAAGAAAATTAGGGGAGGCAGAAGTCATCTCCTAAAACTTACCCAAGAAATTTGGGATTAATCAGAGGCCTAATTAAAAGTAATTAACAAAATAAACTTTCTAATAAAACCCAAATTTAGAGAAGATCATAATTCAAAACCCATTGAAATTAATTTTAAAATAGATTCAATTATCTATCCATAGGATTTAATTTCATATTTTTCTAAATTTTCTAGAGAGTTATGAAATTTTATAAGATCTCTAGGTTAATTAGAATTAATTAAAGCATTTTAACTAATCCTAGCTAATCTCGCTCATGGCGATGCATGGCGCGTCACGACTTTACAATTATGCCATGAGGGGTTCACTTAAATTGTCACCTCACGGGTGGCGGTGGCGGCGCACACGCTTTAATCCTCTACCATCCGATCAAAGATCGGATGACTAAGGATCTCCCCACATTTTAAAAAGGGTAAATGAATTTTCTAACATGCTGAATAATCTCAGTCGTCCATCTAAAATGAGTGAATGGACGATTGAGATTGTCCAAGTTCTTCCCCTTGATCAACAAAGACCGTCCATGATCAAGGGGAAGATCCATACGAGATCTAGCATGGAATCAAACCAAATTCAACCCACACCATCTAAAGATAGAGAGAGGCAAATCTAACGATAAAAAATTGATGGGGGTGTAAATTTCTTTCATAAAGTTTCACACCACATTGAGTTTAATGATTGAAAAATTCTATACCTCATGAGTGATCACGGTGCTCAATTCTTGAGAAGTTTCTTGAGATGAAGCCTAAAGTATGAGCACTTGAGGTTGAGTGGATCAATGTATGACCAACCTCCTTGCTTGAGCTTCAACTTTGATCCAAGCTTACCTTTAGAACTTGAGAGAGCTTAGAAAGCTTGACTTGACCCTCATGGAGTGTGCAAGAGCAATTGGATTCAAATGGAATGAAGAAGAATTTCACTCTACTTCCTTATTTTCACTATTCAAAAGCCGAGAAAAGGAAAATGGGAAGAGCTCTAAGAGGCTTAGGATCAATCTCCAATGGATCCTTTGGCTTCGTATCCTTCAATTGACTTTGAGTGAATCAAAATAGAAGTAAATTATGGGGAGTATATCTCCCCCTTGAAGGATTGGACGGCCGACAATGGACTTGCTATTTTGATCCAATTGATCATATTAGGAGGGCTATTTGATATGTTTTGAGTGTGCACATGGTTGGTTTGATCCAAGGAGTGGATTGCCAACCTCCCATGTGCTTGAATTTGAGCTTGATAGGGAGTTTAAAAATTCAATTTTAATCCATAGGATCGGGTTTAATCTAGGGACCAAATGGGTTGACCCAAACCCATTGGGTTGGGTGCACCACTCATCACTAAGTCCCCTTGAGCTTTTAGGAAATTCTCAAGTGATTGTGAAGAGGGTATGACCAAATTACCCATGGGTTAAGCCAAAATTTGTTCTATGGCCTAGGGCTAGGATGGTCATTTTGCTATTTTTTTTTACTTTGGACATGTTAGGTATGTGGAGAAACTAGGTTTGGCCAAGTTTCATTGGATTTGGAATTCATTTGATAGGGTTTGGCTCATGTTGACCCATTTAAGTCAAAATGGGTCAACTTGGTTCAAGTTGGCCAATAAGTCAAATTAGGTCAAACCAAGGGTTAGGTCAATTTCATATGACCATTTGAAATATTTTGGTGGCTTTGGTTTGATTCAATTTGGTATATATTTGGTTTTGGCTCATATGAATTCATTTAGGTAAAATGGGTCAAGTTGACCTATTTGGGATAGGTCAAGGGTAGATTTAGGTTAGGTTAGTCATATGGAGTGGATTGATATTTTTATTCCCAATCAATTTTGGTTAAGTTCAATTTTGGCTCAACATGATTCCTTTAGGTCATGTTGGGTCTAAGGTCAATTGGGCTAGGTTAGGTCTAGTTGGCCAATTGAGGCTTTGGTCAAGTTCCACAAGTGATTTGGAATGGACTTGTCCCATTTGTTTCAATCAATTTGGCTTAGATCAAGTTTTGACACATTTTGACCCTTTAGGTCAAAATGGGTCAAGTGAGCCAATTGGGCTAGGTTAGGCTCAAATGTTGACTTGGTCAAGTTCAAACATAAGTCATGAGTGAACTTAGATCAATGGTTTCAATCAATTTGGCCTAAGGTAGAATTTGACTATGTAAGGTTTCATTTTAGGTTAAGTGTTGACTTGGTTTGACCCAATTTGATTGATTGATCATGTCATGATGATTGTTGATCATGATGAGAGGGATATATGAGTTTGGTTCAATCCAATTTGGTTAGGAGATAATGGCACTTTAGGTCACTTTGGGTCAAGTGAGCCTAAGTGGGTCAAATGGCTTGGTCAAAGCTTGATTTGAAGTTGATTGATCTTGTATATGGACTCATGATTAAAATATAAATCCATTTACAAGTGGTTTGAAGTCAAATGGGTTTTGATCCATTTGAAAATTTCATATTCAAAGGAAGAATATGAAAGGGTTTTGGGTTTTGATTTTAGACTTGGATTTTGATTGAGTGATTTAAATTTAGATTTATATATGAGCTCATGATTGTAAGGTTGATTGAACCATGAGAGAAAATCAAGAGTTTGGCTTGATTTGAAAGTGATTTGGCTAAGTTCAAGATTTTGACTTGAAAGGCTTAGATTGGATTTTGAGTTGATTTGAATTTGATTTTTGGAATTGGTTTTGATTGTTTGAATTTATATTTCATTTATATATGTGAGTATAAATGAGAATATAAATGGATCATGAGAAAATTTCAAGGATTTGAAGTGGTTTAATCATGATTTGGGTTAAATCAATTAAAGGGAATTTAAAGGATTTAAAGTAATTTTTAATTTGAAATTTAATTTTTTGGATTGGATTTGATTGATTTATATTTATATTTCATCTATATATGAGAATATAAATGAGAATACAAATAAGTTTTGAGAAAATCCCATGAGTTTGAATTGATTTGATGAAGATTTAGGTTGAATCCATTAAAGGAAATTTCATGAATTGATTTTGAATTTTGGATTTGATTTGATGGGTTTGAATTTATATTTCATTTATATATGTGAATATAAATGAGAATATAAATAGATTATGAGAAAATCTCAAAGATTTGAATAAGTTTGAATCATAATTTTGGTTAAGTCCTTAAGAGAGGATTAAGGACTTAGGCAAAATTTGGACTTAGGAATTTTTGATGGATTTTGATCATGGGTTTCATTCATATGGATTTCAATCATATGGAGTTGATTTGAATTTCAAACACTACCATTGCCGGTCCCAAGTCCAGATGTGAAAAGTGGAGGGTTGTGTTAGGTAGTCGACAACCAGAATAAAACTTGTCGAAATAATCATGACATGAATCCTTTAAATCATTGTGTTAATGCAAGGGCGTCCCCTGTAAGCGACGCGCTGTATGGCTTGAATATAGTGAAAAATATGCTAGAGCCACTGCGCCTGGAGTGTTAAATAAGCGGGTTCCCACATTATGGACGTATGCGGAGAAGTTAGTCCATGAAACTAGAATTAGGTTAGGATCTTGGAATATAGGTACTCTTACAGGTAAATTAATGGAATTAATAGATATTATGGTTCATAGAAAGATAAATATTTTATGTGTTCAAGAAACTAAATGGGTTGGGGAGAAAGCCAAGGAGATTAATAGTTTAGGTTTTAAACTTTGGTATTCAGGTAAAAGTCAAACTAGAAATGGTGTAGGTGTGATTATAGATAAAAGTTTGAAGAAAAATATTATAAATATTAATAGATGTGGAGATAGAATTATAGCTTTAAAGATTATTGTTGATACTAAGATTATCAATGTTATAAGTGTCTATGCTCCTCAAGTAGGTTTGGAGGTAAGCAAGAAAAGAAAATTTTGGAATCAATTAGAGGGATTAATACAAAAGATACCTCTTGAAGAAAAAGTATTTATTGGAGGAGATTTAAATGGACATGTTGGTAGAGTGGTAGAAGATTTTAAAAGTATTCATGGTGGTTATGGATTTGGAGTGACTAATGAAGAAGGTAAGACTATATTAGATTTTACTTTAGCTTATGATTTTGTAATTGCTAACACTTTATTTAAGAAAAGAGATGAACATATTATTACTTATAAAAAGCATAGCAATGCAACTGAACGAAGTATTTTCGATAAGAAAAATAGATCATTTAGATTGTAAAGATTGTAAGAATTCCAAGTGAAAATCTAAGTACCCAACATCGATTGTTAGTTTTAGATTTTAAGATGAAAGGTTGTAAGAGAAAAAATAAACCAAATTATTGTCCTAGAATTAGATGGGGACACTTAAAGAACATAAATAAAAATATCTTTAAGAGCAAGCTAAAAAAGATTAGAATTTGGGATGTTCATGAGGAAGCTACCATTATGTGGGAAAAATAGCAAGTGAAATTAAGCAAGTTGCTAAAGATGTGCTTGGAGAATCAAAAGGAAAAGATTTTTTAATAAGAATAGTTGGTGGTGGAGTGAGTGCAAGTAAAAATAAAAAAGAAGAAGTATTGTTATAAAACTTGGTTTAGATGTAAAAACTCGGAGAATTAGGAAAGATATAAAGTGGCCTGTAGAGATTCTAAGAAAGCAATATATGATGCAAGCTTTTAGTGATTTATACAATAGATTAGATACCAAAAAAGGTGAAAGATGTATGTATAAGTTAGCCAACCAAAGAGATATGAGAAGTAAAGACATAGTTGTGAGGTGTATTAAGGATGAAAATAATAAAATGCTTTTTTTAGAAAAGGATATCGAAAATAGGTGGATGAGGTATTTTGATAAACTTTTCAATGAAGGATCTGACGATTGATTTTAGCAACCTTAATACCCTAAACAAAAATAGAGAAATTTCATTTTATCATCGATTAGTAAATCAAGTTAGTGAAGCTTTAAAGAAAATGAAATGAAAAAAAGCAGGGACAGATAATATTCCAATAGAAGTGTGGAAATGTTTAGGAGATCAAGGAATTTCTTGGCTTACAAATTTTTTAAGGTCATTTTAAATATGCAATATGAATGGAGAAAGAGTTTTTTGGTTCCTATATTTAAGAATGCACAAGAGTGCAAATTAAAGAGAGAGGAATTACGTTAATGCATACATTAAAATTATGGGAGAGAGTAATTGAGCATAGGTTACGATGTGATACAAAAGTTTCTCACAATCAGTTTGGTTTCATGCCAGGTAGATCTACTATGGATGCTATACTTTTGTTAAGGGGTTTGATGGAGAAGCATAGAGAAAGTAAGGAGGATCTACATATGATATTTATTGATTTAGAGAAAGCTTATGATAAAGTTTCAAGAGATATTCTTTGGAGAGTTCTAGAAGTAAAATGAGTTAATATTGGTTATATTCAAGTCATTAAGGATATGTATACTAGAGCTATTACTTGTGTCCAAACACAAGGAGGATTGACAAAATATTTTCCTATTTCGCTTGGATTACATCAGGATCGACTTTAAGCCCTTATCTTTTTTACTTTAGTTATGGATGTTTTACTAGGCATTTACAAGAAGATGTACCTTGGTGTATGCTTTTTTGATGACATTCATTCTTGTTGATAAGACTAGAGGGAGTCCAAGAAACTTGAATTATGGGGATCAACTCTAGAGTCTAAAGGTTTTCATTTAAGTATATCTAAAACTGAATATATGGAGTGTAATTTTAGTTGTAGAAGTTTTAGTGGTAGTGTTGTGACATTAGGTGAACAAGTCATTAATAAGAGTGAGCATTTCAGATATTTAGGCTCTATTGTTTAAAATGATGGTGAAATAGATGGAGATATTATTAGTAGAATTCAAGTTGGATGGTTGAAGTGGAGGAATGCATCTGGCCTATTATGTGATAGAAAAGTTCCACTTAAACTTAAGGGAAAATTTTATAAGATGGTGGTAAGACCGCAATGACTTATGGTGAATGTTGGCCAATAAAAAAGCAAAGACTAAGTTAAGTGTTACAAGATGAGGATGCTTAGGTGGAAGAGTGGCTTTACCGTTAGAGATAGAATGCAAAATGAGTATATTCGGGAAAAAGTTGGAGTAGCTCCAGTGGTAGATAAGAGAGTAGCCTAAGATGGTTTGGCCACATAAAGCATCGGGTCGTCCGATGACCTGATTAGAAGAGTAGATGCATTAGATTTGCCTTATGTTAAGAAAGGTAGAGGTAGACCTATAAAGACTTGGTTAAGATGTATTAAAAATGATCTTAGTATACTTGATTTAAATGAGAATTTGACACATAATAGAACACAATGGAGATGAAGGATTCATGTAGCCGACCCCACCTAGTGGTATTAAGGCTTGTTATCGTTGTTGTTATTATTGTGGAGTTGATTTGAATTTGGAGAAAATCAATTAGGATTGATTTAGAGTTTGACTTGGAGGAAGGAAGGTGAGGAAAGGTTTAAGCTATGGGTAGGAAAGTTTTCCTAACACCCCTAAGGAATGACCTATTCATATGACTACTATTCTAAGTCTTTTAGGGCTAGGTTGAGCGTCCACTTAATCACTAGATATGTCTTAAGACTAAGGAACTCTTTAAGTCTAAGAGAAGTCCTATGTTTAAGATGAAGGGGTTGAGAGCTCATTCTAAAGTTGAGGTCAACATGCATATCATTTTATAATTGTAATTATTCTTTCATTATACCGGATGTATAAGGGTAGCTTCACATTATTTCTTTTGGGTTGTAAAGGGTACAATCGTATCGGTCTCTTATTCTTTTGCGATAGCTTTATAGAATTATTTTATGTTCTGTTAAGCTTGTGCATTAGAAATAACATGTCTTTTTCATAGTTTCTTTATGATTGGTGATTCCTGTGTGGTTTGGATGCGATTAGGCTCTTAGGATGAAAAATAAATTTTCTACCCCACTAACAACTCATAACTAAAATTTTAAAATAATTCATAACCTCACATAAAAAAGTCTAGGCATTTAATCAAGATAATAAAATATTTAGAAACCCCTTAACTAGATGAATGTATGTTGAACATCATGCATAACCATCTTATTTCACTCTTGTAAAGAGAGAGCTTTCATCTTTGCCAGATAAAATTGGCTTAACCTTTTAGAGCCTATGATGGAAGAACACTTCTTTCCCTCTTGATTTGGACCATAATCAATTTCTCATGCATTTAGACATACAAAATCCCATAGCCTGTGTGAAAATAAAGAGTCCCAAATTAAATAAAATGTGATAAAATTTACATTAGATTAAGTCATTATTCATACCCCTCATGCTGGGAGTGGGTTTAAGGACTTAGTTTTCTCTAAATAAATAACATCCTAACCATCTTGTAAAGCACTTGCCTACATAGATTTAAGCTAGGAAAGGCTGGCACTCAGCGAGTTTAAGCCAGTAGTTTACCCTCTTTATGGAGGTAAACCATATACCCACTTGCTTTAGGGGTCATGTTTTTGCCAAAGCTCCCTAGATTTAGGAGGATGCAAGCATAAATGCTCACCTCTTAGGCATTTTCATAATCTTGTATTGTGGAATTATAAGTCCTAGAATTCTAAATAAAATTTCAACTCAAATAAGTAAATTTTCTCAATTTCAAATATATAAAGGTCAACCATAGGATATATTGGAGTGCTCACTAGGTCTTCTAGTATCATGAGCACTCCCTACTCATCTCCTTTGATTTCAATAACAACTCTCCCCTTTTGATCTATCCCACTTAATTTTCTAAAATAAAACCAATCTTGAATCTTTGAATTCTTTGGAGACAATAATTATCGACTTTAATCGAGAGTATTCCTAAGGAATTCACTTCCCTTAAGATGTAATTAACTATGGAGGCTTGCCTCCACAAGAAACTTAAAGAACCGGTTATAAACCCTACTTTTCCATAAAAAAATCTTTGGTATATTGAAGACCCATCATGCCTTAGGGGTCCTTATTAGGTGATTAGGTCCATTATTGGGTAGTGAATTTTATCTCTTGAGATAGTACACTATTCCTTAATGTAGTTGTGGTGCTTTTTTTTTTCATCTTGAGTAATAAAACAAAATATGCTATTTGGACACCATGTAGATCTGCAGATGTATTTATTAGGGTGATCAGGTATGACATTGAAGAATGATGTACTATCTCAAGAGATAGAAGTCACCTTCCTACAATGGACCTAATTACCTAATAAAGACTCCTAAGGATGATGTGTCTTTGAATGTACCATAGATTATTCTCTTACTTTACATTGGAAAGTAAAGTAGGGTTTATTTTAAACCAGGTTCATTAAGTTCTTTATGGAGGCAAGCCCTCATAGTTAATTACATCATAATGAATGAGATTCCTTAGTAATACTCTCGATTAAGGTAAATGATCATTGTCTCCAAAGATTTCAAAGATAGAACTATTAATCAATTGGTTATTTTTAGAAAATTAAGTGAGATTTAAGCAAGAGGAAAGAGTTATTATCAAAACCAAAGGGAGATGAGTAGGGGTGCTCATGATACTAGGAAGCCTAATGAGCATCCCAAACTATCCTATGGCTAGGATTTACATTTTTGAAATTGAGGGGAATTATATGTTTGAGTTAATTTTTTATTAGAAATTTAGGGCTTACAATTCCATAACACAAGATTGTGTAAATGCATAAGAGGTGAGGATTTATGCTTGTAGCCCGCAAAGAGAAACAACAACCTCATATCTTAAATCTAGGGAGCTTTGATGAGGGCCAAAGCATGACCTAAATCTAAGGAAAAAATGGGTATATGATTTACCTCTACAAGAGAGAATAAACCACCGACGGTTTTACAATGCCTGGTACGCCAACTAACTCCTATGATTTTAAATATATGTAGGCAAGGCTTATGCTTTGTAAGATAGCTAAACTATTATTTATTTAGAAAGAAGACTAAGTCCTTAAACACACTCCCTAAGAGACTAGATTATGAAGGGCATGAGTAATGACTTAATTTAATGCAAATTTTGTTAAGTTTTATTTTAATTTTTGAACATTTTTATTTGACAGAGGCTATGGGATTCATATGCCTAATGCATGAGAAATTGGTTATGGGTTAAAATCATAAAGAAGGAGGAGTGTTTTCACCATGGCTCTCAAAGGTCAAGCTATTTTCTCTGGCAAAGTTGGAAGCCCTCCATTAGCAAGAGTGAAGCAAGATGATTTTATGTATGATGTGAGACATACAACATCCAGCTAAGGGGTTCCTAAATCTTTTATTATCTTGATTTATGTCCTAGGATTTAAGTAAGGTTATGAGTTATTTAATTTAATTTTGAGTTTATTAGTTGGATAAAAAATTTATTTTTCCCTAAGAGCCTAATCACATCCAGGACATTCATCAAACAATGAAGAAATTATGGAAAATTGTGCCATCTTAATTGTGCAATCATAAACAAAATATCAATAAATTTATAAATTAGCACAAAAGAATAAGAGTTCGATGTGGTCGAGCTCCACCACATAAACCCAAAAAGGAAAATGGGTAGCCGAGCTCTACCCTTATACATCCCAGATTACAAATGAACAATTACAATTTAGAAGGAATTTATATTGTGGGGGTCTTCATTTTCATTTCTTCATTTCTTCCTTTCTTCATTTATTTATTTCTTTCTTTTTTTCCTTCTTTTTGTTGGTTGGGATATGGTTTCTTGAAGGCTTCACATGATTCATAAGACTTGGTCTTATGACCAATGTTCTTCCTAATCCCACATAACATTCATTCCAAATCTTTATTACAAAAAGTTACATCAAAATGGGAAAGGTAAACCTAACTAAATCTATAAAATAGAGATTAGCTACACATACCACACAATCTCAAGCAGTTATATGAATAATTTAGACTTAACACCCCACACATGGGTAACCAAGTCCACTGTCTAGTTTGGATTATGCTATAAGCAACCCGCATAACATTTTATATTTTTATTACAATGCTTAAGCACAATCCCTAAGACATGATTAGGCTAAGATCACCCATCATTCAATCTGCATACACCCTAACATATAGTCTAAAACATTACATCATGAATTAAATTAGGCATCAAACCATGCATCACCCTAACATAGAAATGGCTAATGTGTGAGCCATTTAAGGCTTTGTCTTAGCTTTTTAAGGTTGAAATTTTCTAAGTGTAAGAGATTCAATGCAGAAGGGTGGTTTAATTTTAAGTGATTTAGTTGATTTGTAATTTTATTTGATGATTTGATTTGGTTTGAATGAACCTACATTTAGTTACTAAATATTATAAAGAGAAGAAAAGAGTAGAGAACTTTTCTTTCATCCCTATCTTAAGTAATTTCTAAGGTAGATTCATTAATAATTTTTCTTTAGTGAATGTTTTATTTTATGTTTTAATTATTCTTAAGTTTAGATTTACTCTGAATAGTCCTATTCAATAAGAAATGCATCTTAGGAGTAACTAAGGTGAATTACTATCACATAACACACAACCATTTATTTCTTTCCAACATGTATGCCATGCATATGAATAATCCTAAGCATATCTATACATGCAATGCAAACTTTAGTACACTTTGATAATGAATACAAAGAGATGTTGTCTAAGAAAATTTAGATATTCCATGAATGCATGTTTCTATTATGTAAAAAAGTGGGACTCTTTTATCCATTCATTAAATGCACATCCACATGTATAAAAGACATAAGTGAGTAGGGTGCCATTATTTTCTACACCAAGGGTGTAATGTACAAGACATACTTGGGGCTACTTAAAGCCACGCAATCTCAGAATATCTAGACTAATATACCACTTTTCTTAAATACATATAAATGTACAAAAAGAAATAAATGGATGAAGAATCATGCAAAAGATTTTTGTTTGATTTATTTGTATAATTTACATGTGTAAATGTGAGGATACTTCTTAATTCATAACATAAATATGTATAGGAATATATTTAAGCAAGTGTTATATTCTTTTCAAATGAACTATACACTTTGCAAATCCTATTCAAATGTATGTTAAGAGAAGAGAACAAAATCATATAATACAAATTTTATGCTATAATCACATGCAAGCTTATTAGTACTTATACGTAGCATCACTTCATTTATAATCTTTGATTTATAGGTTTTAAAAATACTTTTTTTTGATTTAATAGTGATAATAGCCACTCATATTCTTAATCTTTAGCCAAAACATGCAAATTGACATCAAAGGGAACTTTTTAAAAGAAATGAATGCATGATTTCATATGGCAAAAAATTGTTAGCATGCTTGGAAAGAAATAAAGGGATGTAAGCATATGACTTCATTCACCCTAAATACTTCATAAAAATAATCATATAAAGTAAGATTATTTAAAATGAATCAAAATTCTTTAAAGAGATTTTTATTTTTGGATTTGATTTGAAAGTGATTTGTGAGAGAGAGTTCGCTGGTTCTAACCCATTTCCTCCATGTGTGAATTGGTTTAGTTTAATTTTATATTTTATCTAGGTTAAGGTGTGAATTAAATCCATTAATTATTCTTTACTTACACCACTTTAACATAATTAAACAAGTAATTATGAGCTAACATATGATATGCAACCACATGGAATTTAAATCAGCAATGCACTTAAGAAATAAAAGGGCCTAATGCAATTTAGCTATTCTTCTTCTTAACTGGGATGACACTGGCTAACCAAGTAGGGTACTTTTCTTCCCTGGTGAAACTAGCATCGATCAGTTTCTTGACTTTAGAAATGACCTATTATTTGATTTCTAATCGCATACATCTAGGATTTGCTTGATAGGGTTAGCACTATGATCTATTACTAGTTTGTGGACTACTACGTCAGGAGATAAATCAGGCATCTCTTCATAGATCCATACAAAGTAGTCTTTAAACTCAATCAATAGCTTAACTAAGTCATTGGTTTCTTCTTTATTCAGCAATGAGCTGATATATGTCGGGCGTGGATTTTCTTCTGTCCAGAGGTTGATTTCTTTAAGCTTATCAATTATTGATTGGATCTCTTCTTCAAATTCTTGCAGTGTGTCTTTGATTTGGAGATCATCTGGATCATCTAAAGTTTCTAAACACACATCATCATAAGAGTGTTGTGAGAAAAGCTATTAGAAAATTGGTGACAACTAGCATTAATCATCATCATGGACCCACTATAGAATCAATCTTGATCTTGATTGTGCATCTCACTTTGTGTTGTTCCATTTTAAGTATTGACATGCTTAGCCCATGTATAAGGAAGCAAACTTTTCTTCACAAGATTAAGAACACAAGGTGAGTACCAATCAAAAGGCAATTCCATTAATTCTTTATTTGAAATATCCTTCTACATCGACTGGACTTAAGTGAGGTTAAATGGGTTCATACTTGATAATTTCACATACATTTGATTCAAATACTTTCATGCTTTGTCTTGAGGTCTAGTCTTCATTGCTGTCCGGCTCAAGTGTCACCTCAATGAAACCTGTTGAGAGGGGTTGGCTGGTATGTTAATCACATTAGACTCATCCTCCGAGCTAAATTTCAAGTCTATGTGAATAGTAGGTACTCCCTGGAACATAATAGGCGATGGCCAACCAGGGGTCTTCTTTGACCACTGCTCTCTGCCTTTTATGGTGGAGGTAGAGTCATCCTACCCACATGTCCATATGATGGAATGAACCGTGGATGGAATGTGATATGCAGCTCCACTTCTTCCTCAATTTCCTTTTCTTGTTCACTTGGACTTTCATTTTTCTTTTCTTTTTCTTTTACTTATTTTTCTTTTTTTCTTTTGAATTTGCATTTTAATTTTGATCAAGTTCATGAGAAAAAATGTTTTGAGAAAGATAGTAGGTCGCATCCTCATATATCACAACCTCTCTGACTGAAATTGGCTTTTAATCTCCTTTGACACAATACTCAATCCCATCCTTCCTGAACTTTATGCACTGATGGAAGGAGGATGGAATCATCTTGTTCTGATGTATCCAAGGCCTATTGAGCAAAGTAGTGAATGAAGTATTCGAATCAATGATATAAAACTTGGTCTTCAGTCTATCTCCAAAGGTAACACTATGGAACTAAAGCCTCTCCTTGTTCATTGAATCCTCTCAACATCATCGATCTCCTAGAGTGTGGAGATGTTGATCCTTAAATAAAAGGGTCTTTAGACTCATAATGTTCACCATTAGATCATGAGAACTGGCAAGTGAATCTACTCATGCCACTATAATGTAGAGGGGACGGTTGTGCTCCATGTCCCCCAGAAGAAGGTCTTCATCTATGAAAGTGATTCTTTGAGCTTCTATGAAATAATTTTCCTTCTCTCGAGTAGCGGTTAGATGAGCTAAACATTTCTCTAGATCAAGGAGAGCCTTAATTAGTGATTCTCTCATCTCTTTGGATAAGGTAAGGGCATCATATATGCTTAGCTTAGATGATAACTTTCTTAGGTGAGAGAGGACATTGTAGTCCACCTTGGGTTGATCCTCTAAAAGCATATCCAAGGGTGGAGCATCCTGTGGAGGGGCTTCTAGATCATCTGAATCAATGACTTGTTTCCCTTTATCTTGAGGTGCTTCTCTAGGAGGTAGAACCAAGACACTACAGATGTTGACTTCGGTGATCTCTTGTGGTAGGTTAGTGGAGGATTCTATTGCAGCTCACTACACTTTATCCTATGGGACCCTCAAAATCGGATGATTCCAAGTCTTTCTTAAGAGATGAACTTATAGTATTCAGATAAAGAAGGTCCAACTCTAAATCAGAAAGAGGAAGATTAGAGCAGTTATGATTATTGTTTAGACTTAAAGAGTTTTCATTAGGAGTAGATTTAAACAACCCATCAGAAGTGACACAGATATAATTCAAGCTAACTTTATTCTTTGATTTCTTAGATTTTGAAGGAGGTACATAGTAGAAATCAAGTAAAGTAAGAGGCATGAGGGATTTGATGCCCTCATCCACTGATATAAGATGTCTACTAAAGAAGAAAGCTGAAGTAGAGGTTTATTGTAGTAGTAAACTTATGGGTGAAGGTTGGACTCGGTTGGTGGTTGCTACTTGGCTATCAGGCAGGCTTAGTTCTTCTTCTTTGACTCACCTTGGTTTTGGATAACTTGCAAACCTTCTTTGATGTTGGAGGTTTTGAGCTAATCGAGCACCAAGAAAGTTTCTTAATCTTCTTAGAGGTATGAGATAAGGAGATATCGCAACCTTGTTTGGTTTTGGAAGGATCACAGGTATCCCCAAGGATTACCTTAATGGAACTGGATGATTGTTCCACAAGGTATTTCTTCAGGATAATTATATCATCGATCTTGAAGCTATGTTCAAGCCATTCCTTGAATGTAAATCAATCTTCCAAAACATGACCTAGCATGCGATGGTAGGGGCAAAAGTTAGGATCATTACTTTTTCCCACTTCCTCCAGCCTTCTAGGTTCGGGTAGTTGAAAATCAGGCTTTTTTAAGAGATTTTTAAAGATCTTCCTGATTACCTCCCTCTCAAATGAATAAGGTTTATTAAGTTTATCCAAAAGAGTAGGTGGATTGTAGATACATGGCGGCGGGTGTATTTGATGCTTACAATTGATAGGCGAGGAGGAGGCGTGCGGGATTGAGGTTTGTGGTGGGATATGATTGCCTCGTTGGTGGTAGAGGGAGGAAGTGATGGTGAGCATGAGGTCTCTTCAATTGCTCTGGATTTGTTTCCTTGTCTACTTGCTTGCTCACTATGGGCTTTCTCGTAAGCTTATGGACTTTATTGATTGAAAGGCAATTTGTTTGGCTTCTCCTTGTAAATTTAGCCTTGTTGATTAGCTTCTCAAATATTTTGATGGTGAAACCTTTGAGCAAGGGGGCCATGGATATTCTTAAGCAGAATCTCATGGCATCTTTGTTGACAAGCTGGTTCACATTTCATACTCAAATTATGCCATTTGAGAATATAATCAATAGGGACTCATGATTTTTTGAGCATATTGGATCGCTTCTGATTGAGCTCCCAAACCTCTTGATGAAGAGTTGCTCCAACTCAACAAAAGTCTTTGAACTATTGGGAAGTTGATGAATGAAGGCTATGAGCTAAACTCTTGATAAAGGATGGAAGAGTAAAGCTTCAACCAGTTGCAACAATAGAGAAATGCATAATGTGCTACCTTGGGTTCCCACTGCCATTGAAGCTCATGAAAGAAGGTGGTACAAAACCCTTAGGATATTGGATGGCATCAAATTCCTCTAGGTAGGTCTACCCTTTGGATCTGATGATCCTCCTTGAGCTTGAGCCAATTCTTCTCTCACCTGTTGCTCAACCATGGTTTTGATATCCTTTTCCTGTATGGAGGTACTATCCACTACCTTATCTTTGGTCTTCTCTACTTAGAGGTAAAGTCTTGGGCGGATCAATATGCACCAACTCTAGACTAGTCTTAGTATAGTAAAATGAACTGGGTGCTTGGTTCTAGTGCTAAAATAAGCAAATCCTCAAGTTGCTTCCCCATCCTCTCTATTTGTTCATCTTTTTATTTTAATTATTGGGAGGTCTTTGGGTAGTAGGCAGTATTCTTGCTTTGGCGACACCTTCCATATCGATCATGGAGAGGAACCAGGGTATCTACCATGTGTACCCCATTGAATCTCTAAGTCATCTTCATTGGATCAAATTGACCTTTTCATCTCAAATTGACAGCATATCCAAGATTTCATTCTTCTCCACTGAATCTTGAAATGTCATCACAGGGATGATCAACTACAGCATGAAAAGATTGAGTGTAGGATCATTATCATGAGCAAGATAATGCAAGCTCTGTGAGGACTGCTCACTAGAGGAAGATACTCACTATTTCGATCAGGGAGTGGTACTCTAGGAGGATCTATGGCCATAGGGGTGATTGAACTGTCTCCTCCTCCCTCATGTGACTATCTCCATAGCTTCTTTGGTGGTGTGTGGGATGACTATACTGGTCATTCCTTCCTCACAATGGGGTAAGGTTGAGAGGGAGACGGCCTTGCATGAGTGGCATAGATGGAATAATCTCGGCCATAGTGGATCATCAATGGGGTTCTCTTCTCCCTCTATGCAGCCTTCATGGCCTTGGTTGGAATAGTAGATCTTGGAACATGGAGACGGTGGGAGAAGAGATGTGGTGGAGGCAGACTCTCTCTGAGCTCCTCTCTATCTTTGGGTAGTCCCGTCATAAGATACATTAGTATGATCGATGCGGGTAGTAAATATGAAATTACATAAGGAGGTGCTGCCTACGGTTCTCTGGTAATGGTGAGTGATGGGCCTCTTTGTCCTTCTCAGCCCAACATGCGCCAACCTATGGGGAATGATAACACAAATCAAAGCCCTCGACTCGATCATCCAGTGAGCTCTACTTGGCGTAAAATTGAGCTGATATGACCTCCTCTCTCAGCTGGTGCAAACTAACCTGGTGGAGGTGGAAATCCTCTAGCATCCTCTGTCAGACTAGAGAGAGAGAGAGAGAGAGAGAGAGAGAGGTGGAACTTTTTGATGTCATGAAACCACCTAGACTCCTTTACTGGCTAGGTGCCTCCAACTCCCTTGCGAGTGTGATACCACTTGATCATGCGGTTCTGTCTGCTAAGTTGGGTAGATGAGGTGGTAGGAACTAGACCCAACCTCAAAGGCGGACAATCCACATGGAGAGCCTTCCCCTTTGAGGGAAAGTGAGTGGGTGTCCCCAATTGGGCAGTAAGGGGAACAATTAGGCACACTAGCATTGTCACTGCTACTTCTACTGTGGGAACTACCACAGCCTTCCTCTTCAGCGAGGGGATCTCCAAATCAGATGGCATGTTGACACGGGTGACCATGCGTCACCATGCTCTCTTAAATGTCATGAGGGGGTTCCTCACATGTAATCTGGCCCCCTTAAAGCCTCAACCAAAGTGGATGAGGTGGGCATAGTCAGATTGTGGAAGGCTGGCGATCCAAGGCCAAATCCATCCATGAAAATGTGAACACATACTTTACCATTGAAATGAGCTGACAATTGGTGAAAATGATTGATGAAGTTTGCAATGTTAAAAATAAACTTGAATCAGATTTCTTACTTTATTGATTTCTGAATTTGAATTTAGAATTTGAACCCACACTCAACAACTTGAAAGTGTTAAGTGGGGCTCAAATAAATTCATAAGAGATTTTGAGATTGATTGGAAGAGGATTTGAATGTAGAATCCACTTTCAACAAATTTGGTATGTTGAAAATGGGTTCAAATATTTTTTGGAGAGCTTCCATAGTTCATATTTGAATTTTGATTTTGTTTTGAGGACCCTTCATTTAACAAATTTAAGTATGTTTTAAAGGGTCAATTGATTTATTTTGATTTGGATTTTGAATTTACTCACTTAACAAATTTGGGTATGCTAGGTGAGGTGTTTGAAAACAATTTCTTTTTTTTTTCTTTGTTTGCTTTTTTTTGAATCATTTATGATTTGAAAATGGAATCCTCATTTAGCAAATTTGGGTATGCTAAATGAAGAATCAATGTGTTTATTTTTGGTTTTTTTGAAAGATTAGCAAATTTAGGTATGCTAGAAATCCTATATGTTTCTTTTATTTTTGATTTGATTTTGAATAAGAGGATCTTTAGAAAATTTGGGTTTGCTAAGGAAATCCAAGTGTTGTTTCTTTTATTTTTGATTTCATTTTGAAAAAGATGATCCTTAGAAAATTTAGGTATGCTAAGGAAATCCAAGTGTCATTTTTAATTTTTTGTTTTTTATTTTGATTTTAGAAAAAGGGGATCTTCATTTAGCAAATTTGGGTATGCTAAATGAAAGACCCAAGTGTTATTTTTGATTTTTGAAAATGGTGTTTGTTGAGTTTATTTTTAGAAATGTAATTTTTCATTTTGATTTTGTTAAAAATGAAATCTTCATTCAATAAATTGAATGGGTTGTTCAAAATTTTGAAAATATGATTCTGAATTTTATTTTTGAAAAGAGATTTATGATTTTGTTTTAAAAAGATGATTGTTCATTTTGTTTTGAAAAATAAAATCTTCATTAATAAATTGGATGAAGATGTTCATTTGTGCTTTTGAAAATATGATTGTTGATATTTTTGAAAAGAACTGATTTTCTTTTGAAAGATGATTGTTCATTTTTGTTTTGAAAAATGAAATCTTCATTCAATAAATTGAATGCAGATGTTCTTTTGTGCTTTTTTTAAAAAATGATTGTTAAATTTTATTTTTGAAAGACATGTTTGTCTTTTTGTTTTGAAAATGAAAATCCTCATTCAATGAATTGAATGAGGAAGTGCATTTGTGCAAATGTGATTTTGGATTTTTTCTTTGAAAAGTTGTTTTGTTGATTTTCTTTTTGGAATAGATGATTGCTCATTTTGTTTGAAAATGAAATTTTCATTCAATAAATTGAATCAAGATGTTCATTTTTTTTATTCTTTTGAAAGTATGATTTTTTTATTTTAATTTTGAAATGATCACATATAATCATGATGATTGTTAGATTAAATTGATTTATAAAATTTTGTACAAAAATATTATATATGCATTTTGAAAAAGAGTGCTTTGGAAATTGAAGGATTTATTTTTCTTTATTTTTTTGAATGAACCTTTCCTTACCATAGAAATGGTAAGGAGGAAGGTTAATTATTTTTATTAAATTTTTATTTTCACCCATTGAACAAGAGTTTTAAGACCAACAGGGAGGTCCTAAAATTTAAAGATGTTGGCTAGCAAGGATGAAATAAGCTATGTCAATAAAAGAAACAAAGATAGTCAGATTCATACAAAAGTACAAAATCGATACTTGGAGACAATAATCATTTACCAAAGATGGAGAGAGGAACCATCCCAGTGTTTGAAAAATCATGGTGAAAAAATATATATTCTACCTTCATCCATCCCTTTGGAAAGAATAATGAAAATAGAAATATAAACACCTTTGGGACACCATTAGATCGTATGTTCTTATTAGGGTGATTGGGTATGACATTGAGGGTGTACTATCTCAAAGATAGAAGTCACCACCCTAATGGACCTAATCACCTTAATAAGGACTCTAAGGACTATGGGTCTTGAATATGCAGATTCTTCCCCACTTTACATGGAAAAGTAAAGCGGGTTTATTTTAAAGCGGGTTAAGTTTCCAATGGAGGCAAGCCCCATAGTTAATTACATCAGAATGATATTCCTTAGGAATACTCTCGATTAAGGTAAATGATCGTTGTCTCCAAAGATTTCAAAAGATATCAATCAATTGGTTTATTTTAGAAAATCAAGATCATTGAGGAGAGTTATTGAAGCCAAATGAAGATAAGTAGGGGATGCTTAAGATACTAGGAAGCCTAGTAAGCATCCCAGACTCTCCTATGGTTTGGCTTTATATTTTTGAAATTGAATTAATTTATTTATTTGATTTGAATTTTTATTAGAAATCTAGGGCTTACAATTCCATGATACAAGGTCATGGAAATACCTAAGAGGTGAGGATTTATGCTAATAGCCCGTAAAGGGAAGTAGCAACCTATGAACCTAAATCCAGGGAGCTTTGGTGAGGGCCAAAAGGATGACCTAAATCTACAGCAAAAATGGGTATTTGGTTTACCTCACAAGAGAGGATAAACCACCATTTGTTTGACTTACAAAGCACAGGGGTGACCACCAACTAACTACTCCTATGATTTTAAATACATGTAGGCAAGTCATATGCTTTTGCAAGATAGTTAAGCTGTTGTTTATTTAGAAAGAGACTAAGTCTTTAAACACACTCCCTAAGAGACTAGATCATATAGGGTATGATTTAATGACTTAAATCTAATGGAAATTTTCATTTTGGATAATCAATTTGACACAGGATTTAGGATTCATATGCCTAATGCATGAGAAATTAGATTATGGGCCAAAAGTAAGATAAGGAGGTGTGTTTCCACCATGGCTCTCAAAGGTCAAGCCAAGTTCTCTGGAGGTGGAAGCCCTCCAATCAAGTGAAATAATATGCTTTTATGCATGATGTGAAGAAAATATAACATCCATAAGGGTTGCTAATTCTTTTATCTTGATTTTATAACCAGGCTTTAGGTGAGGTTATGAGTTATTTTATTTTAGTTTGAATTGATTAGTTGGATAGAAAATTTATTTTTCTAAGACTAATCATCATCGGGCCATACATCAAAGTGAGGAAGAAACTAGAAAGATGCATCTTAATGCACAAAGCTAAACAAACATCAATCAATTTATAAAGCTAGCACAAAGAATACGAGGCCATTTATGATCAAGCTCCACCACACAAACTCAAAAATAAATTGGGTAGCCTAGCTCTACCCTTATACAACCTGGATTACAAATGAATTAATTATAATCAAGGAATTCATTATTATGGGTCTTCATTCTTCATTTCTTCTTTCTTCTTCTTCTTTTCTTCTTTTCTTCTTTCTTCTTCTTTCTTCTTTCTTCTTTCTTTTTGGTTGGTTGGAATGTGGTTGCTCCAAAGGCTTCACATACATAAGATAGTCTTATAACTAATGTTCATCTAATCCCCATAATAATCATTCCAAAATCTAATTATGCAAATTACATGAAAATGGGAAAAAAAGTAAATCTAACTAAAACCTAAAAGAGATTAGCTAAACAAAAAATCCCAAGCATGTATATATAAATTGGACTTAGCACCCACACATGGGTAACCAAGTCCACAGCCTATATTTGGATTATGCTTAGGGGTATACTACATAATAAAAGAAAATATTTTTTATATTTTATTGCCCCTTAAGCACAATCCCAGATAATGGTTAGACTAAGATCATACCATTTAGTCCTAGCACACCCTAACATCAGACTAAAATATGATATTATAAAATAAAAGCAAACATCAAACCATGGATCACCCTAACCTAAAGTTAGAAATGGTGACTTAGTTTAATATGTGTGCCTTTTAAGGTTTGTGTGGTATGCTTAGCTAGGCTTTAAGGTTGAAGTTTTCTAAGTGTGAAAATGTTCAACTTAGAGGGTGATTTCATTTAAGTGATTTAGTTGATTTGGTTAATTTTATTTTATGATTTGATTTAGGTTTGAATGAACCTACAATTAATTACTAAATGTTGTAAAGAGAGGAAAGAAGAACTTCTTTCCTTCCTACCTTAAGTAATTTCTAAGTAGATTCATATTTGATTTTTGTTTAGTGAATATTTTTATTATGTGTTTGATTAATCCTAAGTTTAGATTTTTCTAAATAAACCTATTCAAAAGAAAGGCATTTTAAGATTAAGTAAGTGAATTACTATCACAAAACACATCACTTTATTTCTTTCCAACATGTGTAACATGCATATGGATGAATCTAAGCATATCTATACATGCAAATGGAAATTTAGCACCTTAATGATGAATGCTAAGGGATGTTACTTAAGAAAATTTGGATGTTCATGATGCATGATTTTGTTAAAGTAGAGAGTTATCCATTTTCATATGCACATTTACAAGTATGAAAGACAGTGAATGCGACACCATTATTTACCAAGGGTGTAAGACAAGAGACTTAGGGCTACTTAAAACTCAATCAGGTGTCTAGACTAATATACCACTTTTCTTAAATACATGTGCATGTACAAAAAGAAATGAATGGAAAGAGAATCATGCAAAAGTTTATGTTTGTTTGATTTTGGTTTGATTAATTTATATGTGTGACATGTGGAATCCTTACATAGGAAGAGTATAGGAATGGATTTAAGTTCTTTTCAAATGAACTATACACTTTGCAAATCTATTCAAATTCTATGTTAAGAAAGGAGAATCACATAACACATATTTATACTATTCATATATGCAAGCTTATAAAATTATAAATAGCATACCTTCATTTTAATGTTTGATTTATAAGTTTTGAAAATAATTTTGGATTTAATAGTGATAATAGCCATTCATATTCTTACTTTAGCCAAAACATACAATTTGACATAAAACATTTTATTTTAATTTAATTTTTAAAAGGCCTGAATGCATGATTTTCATATGGCATACACATTTAGCATGTTAGGAAAGAAATAAAGTGATGAAAGCATGTAAATTCATTCACCCTAATTAATTCCTAAAGATAATCTTATGAATAAGATTATTTAAAGTGAATCAAAATTGGTTTAAGGAAATTTTGATTTTGTTTTGAGTTTGATTTTTTAGGAAATGTGAGAAGGTTTTGCTGGTCCCATTTCCCCATGTATGTTATTTTAGTTTAATTTTAGAACCATTAGATTGATTTTATGTTTTGATTAGGTTAAGGTGTTCATTAAGTTCATTAATTACCCCTTACACCACTTTAACATATTTAACCAAATAATTATGAGCCAATGTATGATATAAATTACAAGGAATTTAAATCACAATGCACCTAGAAAGGGCCTAATGCATTGGCTCATAATGATTAATTAAGCTAAAGGGTTTAATTTAAGTACTTTCATAACCTTCCCACACATGTGGGTTGGTATGATTTTCCTTAAGTTTACTTAGGTTATTGAACACCTAAGCATCTACCCAAGAAGGATTGATTGAGTTATGGAATATTTTGAAAATTTTATCAAGTTAATTAAGTATGATTAAGTGGATTAACTTAATTAAATTTAGATTAAGGAAGAAAGGGTTTAGGGAATGACTTGGAAAAATATCCCAAACATTCCATAAACCTCCTCTTCACTTAACAAGTTTAATTACAATATTAAACCATTGTTCACATGCTTAATAGCTTAATTACATTAGAGAGTGATTAGATTCATTAATTAATTTCCCTAATTAACTTCAATAAATTCCAAGAAAATTAGGGGAGGTAGAGGTCATCCCACTAAATGCATATGAGAAATTTTTAATGAGTAATTAGAGTAATTAGAGTTATTAAGTTTTTAATAAAACAATTAAGAAAATTCATTTCAAAATCAATTAAATAATTTTATTATTCCCTCTAAATTATCTTTTAATGCATTTTTTTTGTATTTTTTAATTTTTCTATATTTAGTTATGTATTTGAAGTTTATGATTAATATAATTAAATACTAATTATATAGTTAATCCCATTGTGCCATGATCACTAGCATCATGCTTTCCATGTGGCATGATGGGATTTGGTATTTAAGTTGTCACATCCGTATCGCGGGGTGATCTTTCTCTCCGTCCGATCAAGATCGGACGGTCATAATTAACTTGGTTCTTAAGGATAAATCCATGGATTCTAGATTATCGGGGCGTCCATCCAAAATATGCATGGATGGTCCATGATCTCACTAAGCTCACTGGGAGAGGGCATGTCAACTCTTTGAAGATTGAGCTCAATTGAGCTTGGTTGAATTGACAACCCACACCATCATCATGCAAGGGGAAGACATCCAATGATCAAATTAATGGGGTGAAATTTCTTTCATAAAGGACCAAACACTTTATTAGGCTCTTTGAAGGCATACCTGGAGGTATCATCAGCTCCCGACCATGAGGTAGCTTTCAGTGAGCCAGCTTTGAAGTTTGAGGCTTGAGGTTGAGTGGATCTTCTATGGACCAAAAGCTTCAATTGCTTGCGGCTTGATCAAGTCCTCCTTGCGAGAACTTGGATGAAGACTTGGGTGAGCTTCATTGGGTCCCTCAAGGTGCTTGAAGGAGGAATTGAGCTTTGAGTATTGAATGAGATGGAATTCCCTTACCTCCCCTATTTTTGGCTTGAGAAAACTAGAATGGAGAAATCAAATGCTTGAGATGCTTGCTCACAGTTCCTTAATGTCGAGTGTGAGTGAATGAAATTGAGAAATTAGGGAGTATATCTCCCCCAGGATCGAGGAGAGCATGTATACCATTTTGATCAAATTGATGGTGATTGAGTTTGTTAGGTCATTTGGTTGTGATTTTGGCTAGAGGAGTGGGTGGTGAAGTTCCATGTGCTGAGAGTGGAGGAGTGATCCCATGTGCTTATTTTTCAAGTGAGTGGTCAGTTTTGTCCTTAGGTTGGGTTTGGCTGACCCAAACCCATTGGGTCATGTGTACCACACCCACTAGTGTCCACTTGGTCCTCTAAGAGGGTGCCAAGTTGGCATGAAAAGGATATGACCAAATTCCAAGTGGAATTGGCCATAGGTTAGCCCTTGACCTAGGGATAAAATGATCATTTGGCTTTGGTTTTATTTTAGGCAGATTTAAAATAGTTTGAAATGGGTTGGTCCAAATTTCAATGAATTTGGAGTTGATTTGATGTCATTTGGCTCATGTTGACCCATTTAGGTCAAAATGGGTCAACTTAGTCAAGTTGACCAATTGGTCAAATTGGGTCAAGCCAAGGGTTGGGTCAAGTTCATTATGACCATTTGAAATATGTTGGCATTATTGGTTTGGTTCAATTTGATTTTTATTTGATTTTGGTTCATTTGATTTCATTTAGGTCAAATGGGTCAAGTTGACCAATTTGACCATTTGACTATTTAGAGGTCATGGGTTGGTTTAGGTTTGATTGGTCATTTGAAATGTTTGGTAGCTTTGGTTTCAATCAATTTTGGTTTAATTTGATTTTGGCTCAATTTGACCTTTTAGGTCAAGTTGGGTTCATGGTCAATTGGGCTAGGTTGGGTCTAGTTGGCCAATTGAGGCTTTGGTCAAGTTCAACAAGTGATTTAGAATGAACTTGACCCATTGGTTTCAATCAATTTGGCTTAGATCAAGTTTTGACCATTTTGACTTTTTTAGGTCAAGTTGGGTCAACTTGGGTCAAGTGGTCAATTGAGCTAGGTTGCTCAAATGATGACTTGGTCAAGTTCAAACATTGATCATGAATGGTTTTGATCAATGGTTTCAATCAATTTGGCCTATGGTAGATTTTGGCTAGTTTAGGTTTCATTTTGGCTAAGTGTTGACTTGGTCAACCCTTAGGTTTGACTTGGTTTGACCTAATTTGAGTGATTGATCATCTCTTGATGATTGTTGCTCACAATGTGAGGCTTAGGTGGCTTAGTTCAATCCAATTTGGGTCAGATTAGAAGTTGGTTAAAAAAGGTACTTTAGGTCACTTTGGGTCAAGTGAGCCTAAGTGGGTCAATTGACTTGATCAAGGCTTGAATCAAGTTTGATTGAACTCATATGTGACTTATGATTGAAATATAAATCCATTTGTAAGTGATTTGGAGTCAAATGGGTTTTGATTCATTTGATAATTTCAAGTTCAAAAGGTTGAACATGAGTTTGATTTGGGTTTGATTTTGAATTTAGTTTGGTTTGATGATTGAAGTTTGTGTTTATATTTGGATTCATGATTGAAGGATTGATTGAATCACAAAGAAAAAGCAAGGGTTTGGCTTGATTTGAATTTGATTTGGCTAAGTCCAAAAATTTGACTTGAAATGCTTAGGTTGAATTTTGGTTGAATTTGGATTTGAGTTTTGAATTTAGTTTTGGTTTGATAATTGAAGTTTATGTTTATATTTGGTTTCATGATTGAAGTATTGATTGAATTATGAAGAAAAAAAATCAAGGGTTTGGCTTGATTTGAATTTGATTTGGCTAAGTTCAAGAATTTGACTTTGAAAGGCTTAGGTTGAATTTTGCTTGAATTTGGATTTGACTTTTGAATTTTGTTTTAGTTTGATGATTGAAATTCATATTTATATTCGGTTTCATGATTGAAGGATTGATTGAATCATGAAGAAAAAAAATCAACGGTTTGGCTTGATTTGAATTTGATTTGGCTAAGTTCAAGAATTTGACTTGAAAGGTTTAGGTTGAATTTTGGTTGAATTTGGATTTGAGTTTTGAATTGATTTTCTTTTTGTTATTTGAATTTATATTTCACTTATATTTATGAATACAAATAAGAATATAAATGGGTTATGAGAAAATTTGTTGACTTTGAATTGATGGATTTGTTGTTTTAGCATATAAGATGAAATCAAGATGGCTTTAGAGATTTGGAATTCAATCATAGGTTTCAATCATTTGGAATTGATTCATGATTTGAGAAAATCCATCAAGTTGGAATTGATTTGAGTCTGAAATTTGATTTGATTTGGAGTTTGACTTGAAAGGAGGAAGTGAGGATTTGGTTCAAGCTATAAGGTAGGCAAATTTTCTAACACAGGCATGAACTATTCCTATGGTAACTCTTCTAAGTCTCTAGGGTTAGGTTAAGTGTTCACCTAATCACTAGAAGTGTCTTAAGACTAAGGAAACTCTTTGTGTCTAAGAGCAGCCCTATGTCTAAGATGGAGGGGTTGAGAGCTCATCCTAAAAATGAGGTCAACATGCTTGCAATAATAATTTGGATTTGATGGAGAGTTGAGTAAGTTGGAATTTGGATTGGCCTCCCTTTTTAGCAAAAGTGAGAAAATAGGGGGAGCTCGGGAATGCTTGCCAAGACTTAGAGAAGCTTGCTTTAGATTCCTGGAGCTCAATCTAATTCAATCCTTGTGATTTGAGTGGGAATGAGGGGGAGTATATCTCCCCCTCCTTGGATCAGATGGTGGAGACTAGAAATGCCATTTTTGATCAATAGAGGGTTTGGGTTTAGCATTGAGCACTCCATGTGTGATTGAGAGAAAGAGAGCACATTAGGTGAGTATGGGGTGATCAAGTGCTCAATTCCCATTAGAGGGGTCATTTGGCCTTGGGTTGGGTCTTGGCCAAACCCATTGTCATGTTCACCACCTCCCTTGTCCAAGTGGCCAAGAAGATGCCAAGTCCATGAAAGAATTGGCCAAATTCAAGTGAATTTGGCCATAGGATTAGACCTAAGGTAAAATGGTCATTTGGCATTGATTTTGATTTAGGCAGATTTAAAATGATTCAAAAATAGGTTGGGCCAAATTTCAAGTGATTTGGAGTTCATTTGGTTTGAATTGGTTCTATTTGGGTTAGGTTGACTAATTAGTCAAATTGGGTCAAACCATGGGTTAGGTCAAGTTCAAATGATCATTTGGAGCCTATGGGTATCATTGGTTTAGTTCAATTTGGTTTATATTTTGTTTTGATTCATTTGAGTTCATTTAGGTCAAATGGGTCAATTTGATTATTTAATTAGTTAGGTCATGGTTGGTTTGCTTGGTTGATCATTTGAAATGTATTACGAGCTTTGGTTTCAATAAATTTTGGTTTGGTTTGATTTTTGATTTGACCTTTTAGGTCAAGTTGGTTCATGGTCAATTGGGCTTTGGGTCTAGTTGGCCAATCGAAGCTTTGGTCAAGTTCAACAAGTGAGTTAGTTACCCATTGGTTGCAATCAATTTAGCTTAGATCAAGATTTATCTCATTTTGAGTTTTTAGGTCAACTTGGGTCAACTTATGTCAAGTGGCCTATTAGGCTTGGTTTGGCTCAATTGATGGCTTGGTCAAGTTCAATAATTGATTATGGATTGATTTAGATCAATAGTTTCAATCAATTTGGCTTATGATGGATTTTGACTTGTTTATGTTTCATTTGGGCTAAATGTTGACTTGGTCAAAGTCTAGGTTTGACTTGGTTTGACTCAATTTGAGTGATTGATCATCCTAGGATGATTGTTGCTGACAATAAGAGGCTTAGATGGGCTTAGTTCAATCCAATATGGGTTGGGTTAGAATTTGGCTCAAAAAGGTGCTTTAGGTCACTTTAGGCCAAGTGAGCCTAAATGGGTCAATTGACTTGATCAAGGCTTGATTCAAGTTTGGTTAAACTCACATATGGACTTATGATGGAAATATAAATCCAATTGCAAGTGATTTGGAGTCAAATGGGTTTTGGTTTATTTGATAATTTCAAGTTAAAAGGGTAAACATGGGTTTGACTTGGGTTAGATTTGGATTTGAGTTTTGAATTGATCTTGGTTATTTGAATTTATATTTCATTTATATTTGTGAATATAAATAGGTTATGAGAAAAATCTTTTGAGTTTGGAGTGATTTGGATTTTATTTGAGCTAAGTCCATAAGATGAAATCAAAAGGCTTAAGAAAGATTTTGGGATTTGAATTCAATCATGGATTTCAATCATTTGATTTAGAATTGATTCATGATTTAGATTTTGGAATTGATTTGATGATTTGAGAAAATCATTTGAGTTGAAATTGATTTGAGACTTGATTTTGGATTGATTCATGATTTGAGAAAATTGATTAAGTTAAAATTGATTTGAATTCGAAGTTGGGATTGAATTGATTTGAAATTGATTTGATGATTTGAGAAAATCAACTGAGTTGAAATTGATTTAAGATTTGATTTGGATTGGTTCGAAGGAGGGAAGCAAGGATTGGGTTTAAGCTATAGGGTAGGCATGTTTTCCTAATATCGCTAAGGCATAACCTATTCCTATGGTAACTATTCTAAGTTTCTATGGTTAGGTTAAGTGTTCACCTAATCACTAGAAGTGTCTTAAGACTAAGGAACTCTTTAGTGTCTAAAGGAGTCCTATGTCTAAGATGGAGAACTTGAGAGCTCACTCCAAAAGTGAGGGCAACAAAGGGTGTCCAATAGGTGTGGTGTGATTGATAAGGCAACCACACGTATAGGTGTTGACCGAGATAATTAATAAAGCTCGAACGATCGCAAGCACTAATAGAATTGATCTACTCCTAAACTCGAGGTGTAGAAGGAATCAAGAGATTAGTACAATGCAACTCCACTTATGTCAAAGACATGAGAGAGTGAAGGAGGAATCCACTAGGGATGGAGTATGTGAACCTTCCACTAGGGGAAGTTATCCACTAGGGATAAAAGGGTGGTGAAATCCACTGAGAGATTTGAATTTGGAATCTACTAGGGATAGAAGTTGTGAACCTGCCACTAAGGGAGCAAATTCGGGTTGGATTGAATTGATTCCTCTGGGGGAATCAAAAAGATTTGTATCTCACTGAAGAAAAGCTAATTGATTTTATTATTTAATTTGACTCCACTAGGGAGGTTGGTTGGTTTTGTTTTGTTTGTTTAGTTTGACTCCACTAGGGAGGTTGGTTGATTTTATTTAAGATTTTTAAATTTTGATTTTTGAGATGGACACTATGAGTTTGCGATGGACCATACTGAGTAGTGGCCATGTCGGCCTTGACCTACTTCAGATTTACCAATCCAAAGGGGTAGCCTACCAACAACATAGTAGGACTATCCAACCAAAAGGGTGCCTTTCGGTTTGCAGTGGCTAATTCAGGGAAGAAAGCATGAGGACTCACATATTTTCTGAATAAAATACTCCTGGGGCAACATGTTAGCAAGGTAACATGTTGATTAAGATGACTCGAGTGAATGCCTCGGGGACTTAAATCAAAAGATAGTTAAAGTTAATTTCATTTTTAATTATATTTGATGGATCCCATTAGTTTCTTGGGCTGAGTAGGGCGTTATAACTCTGCATTTACTAATCCAAAGTGGCAGTCTACGAACCATATAGTAGGACTATCCAACTAAAGGGGTGCCTTTCGGTTTGCAGTAACTGATTCAAGGAAGAAAGCACGGGGACTCACATCTTTCCTGAATAAAAGACTATTGGGGCAACATTTTAGCAAGGTAATATGTCGACCCAACCTAGGGCTGACTACTGAGTGAATACCACTGGGGGACTTAAATCAGCTCAAAGATAGTCAAAGTTAATTTCATTTTTAATTATATTTGATGGATCCCATCAATTTACGATGGACTGCATTGAGTAGGGGCCATGTTGGCCTTGGCCTAACATAGATTTACCAATCCAAAGGGAGTAGTTTCCCGATTGAGGGGAGAACTATCCAACCAAAGGGGTGCCTTTTAGTTTACAGCGGCTGAATCAGGGAATAAAGCACAGGGACTCACATCTTTCTTGAATAAAAGACCACTGGGGCAACATATTAGCAATGTAACATGTTGACTTGACTCAATAATCTTGGTGAATGCCAACGGGGACTTATCTCCACTTAAAGTAGTCGATATTAGATAAGGAGTTATTGCTAGAGATTGGATGCTTGCTTAGGAAAAGGGCAGTTGGGGGCTTGAATTCCTAATCCATAAGTGAATATATTTGTTTGTTTGTTTATCGTGGATCCTGTTAGTTTACGAGGGATCACACTGAGAAGGAGCTTATATCATCCTAGACTTATCTCAGATTTTCTGAACCAAAGGAGAATTTATGCATCTGCTAAATAAATTCTCCAACCACAGGGGTGACTACTAGGAAAGGGGGAATGTCTATTCCAAAAGTAACCTGGGTAGTGTCTAAATGGGGTCGCAAATGATGTGATCCAAGTAGAGTGCCCATAGGGGAGGGGCTGCTAATGGCTTTATCCAAATCCTTATAGAAAATAATGTTTATAGGTATTCGATGGCCAACTCAAGGAGAAAGCACGGGGACTCACATCTGGCAAGGTGGTGTATCCATTGGGTGAGTCACCCAAGAACATCAACCAACCTAAGGTGCATGGTTTATAATAATCGAAGAAAGCATCGGGGACTCACATCCTCTGATTGGGGCGATCAGGTAGTCTATATTCGACATGAGTCTTCTAACTAGGCGACTACTAAGTGAATGCCAGGGACTTATATCAACTCAAAAGTAGTCAAGAGGAAAGGAGCCACTGGGGGACTTATCCTAAGCCTCAAATATACTCAACCTAGTTAATGCAAAATGGCTGGTTCAAGAAGAAAGTTTGAAGGCTTACATTCTCTTAAATAGAGTCAACATGAGGTAGCTTACTGGGTACACAGTGAAGTCTACCAAACTAATAAGGTGCTCGTCGATTTGTAATGGTAAAGTTAGGAAGAAAGTAGGGGGACTCACATCTGCCGGACAAGTGACCACTGGGGTGACATACTAGCAAGGTAGCATGTCAGCCTGACCTAGAGCAAGTAATGAGTGAGTGCCATAGGGGGCTTGCTCCCACATCAAAATAGCCTGAGATAAAGGATATGTGTTTATTTTTGTGCTTGTGTTAAAAAGGAACAGGTTGCCGCTCATGTTCTCTCCCACCTACTCTAAACACATTAGGGAATTGATGAAATGGTGCCATGAATGACAGTTGTGATCCCACCAAGAAATGATGCCGCTTAAGTTTCATCTTTGGATCAGATTGATGCACTCCGCATAGACCTGAATGTACCTTGATCACGATCTTATGGGCTTCATGTTTGTCTAAACAGCGTAACCATATTTGATCAAAGGACCATCAGAATAGGGTGCCATCCATGAGAGCATAGGTGAGAGATCTCTACTTCATCTGATGAGCTTGTGACTTCTCTTGAGGTAGTTTGCCTCTAGTCAAGTAATCTATGAATGGTTGCCTCCAATCCGATCCTCATCTTTTTTGAGCGACAACCTTCCCTTCAAAAGAAAATCTCTCGACAAGTTTAGCATCAATAAGGGATAAGACTTGTTTATTTTGGACCCTTATTAGAATGGACTCATCTTCCGGACATGCCAATTCCTTGGCGAGTTTGGCCAAAGCATCCACTACTGCGTTCTCTTCTCGAGGAACCTTATAGATGGTGACCTCAGGGGTTTGGGTCAACAGCTTCATGGTGTACTCATTGTAGTGACAAAGCTTAGGTTTTAGAACCTTGTAGGACCCCACAATCTGGTTGATGATGAACTGAGAATCCCCATAGATATTGATGCTTTTGACACACACTGTAATAGCTAACACTAGACCGACAATCAAAGCCTCATACTCAGCTTCATTATTGGTGCATGGATTGGAGAGATAATATGAGAATCTCATCACATTGTAGTATGAAGTTAAGAGAATTAGGAATTGTGGTTCTTCTCTTTTTTGAAAGGAAGCCACACCATCAAAATACATCTCCCAGTGGTGATTGTCAACCTCCCCTAAGTTCATGGTTTGTTCATCAGGGAGATCACTAAGAATTAGCGGGGAAGTGGGTGTCTTTTGCTTACTAGTGCTTGTCCTTTCATTACTCGGAGGGACATAAATGTAATATCAAACTGCAAGAGAATCATGAACAAATGTGCCAACTGTCCGAATAACATCAGTCATGTCATGAGATACTGAGTGGATTGATTCTTTAAATCAAGTTCACTTTATGAAAAAGCATGTAATGCCATAACTTTTGGGATGCAAAGATTAAAGCTAGGTAATGTTTCTTAATTGGTAGGAAGTTTGCTTCAACAGGGATCAGACGATGGCTAAGGTAGTAGAGAGAGTTATCCTTCCCTTTGTCATTGGTTTGAGCCAACAAGCGTGAGAGAGTCGTGTAACAGAACATACTTGATAGGATAGAATTAAACGGCCAAATATTGTTTGATGTCTTCAAAAGCATCTTGGAACTTATCATCCCACTTGAATTTAGCATCCTTTTTTACAAGTGCTAAAAATGGCTTGCATTTCCCCGATAGATTGGAGATAAAGCATCTTAGATATGCCAACCACCCTTGGAATGATCTGAGTTGGGTTAGACTTTTAGGGGGTGGCATTTCTAAGATGGCTTTGATCTTTTCTAGGTCAATCTCTATTCCTTAGAGTCAGACAACAAACCCAAGGAACTTCCCTAAAGCTACTCCAAATGCACACTTAAGGGAGTTCATTTTGAGATTAAATTGTCTTAACCATTCAAAAACTACTCTCAAGTGAAAGAGATGGTCTTCCATTTCTTTGCTTTTGACTAGTAGAACATCAACATAGCATTCAACTTGATGATGAATGAGTTTATTGAAGACCTGAGTCATGGCCTGTTGGTATGTAGCTCCAGCATTTTTAAGGACAAAAGGCATGACCTTATAATAATAGATTCTGATTGGGGTTCAAAAAGTAGTGTTTCTTTCATCCTCGAGGGCCATCTTGATTTGGTTGTAGCTAGATAAGCCATCCAAGAAGGAGAATACTGCATGAGATGAGGCGATGTCTACTATTAATTTTGGTATAAGAAGTGGAAATTCATCCTTAGGACATGCCTTATTTAAGTCCTTGAAATCAACACATATGTGAATTTGGCCATTCTTTTTCTTAACTGACACGACACTGGCTAACCAGGTCAGGTATTTTTCTTCCCTGATGAAACCAACATTGATCAATTTCTTGACTTTAGAAATGATATGTTGTTTGATTTCTAATCGCATGCGTCTAGGAGCTTGCTTGATAGGGTTAATATTAGTTGCTATTTGGTTTGTGGCTACGCTTGAGTTCGGGCATCTCTTCATGCAAAGTAGTTCTTAAACTTAGATAATAGCCTAACTAAGTCATTGGTTTCTTCATCATTCAATAATGAATTGATGTATGTAGGGTGTGGATCTTCTTCTGTCCCGAGGTTGATTTCTTTATGCTTGTCGATAGTTGAATGGATTTCATCTTCAAATTCTGGAGGTGCATCTTTGATTTGGAGATCATCTAGATCATTTGAAGTTTCTAAACACACTTTCTCATAAGAGTTAGTGTGGTTTGAGAAGATCTATCGGTTTAGATGATTAGTGATGAGCATAACCATTATAGTCATTGACCCACATGTCCCTAGTCTAATCTTGATTGTGCATCCCTACCTGTTGTTCCGACTTCTCAAAATACTTGACGTGCATGGACCATGTATATGGAATCAAACCTTTCTTTGCAAGATTATGAACACAAGGCTACTCAAAAGGTAATTCCATTAAATCTTTATATGAATTACCCTTAAGTTCTACATTAGCTTCTGGACTTGAGGATGATGATCCCAATAAGAATCTCTTTGGCTTGGCATCTGTGGAAGACTTAGGGGCTTCCTAAACTACTAAACGTTCAACTCATTGAGAAGAAAGTGAGGTTAGAGCTAAAATTTCCAAGTCCTACCTGATGGTTTTACATAAACTTGATTCAAATACATTTGTGCTTTGCTTGGAGGTCTCATTTTCATCACTGTCTAGCTCGAGTGTCACCTCCAATGAAACCCACTGTGAGGGGTTGTCTAGTATGCTAATCATATGAGACTTACCCTCTGAGCTGGATTCCAAGTCTATGTGAATATTAGGAGTACTCATGTGAACTGGAACATGGCCCCTATTGGCTGGTCGCCAACTGGGGGTCTTCCACCTCTAGAACTACCTCTGCCTCTGCCTGGTGGAGGTCGAGTCATCCTACCCATATGTCCGTATGGTGGAACGAACTGTGGGTGGAATGTGACATGTGACTCTACTTCTTTCTTGGCATCCATTTCTTGTTCACTTGTATTTTCCTTTTTCTTTTCTTTTTCTTTTTCTTTTTCTTTTATGTTTGAATTTTGACCAAGTTTATGAAAGTAAACACTTTGGTTTTGAGGAAGATAGTAGGTCACATCTTCATATATCTCAACCTCTCTAACTAAAAATGACTTTTCATCTCCTTTGACACAATATTAGATTCCATATCTTCAAAACTTGATGCACTGGTGAAGAGAGGATGGAATCATCTTGTTCTGGTGTATTCAAGGCCTATCGAGCAAAGCAGTGAACGATGCATTTGAATCAATTATATAGAACTTGGCTTCAGTCTTCCAGTCACCTATTTCCAAAGGTAACACTATAAAACCTAAAGCCCTCTCGCCCTGTTCATTGAATCTTCTCAACATCATTCGATCTCCTTGGAGTGCAGAGATGTCAATCTTCAAATATGTGAGGGTTTTCAGGCTCATAATGTTTACGGATACACCTGGATCAACTAAAACCCTGAAAAGTCTAAATCTGCCCATATCCACTGTGATGTAGAGGGGACAGTTGTGCTCCATGTCCCCTCGAAGGTCTTCATCGGTGAATGTGACTCCTTAGGCTTCTCTTGAATAATGTGCTTCCTCTTCAACATCAGCCAGCTGAGCTAAGCATATCTCTGGATCAAGAAGAGCCTTGATCAAGGATTCCTTCATCTCTTTGGATAAGATAAGGGCATCATATATGCTTAGTTTAGCTGACAACTTTCTTAGGTGAGCGATGAAATTATAATAAACTTTAGGCTGATCCTCCATAAGCATATCCATAGGTGGAGCAGCTTGTGGAGGGGCTTCCTGCTTGTTGGTACCAATGATTTATTTCCCCTTATCTTGAGATGCCGCCCTAAGAGATAGAACCTTGCCACTATGGAGGTTAACTTTAGTGATCTCTTGTGGCAATTTAGTGGAAGATTCTACCTGCTCATCAGGCTCACCTACAACTTCTCCTATAGGACCCTTAGAGTCAGATGATTCCAAGTCTATCTCAAGAGGTGAACCCGTAGTATTCAAAAAATGAAAGTATTCTGAATAAGAAAGAGGATGATCAGACTTGTTATAATTATTTAGACTCAGAGAATTTTCTAAAAGAGTAGAATCAGACAACCCATCAGAAGTGGCATAGATGTAATTCAAACTAGCTTTATTCCTTGATTTCTTAGATTTAGAAGGAGGTACATAGTTGAAATCTAGTAAAGTAAGTGGGGTGAGGGATTTGATGCCCTTATCTGCTGATAAAAGATGTCTACTAGAAAAAGAGCTAGCTGAAGTAGAAGTGCCGACTGAAGTAGTTGCTAAAATGGCAGAATGGAGGTTGGGCTCGGTCGGTGGTTGCGCTACTTGGTTTTCCTGGGCAAGTATAGGCTATTTTTCCCTAAGTTATCCGTGGCAACTTGTGAACCTTCCTTAATGTTGGAGGTTCGAGCTACCTCAGGCACCTGTAAGGAAAGTTTCTTGATTTTAAAAATAATCTTTTTTGAGGTTCAGGATAAAGAGATATCCCAACCTTCTTTTGTTTTGAGAGGATCATATGTATCCCCAAGGATTACCCTAATAGAACTGGATGGTTATTCCACTAGAGATTCCTTAGGGATAATTATAGCTCTCGATTTACTGCTATGCTCAAGCGAGTCCTTGAATGTAAAGAAATCCTCCAAAACATGACCCAACATGCGGTGGTAGGGGGAAAAGTTAGGATCATTGCTCCTTCCCACTTCCTCCGGCTTTCTAGGCTCGGGTAGCTAAAAATTACATTTCTTTAAGAGGTTCTTAAAGATTTTTCTAAATACCTCTCTCTTAAATGAATAAGGTTTGTTTAGTTTATCTAATAGAGCAGGTGAATGGTATATCGAGGCGGTATGTGTGATTCTTTGTGAATATGGTGAGGAGGAGGCGAAGGCCATGGAGGAGCTGCATGGCCAGGATGGTGTGGTGAAAATTTATATTCTCATCTCCATCTATCCCTTTTGGAAAGAGATAAATGAAGAGAGAAATATAAGCTACTTCGTTTGGGATATCACGTAGATCTATAGATGTTCTTATTAGGGTGATCGGGTATGACATTGAGAAAATGTGTATTATCTTGAAAGATAGAAGTCACCACCCTACGATGGACCTAATAACCTCAATAAGGACTCCTAAAGACTATGGGTCTTCGTATGTACAAGAGATTCTTCCCCTACTTTACATGGAAGAGCAAAGCAGGGTTTATTTTAAACTAGGTTCGTTAAGTTCGCTATGGAGGTAAGCCCCCATAGTTAATTACATCCTAAGGAAAAAGATTCCTTAGGAATACTCTCGAATAAGGTAAATGATCATTATCTCTAAAGATTTCAAACATAGGACTATAAATCAATTAGTTTATTTTAGAAGATCAAGTGGGATTGATCAAAAGGAGAGAGTCATTATTGAAGCCACGGGAAGATAAGTAGGGGATGCTTATGATACTAGGAAGCCTAGTAAGCATCCCAAACTATCCTATAGTTGGGCTTTATATTTTTGAAAATGAAGTGATTTATTTGTTTGAGTTAAATTTTTGTTTAGAAATCTAGGGCTTATAATTCCATAACATAAGGTCATGAAAATGCCTAAGAGATGAGGATTTATGCTTGTAGCCCACAAAGTAAAGTAGCAACCTCTGAACCTAAATCTAGGGAGCTTTGGCAAGGGCCAAAGCATGACCTAAATCTAAGGAGAAAAATGGGTACATGATTTTCCTCTATAAGAGAGGATAAACCATCCGACTGTTTGGACTTACAATCGTATGGGAGTGGTTGCTAGCTAACTCCTCCTACGATTTTAAATACATGTAGGCAAGTCATATGCTTTTGCAAGATAGCTAAGCTGTTATTTATTTAGAATGAGACTAAGTCCTTAAACACACTCCCTAAGAGACTAGATCATGTAGGGCATGATTAATGACTTAAATATAATGCAAATTTTATTATGTTCTATTTTCATTTTTGGACTATTGATTTGGCACAGACTTATAGGATTAATATGCCTAATGCATGAGAAATTAGATTATGGTCCAAAATTAGCAAGAAAAGAGGTGTGTTTCTACCATGGCTCTCAAAGGTCAAGCCAAGTTCTCCGGCACAGGTGGAATCCCTCCAAATCAAGAGTGAAACAATATACTTTTTATGCATGATGTGAGAAAGAAAATATAACATCTGGCTATGGGGTTGCTAATTCTTTTATCTTATTTTTATAATCTAGGCTTTAGGTGAGGTTATGAGTTATTAATTTTTAATTTTGAGTTGATTAATTGGATAGAAAATTTATTTTTTTTAAGAGCCTAATCGTCATCCAGGCCACACATCAAAGCAAGGAAGAAACTAGGAAAACATGCCATCTTAATGCACAAGCTAAACAAACATCAATCAATTTATAAAGCTAACACAAAAGAATAAGAGGCATTTTGTGGTCGGGCTCCACCGTACAAACCCGAAAAAAATTGGGTAGTCGAGCTCTACTCTTATACAACCTGGATTATAAATGAATTAATTACAATCAAGAAGGAATTCATATTATGGCGGTCTTCATTCTTCATTATTCAATTATTCTTTCTTTTTTCTTTTTTCTTCTTTCTTCTTTTGGTTGGTTGGTGGAATGTATCAATGACTTTACATGGTACATAAGACATAGTCTTATGATCAATGTTCATCCTAATCCCCCATAACATTCATTCCAAATCCTAATTTGCAAAATTACATGAAAATAGGAAAAAAGTAAATCTAACTAAAACCTACAAAATAGAGATTAGCTAAACAAACCACACAATCCCAAGGATGCATATTGAACTTAGCACCCCACACATGGGTAACCAAGTCCACCTAACCTATTTTGGATTATGCTTAGGGGTATACACAACCTGCACAGCAAAAATATTTATATTTTTATTATAGCGCCCCTTAAGCACAATCCCCTGTAGAAGATAATGATTAGACTAAGATTTTCCTACCATTCAGTCTACACACATACACCCTAATATCCAGACTAGAACATCACATCACAAAATAAAAACAAACTTCAAACCATGTACCGCTCTAACATAGGACTAGAAATAATGTTAGCCTAATGTGTGTGCCATTTAAGGTCTATATGGTATGCTTAGTTAAGCTTTATAGTTTAGATTTTCTAAGTATGAAAATGTTCAACTTAGAGAGTGGTTTTATTTAAGTGGTTTAGTTTATTTGGTTAAGTTTTATTTTTATGATTCGATTTGGTTTGAATGAACCTAAAATTAATTACTAAGTCCTGTAACGAGAGAAAAAGAGAAGAGAACTTCTCTTTCCTCCCTACCTTAAGTAATTTCTAAAGTAGATTCATCATTAATTTTTATTTAGTGAATGTTTTATTATGTGTTTTAATTAATCATAAGTTTAGATTTTCCCTAAACAAACCTATTCAAAGAGAAAGGCATTTTAAGATTAAGTAAAGTGAATTAGTATCACAAAACACACATCACTTTATTTCTTTCCAACATGTGTAACATGCATATGAATGAATCCTAAGCATATCTATACATACAAATGTAAATACTTAACACACCTTCATGATGAATGCTAGGAGATGTTGCTTAAGAAAATTTGGAATGTTTCATGTATGCATGATTTTGTTAAGTGAATTCTTTTATCCATTATTCATATGCACATTTACATGTTTGAAAGACATAAGTGATGCCATTATTTTCTACACCGGGGTGTAGGTAGACCTACTTAGGGCTACTTAAAACCTCAAACCAGGGGTGTCGGACTAATATACCACTTTTCTTAAATACATGTGCATGTACAGAAAGAAATGCATGGAAAGAGAATCATGCAAAAAGTTTATGTTTATTTATTTTGATTTGATTGTTTAGTTTACATGTATGATGTGGAGTTCTTTCTTAAGTCATGACATAAGAGTGTATAGGAATGGATCTAAGCAAGTGTTATATCCTTTTCAAACGGACTATACACTTTGCAAATCTTATACAAACCTATGTTAAGAAAAGGGAAGGAAAATTACATAACACATTTTTGTGCTATTCACATGCAAGCTTATAAGTAATTATAAGTAGCATACTTTTCATTTATAATATTTTATTTCTAAGTTTTAAAAATAGTTTTGGATTTAGTAGTGATAATAGTCATTCATATTCTTACTTTAGCCAAAATATGCAATTTGACATAAAGGAAACATTTCATTTTAATTTATTTTTCAAAAGACATGAATGCATGATTTTTATATGACATACACATTTAGCATACTAGGAAAGGAATAAAGTGATGTAAACATGTAACTTCACTCACCCTAATTAATTTCTAAAGACAATCCTATGGAATAAGATTATTTAAAGTGAATCAAAGTTGGTTTAAGGAAATTTTGATTTTGTTTTGAGTTTGATTTGAATTTAGGAAATGTGAGAAGGTTTGCTTGTCCTAACCCATCTCCCACATGTGTATGCTATTTTAGTTTAATTTTAGAACCATTAGATTAATTTTATATTTTGTTTAGGTTAAGGTGTACATTAAGTCCATTAATTACCCTTACCTACACCACTTTAACATATTTAACCAAATAATTATGAGCCAATGTATGACATAAAATCACAAGGAATTTAAATCAGCAATGCACCTAAGAAAGAAAGGGGCCTAATGCATTTGGCTCACAATTAATGATTAATTAAGCTAAAGGATTTAATTTAAGTATTTTCATAACCCTTCCCACACATGTGGGTTAGATATGATTTCCTTAAGCTACTTAGGTTATTGAACCCCTAAGTATCTACCCAAGAAGGAAATGATTAAATTCAAATTGATTCAATTTTAAAATTTTAACTAATTAAGCCATTTAACTAAGTGATTAAACTATTTAATTAATTTGCACCTTAATTAGATTTTTTTCCAAATGAAATAAACTTAGGGGAAAAGATTTGGGAGAGGGCTTCTAATCTTATTCCCTAAGTCCATTCACTATTCTAAGGTAATTATCTAACTTAGTTAATGAATTTATCACTGTTTAATAGGTTAATTAGTCATTTAATTAATTAAGAGAGTGATTAGAAGTGAATCAAGCAATTATCCTATTTAAATAATTAATAAATTCTAAGAAAATTAGGAGAGGAAGAAGTCATCCCATTAAACATACCTAAGAAGTTTGGAATTAATCAATGGAATAATTAAGGAGTAATTAACATAATTATATTCCTAATAAAACCCAAATTATAGAAAATTTACTATTCAAAATCAATTAAAATTAATTTTATGTTATTCCCCTCTGAAATATCTTCAAAATGCATTTACATTTATATTTTTTTTTGATTTTTTTATATTTAGTTATGTATTTTTTGAAGATTCTGTGATTAAAACTTAATTAAATAGCCTAATTATATAACTAATCCCGTCGGTGCCGCATGGACCGTTGATGCGGCACGCGCTGTCCATGTGGCATGATGGGATTGGTTATTTAGGTTATCACATCGGCTACATAGTCAGTCGACGGTGCTACGTGCTTTCCCTTGGACCGTCCGATCAAAGATCAGATGACCAAGATTAAGCTAGCAGTATTAAAGGGATTAAAATGCGGATCTAACGTGGATTAATCAGGATCATCCATCTCCTCCTTCTCCTAGGCTTGCGGCTTTTGTCTAGCTCCCACCTCCCTTGCCTTGGAAGCTTGGAAGAAGCTTTGGTTCAACTCGATTGGGTCCTCTAAGGATGCTTGCAAGATGAATTGGACTGAAATTGGGTATTGAGTAAGTTAGGAATTCTTGCTACCTCCCCTATTTTTAGTTTTGGTAAACTGAGAAAAGGAGAATTCAAATTAGCTCGAGGAATCTTGGGAATGCTTGCTCTGGCTTCCTATTACTCAATCGAATGCAAATGTTCGTGATTCAAGTGAAATGAGGGGGAGTATATCTCCCCCTCTAAGGATTGGATGGCTGAGAGTGTAGATTCCATTTTGATCAAATTGATCACCTTGAGTGGGTTATTTTGGCTGTTTGAGGTGGCACATGGTTCAATTTTGGTAGAGGGAGGTAGTGGAGAAGTTTTCATGTGCCAAAGAGAGTGTGGGAGGTGATCCTATGTGCTTATATTGAGTGGGGTGGTCAATTTTGGGTTTGGGTTGGGTTAGGCTAATCCAAACCCATTGGGTCATGTGCACCACACTCACTAGTGTCCACTTGGTCCACTAAGAGGGTGCCAAGTGGCCATGAAAATGATATGACCAAATTCCAAGTGGAATTGGCCATAGGTTATCCTGTGACCTAGGGGTAAAATGATCATTTGGATTTGATTTCACTTTGGGCAGATTTAGAATAGTTTGAAAGTAGATTGGACCAAATTTCAAAGAATTTGGAGTCGATTTGATGTCATTTGGCTCATGTTGACCCATTTAGGTCAAAATGGGTCAACTTGGGTCAAGTTGTCTAATTAGTCAAATTGGGTTAAACCAAGGGTTGGGTCAAGTTCATATGACTATTTAAAATGTGTTGGCATCATTGGTTTGGTTCAATTTGGTTTATATTTGGTTTTGGTTCATTTGATTTCATTTAGGTCAAATGGGTCAAGTTGACCAATTTGACCCATTTGACCCAATTGGGCTAGGTCATGAGTTGGTTTAGGTTTTGTCGGTCATTTGAAATATTTTGCAAGTTTTAATTTTAATCAATTTTGATTTGATTTGATTTTGGCTCAATTTGAACTTTTAGGTCAAGTTGGGTTCTTGGTCAATTGGGCTAAGCTGGGTCTAGTTGGCCAATTGAGGCTTTGGACAAGTTCAACAAGTGGTTTAGAATGAATTTGGCCCATTGGTTGTAATCAATTTGGCTTAGATCAAGATTTGACACATTTTGACTTTTTTAGGTCAAGTTGGGTCAAGTGGCCAATTGGGCTAGGTTAGGCTTAAATGATGACTTGGTCAAGTTCAAACATTGATCATGAATTGGTTTTGATCAATGGTTTCAATCAATTTGGCCTATGGTGGATTTTGGCCAGTTTAGGTTTCATTTTTGGCTAAGTGTTGACTTGGTTAACCCTTAGGTTTGACTTGGTTTGTCCCAATTTGAGAGATTGAACATCTCATGATGATTGTTGCTCATAATGTGAGGCTTAGGTGGACTTAGTTCATTCCAATTTGGGTAGGATTAGAATTTGGCTCAAAAGGGGTACTTTAGGTCACTTTAGATCAAGTGAGCCTAAGTGGGTCAATTGACTTGATCAAGGCTTGATTCAAGTTTGGTTGAACTCACATATGGACTTATGATTGAAATATAAATTCAATGGCAAGTGATTTGGAGTCAAATGAGTTTTGATTCATTTGACAATTTCAAGTTCAAAGGGTGAACATGACTATGACTTGGGTTTGATTTTTGAATTTAATTTTGGTTTGATGATTGAAGTTTATGTTTATATTTTGGATTCATGATTGAAGGATTGATTGAATCATGAAGAAAATCCAAAGGTTTGAATTGATTTGAGGTTGATTTGGCTAAGTTCAAGAATTTGACTTGAAGAAGCATAGGTTGGATTTAGGTTAGATTTGGGTTTGAGTTTTGAACTTGGATTTGGGAATTTTGAATTTATATTTCATTTATATTTGTGAATATAAATGAGAATATAAATGGGTTATGAGAAAATTTCTTGAATTTGAATTGATTTGGATTTTATTTGAGCTAAGTCCATAAGATGGAATAAAAGGGCTTAAGAAAGATTCTTGGACTTGGAATTGAGTTTTGGATTTAATTTTGGTTATTTAAATTTATATCTCATTTATATATGTAAATATAAATGGGTCATGAGAAAATCTCTTGAGTTTGAATTGATTTGGAGTTGATTTGAGCTAAGTCTATAAGGTGGAATCAAAGTGACTTAGGAAAGATCTTAGATTTGGAATTCAATCATGGGTTTCAATCATTTGGAATTGATTCATGATTTGAAAAAAATCCATTGGAATTGATTTAAGGTTTATTTTTGGAATTGAAGTTGATTTGAATTTGAGATTGATTTGAATTTGGTGTTTGATTTGAAAGAAGGAAGTCAGGATTTGGTTCAAGCTATAGGGTAGGCAAGTTTTCCTAATACCCCTAAGGCATAACCTATTCTTATGGCTAACTCTTCTAAGTCTCTAAGTGTTCACCTAATCACTAGAAGTGTCTTTAGACTAAGGAACTCTTAGAGTCTAAGAGGAGTCCTATGCCTAAGATGGAGGGGTTGAGAGCTCATTCTAAAAATGAGGTCAATAGATGGCCTAGGTGGTGGTAAAGGAGGTTGAAGCATCAGTTGTGGAGCACGAGATCTCTCATACTGATCTCTGGTCAGTTGCTTCCCCTTTCCTAATGTTGCTAGTACCCCTAGCTTCTTTCCATAGGCTTTCTACGGCTTTGGCTTTGATGATTGATCTTGAAAAGGAAACTATTTGGCCTCTCATTGTAGACTAGCCGCTTTGTTGATTAGCTTCTAAAATGTGTTGATGGTGAAACTTTTGAGTATGAAGATGATCGGGCCATGAATATTCTTTAGTAGAATTTCAATGGCATGCTGTTCAGACAGCTGTGGTTCACATTTCATACTCAAATTGTGCCATCTGAGAATATAATCAACGAGGGACTCACCGAGGTGTTATTGTCTTGTTGCTCACGGTAACCTTTCTTTGAGCTCCGAAACCTCTTAATAAAAGTTGCTCCAACTCATAAAGTTTTCATGGTGTTGAGTTGGAGTTAATTATGCAGCTAAGCTGGCGATAAATAGACAAAACAATAGTGCATCGCTACCACCAGTGTTACAATAGCTGTCCCTAAAGTGCGCTATCTGCTAGCGAGGCTTCCTGCTGCCATCAAAGCTCTTGAAAGATGGAGGCATAAAACCCTTAGAATATTGAATAACATTGAATTCCTCTGGGTAGGGTCTACCCTTTGGAACCGATGAACCACCCCGGGCTTGCGCCAGCGCTTCTCTCACTTATTGTTCAATCATGTGTTTAATATATTTTTCTTGTATGGACGTACTATCCACTACCTTCCTATACAAGCTAGTGCTGCCCCGCTCCACTAGAAGTGAACTCTTGGCTTGATCCAAGACATGCAATAACTCAGGCTAACCGGTCTCCACAATAGTAGGATGTGTTGCTGGGGCTTGATTCTGAAGTGCCAGGACTATCGCTAATAGATCTTTAAGCCTCTTTCCCATCTTATCAATTTGTCCATCCTTTTGTTTGAGTTGTTTAAGGAGGTTTTGGGTCGAATAGGCTGTATCATCCTGTTCGGCCACAACACCTTCCAAACTCTGGTGATCCTGAAGGAGAGAACCCCTGGTGTCAACCATATGCACCTTTACTGAGTCTTCCAACATATCATCTTCGTTGGGATCAAAGCTAACCTTCTCTTTCTCTAGGTTAGACCAGACATACCCTAGAATTTCTTTCTTCTCATTGAGATATTATGCTATGATATCATCTAGGGAGCGGTCCAACTGCACATACACAAATGATCGTGGCTGACCGGTGGTGGGATTGTATTCATGAATAAAGATACATCTAACCTCCCCTGCCACTGAAGTGCTAACCTTGTGAGGGCTATGCTCACTGGAGGATACATGCTCATGACTGTCACTTGATGTGTGCGGAGTGCTACTTATGGGAGGATCTATCTCCATGGGGACAATAGAGCTATCTCCTTCTCCCTCTACTGCTACTATCTCCATGATCCGCTAAGGTGGTGGTGGTGATGCATCTACTACAGGTCACTCCCTCTTTACCACAATTGAAGTAGGAGGTCGGCGGGAGGCTTCGGCTCTCGGTGGCGGTGTAAATGAAATGAGATCTCTTGGCTGTAATCGGATAACCAGTGGGGCTTTCTTTTCCCCTAATGCTGCCTTCATGGCTTTAGATGGAACTGTGGAAGATGGAACTTGCATTGGTGATGGCAGACGTGGAGTAGAGCGGTGTGGAACCTTCTACTCTCTGCGAGCTCCTTCATGATGGGTACCGGTCAATAGAATACTATTAGTATGATGATCGCAGGGATCGATTGGGGAAATCCATGATGGCTAAAGCTTCTGATTGTCTGGCGTACCTTCTCCTTTCTCTGCTAGTAACATGAACTGATACATGGGCCTCTCTAGCCCTCTCTTATCGGATATGCTCGTCGATACTGGGAGGGATGACTAATCATGGATCAAATTGGGAATTGGACTGTGACCATCCTTATGCCCCACCAACTTGGCATAGAAGCGTCTAAGGCGACATTCTCCTCTATCTCACGGTAGGTGCCTCAAATGACTGCAGTGGAGGTGACATTGTGATCCTCTCTAACATCTTCCTCTCCATCGGTAGAGATGATGGAACTTGTTAGTAGTGGAGACTACCTGGGTAACTCCTCACTTTGATGTGAGAGCTTCCATCTCCTTGGCTATGCACACATGATGCTTGATCTTGGGATCTTATTGCCTTGAGTTTCTTTGGGTGGAGCGATAGGGAACTAGACCTATCTCAGGTAGGGAGACTATCCCAAGTTAGGGTAGCCTTCCCCTTGAGGAAGCCGGTGAGTGGGTACTAGCGTCTTTGGGGGGCATAATGGGAACAATTGGCGACCTTTGGGTATGGGCAGCTGGAACCTCCATACTTCCTCTTCAGTGAGGGAAATCTAAAATCTGAAGGCATCTCGACATGGATGACTGGATTCTGCCCGATCACCACATTCCTACTGACGATGGTGAGAGTTGTCCCCTCACAAGTTATCCTGGCCCCCTCAAATCCTCGGCTAAAGTGTATCAGATTAGCAAAATCAGTTTGTGGAAGGCTGGCCCGATCCAAGGCCAAATCCATCAAAAAGGAAAAGTGAACACATACGTCTAGGCATCCATTTGCATTGAACTAAACTAAGTAAAAGCTGACTAAAACTAAGTTGAAATTCATAATTATTGGAAACAAACTCAGATTAGATTTATTGCTTTTGCAGTTTGCTAACTTTTTTGAATTTTGATTTAGAATTTTAACCCACACTCAACAATATTTGAATTGCTAATTAATTTGAGAGATTTTGAATGAAGGAAGAGATTTTTTAGTTTAGAATCCATTTTGATGATTTGTGTATCGAAAATGAGTTCAAATATTTTGAGATTTTGAGTTTAGAATCCATTTTCAACAAATTTGTGTATGTTGAAAAGGGGTTCAAATATTTTGAAGAGATTTATGATGCTTATATTGGTTCATAGTTGAGTTTGATTTTTATGTTTGGGGACCCTTCATTTAACAAATTTGAGTATGTTAAATAGAGGGTCAGTTGATTTTGTTTTTAATTTGATTTTGGATTTTACTCACTTAGCAAATCTCGGTATGCTAGATGAGGTGTTTGAAAATTTTTTTCTTCTTTTGCTTGTTTGCTTATGATGTGTATTATGTGTGGATTTAGAAATGGAATCTTTACTTAGAAAATTTGTGTATGCTAAATAAAGTTCAAATCTAATTTTTTTTATTTTGATTTTGAAAAGAGGATCTTTACTTAGCAAATTTGTGTATGCTAAATAAAGTCCAAATGTGTTTGATTTTATTTTTTGATTTGAAAAGAGGATCTTTACTTAGCAAATTTGTGTATGCTAAATAAAGTCCAAATGTGTTTGATTTTGTTTTCGATTTGAAAAGAGGATCTTTACTTAGAAAATTTGGGTATGCTAAATAAAGTCCAAATGTGTTTTGGTTTGATGATTTTGAAAAGATGATTTTTACTTTAGCAAATTTAAGTGTGCTAAATAAAGATCCAAATGTGCTTGATTTTATTTTTTATTTTGTGATTTTGAAGAGGATTTCTTCAAATTTGGGTGTTAAATGGAATCAATTTTTTATTTTTTAAAAGATGAAATTTTTTGTGTGTGATTTTTGGTTTTAAAGAGGAAATTTCAACATGTGGAATGTGTTGAGTGGAGTTTCAATTAGTGTGATTTTGTTTGAAGAGAAAGCCTCCATTCAACAAGTTTGGATATGTTGAATGAAGAGGCTTATCTTCAAATCTATAATTTTTGCAAGGGAAGAAACTCTAATTTCAACATATGTAAGATATATTGAAATGGAGTTTCAACTTTATGATATGATTTTATTTGATAATGAAATCTTCATTCAATAAATTTGGGTATATTGAATGAGAACATTCATTTTCAAATATGTGCTTTTTGAAAAGATGATTTTTGATTTTAATTAGAAATGAAATCTTCATTCAATAAATTTGGGTATATTGAATGAGGATGCTCATATATGCTTTTTGAAAGATGATTTTTGATTTTAATTGGAAATGAAATCTTCATTCAATAAATTTGGGTATATTGAATGAGGATGTTCATATGTGCTTTTTGAAAGATGGTTTTGATTTTTTTTGGAAACAAAATCTTCATTCATTAAATTTGGGTATATTGAATGAGGATGTTAATATGTGCTTTTTGAAAGATGATTTTGATTTTATTTGGAAATCAAATCTTCATTCAATAAATTTGGGTATATTGAATGAGGATGTTTATATGTGCTTTTTGAAAGATTATTTTGATTTTTTTTTGGAAATAAAATCTTCATTCAATAAATTTGGGTATATTGAATGAGGATATTCATATGTGCATTTTGAAAGATGGTTTTGATTTTATTTGGAAATGAAATCTTTATTCAATAAATTTGGGTATATTGAATGAGGTTGTTCATATGTGCATCTTGAAAGATGATTTTGGTTTTATTTGGAAATGAAATCTTCATTCAATAAATTTGGGTATATTGAATGAGGATGTTCATATGTGATTTTATTTGGAAATGAAATCTTCATTCAATAAATTTGGGTATATTGAATGAGGATATTCATATGTGCTTTTTGAAAAGATGATTTTGATTTTATTTTCGAAATGATCCTACATGTAACAATGTTGAAGATTGTTAGATGAGGTTAGGTTATGTATATACTTTATGAAACTTTTTGTGCAAACATTTTTATTGTGTGCATTTTGGAAAAGTGCTTTCTGAAAGGTGATATTTTTATAAAGGATTCATTTTACTTTATTTTTTGGATGAGCTTTACCTTACCATAGGAATGGTAAGAAAAAGGTATTTAGTTATCTCTTTTGATTAAATTTTATTTTCACCTATTGGGGGACCCAACAGGGGTTTTAATACCTACATGGAGTGAGGTTCTAAAACCTAAAGGATGTTAGCTTAGCTTAAGAATGAAATGAGCTAAGTGCCAATGGAAAAGAAGGATAGTCTCATACTCATATGAAATACAAATCCACTATTGATACTTAGAGACAATGATCATTTACCAAAGATGGAGAGAGGAACCATCCCCAGTGGAGTCCCTAGAAAAATCTGTGGTGCTTTTTATTTTTATCTTGAGTAATGAAAACAAAATATGCTCTTTGGAGACCATGCAGATACGCAAATGTACTTATTAGGGTGATCGGGTCCGACATTGAGGAATGATATACTATCTCAAGAGACAGAAGTCACTATCCTATAATGGACCTAATCAGTTAATAAAGACTCCTCAAGACAATGGGCCTTCGAATGTACCAGAGATTCTTCCCCTACTTTACATGAAAAAGTAAAGTAGGGTTTATTTTAAACCGGGTTTGTCAAGTTTCCTATGGAGGTAAGCTTCCATAGTTAATTACATCCTAACGAATGAGATTCCTTAGGAGTACTCTTGATTAAGATAAATGATCATTATCTCCAAAGATTTCAAAGATATGACTATTAATAAATTGGTTATTTTTAGAAAATCAAGTGGGATTGATCGAGGAAAGTTATTTCGAAACCAAAGGGAGATGAGTAGGGATGCTCATGATACTAGGAACTAGTGAGCATCCCAAACTATCTATATTTAGGCTTTATATTTTTGAAATTTGAGGGAATTATATGTTTGAGTTGAATTTTTATTAGAAATCTAGGGCTTACAATTCCACAACACAAGATCGTGAAATGCCTAAGAGGTGAGGATTTATGCTTGTAGCTACAAAAGGAAATAATAACCTCAGATCTTAAATCTAGGGAGCTTTGGCAAGGGCCAAAGCATGACCTAAATCTAAGGCAAAAATGGGTATATGGTTTACCTCCATAAGAGAGGATAAACCACATAACTGTTGGACTTACAATCGCCTGGGGGTGGCTGCCAACTAACTCCTCCTGCAATTTTAAATACATGTAGGCAAGTCTTATGCTTTGCAAGATAGCTAAGCTATTGTTTATTTAGAAAGGAGACTAAGTCCTTAAACACACTCCCTAAAAGACTAGATCATGAAGGTCATGAATAATGACTTAATCTAATGCAAATTTTGTTAAGTTTTATTTTGATTTTTGGACATTTTATTTGACATAAGTTATGGGATTCATATGCCTAATGCATGAGAAATTGGTTATGGGCCAAAATCAGCAAGAAGGAGGTGTGTTTCCACCATGGCTCTCAAAGGTCAAGCCATTTTCTCTGGCAAAGGTGGAAGCCCTCCATTAGCAAGAGTGAAGCAAGATGATTTTATGCATGATGTGAGACATACAACATCCAGCTAAGAGGTTGCTAAATCTTTTATTATCTTGATTTATGTCCTAGAATTTAGGTGAGGTTATGAGTTATTTAATTTAATTTTGAGTTGATTAATTGGATATAAAATTTATTTTTTTCCTAAGAGCCTAATCTCATCTAGGCCATTCATCAAATATTGAAGAAACTACGGAATAAGAGGCTGATGTGGTTGTGCTCCACCGCACAAACTCGAAAAGGAAAATGGGTAGCTGAGCTCTACCCTTATACAACCTGGATTACAAATGAATAATTACAATTTAGAAGGAATTTCTGTTATGTGGATCTTCATTCTTCATTTCTTCCTTTCTTCATTTCTTTCTTTCTTTCTTTCTTGCTTTTCTTCTTTTGGTTGGTTGGGATATGGTTGCTCCAAGGCTTCACATGGTGCATAAGACTTAGTTTTATGACCAATGTTCATCCTAGTCCCCCATAACATTGATTCCAAATCTTAATTACAAAAAGTTACATGAAAATGGGAAAGGTAAACATAACTAAATGTGCAAAATAGAGATTAGCTAAACATACAACATAATCCCAAGCAGTTATATGAATAATTTGGACTTAACACCCCACACATGAGTAACCAAGTCCACCTGTCCTAATTTGAATTATGCTTAGGGGTAAAAGTAACCTACACAATAAAAGTATTTTATATTTTTATTACTGTGCCCCTTAAGCACAATCTCCTATAGAAGATATGATTATGCTAAGATCGCCCTATCATCCAATCTACACACATACACCCTAACATCTAGTCTAAAAACATCACATCACAAAATAAAATCAGGCATCAAACCATGCATCACCCTAACATAGAGCAAGCAATGGTGACTTAGCCTATTGTGTGTGCCATTTAAGGCTTATGTGGCATGTCTTAGCTAGGCTTTAAGGTTAAAATTTCCCAAGTGTGAGAGATTCAATTTAGAAGGGTGGTTTTATTTTAAGTGATTTAGTTGGTTTGTCAATTTTATTTGATGATTTGATTTGGTTTGAATGAACCTACATTTAGTTACTGAATATTGTAAAGAGAAGAAAAGAGAAGAGAACTTCTTTTTCATCCCTACCTTAAGTAATTTCTAAGGTAAATTCATTAAAGATTTTTCTTTAGTGAATATTTTATTATGTGTTTTAATTATTACTAAGTTTAGATTTACTCTAAATAGTCCTATTCAATAAGAAATGCATCTTAGAATTAATTCAGGTGAATTACTATCACATAACACACAACCATTTATTTCTTTTCAACATGTATACCATGCATATGAATAATCCTCAGCATATCTATACATGCAATGTATACTTTAGTACACTTTGATGATGAATGCAAAGAGACGTTGTTTAAGAAAACTTGGATATTCCATGAATGCATGTTTTTGTTATGCAGAAAAGAGGGACTCTTTTATCCATTGATTAAATGCACATCCACATGTATAAAAGACATAAGTGAGTACGACGCCATTATTTTCTACACCAGGGGTGTAAGGTACAAGACCTACTTGGGGCTACTTAAAGTCTCACAACCTCGGGATGTCCAGACTAATATACCACTTTTCTTAAATACATCTAAATGTACAAAAGAAACAAATGGATGAAGAATCATGCAAAAGATTTTTGTTTAATTTAGTTGTATAATTTACATGTGTAAATGTGAGGATCCTTCTTAATTCATAACATAAAAATGCATAGGAATATATTTAAGCAAGTGTTATGTTCTTTCCAAATGAACTATACACTTTGCAAATTCTATTGAAATCCATGTTAAGAGAAGAGAATAAAATCACATAATATGCATTTTACACTATAATCATATGCAAGCTTATAAGTACTTATAAGTAGCATCAGTTCATTTATAACCTTTGATTTATAGGTTTTGAAATTTTTTTTTGATTTAATAGTGATAATAGCCACTCATATTCTGAATCAGTAGCCAAAACATGCAATTTAACATAAAAGGGAACATTTTATTTAATTGATTTTTTTAAAAGAAATTTTGACTTTTTAGGTCAACTTGGGTCAACTTAGGTCAAGTGTCCAATTAGGCTTGGTTTGGCTCAAAAATCATTGATTATGGATTGGTTTAAATTAATGGTTTAAAAATTTGGCTTATGATGATTTGACTTATTTAAGATTTGCTAAATGTTGACTTGGTCAAAGGCTAGGTTTGACTTGGTTTGAAATTTGAGTGATTGATCATTAGGATGATTTGCTCATGTGAAAATACCTTAGTTCAACAATTTGGGTTGGATTAAATTTGGCTCAAAAATGCTTATGACTTTGGGTCAAGTGAGCCTAAATTCAATTGACTTGATCAAGGCTTGATTCAAGTTTGGTTGAACTCATATATGGACTTATGATAAATATTAATCCAAAGATTTGGAGTCAAATGGGTTTTGGTTTATTTGACAATTTCAAGTCAAAAAGAATGGGTTTGACTGGGTTAATTTGATTTGAGTTTTGAATTGATGTTATTTGAATTTATATTTTATTTATATTTGTGAATATAAATGAGAATATAAATGTTTGAAAAATAGTGATTTGGTTTTGATTTGAGCTAAGTCCATAAGATGAAATCAAAGACTAAAAGATTTTGGGATTTGAATTCAATTATGAATTTCAATCATTTGATTTTAATTGATTCATGATTTGATTTTAATTGATTTGATGATTTAAAATCATTTGAGTTAAATTGATTTGATTTAATTTGGAATTGATTCATGATTTGAAAAATCAAAGTTGGAATCAATTAATTTGAAGTCATAATTGATTTGGAATTGATTTGATGATTTGAGAAATCAATTGAGTTGAAATTGATTAAGATTTGACATTTGTTCAAGGAAGATAATTGATTTAAGTTATATGGAAATTTTCCTATTACAAGGCATAAATTCCTATGGTAATTCTAAGTCTTGGGTTTTATGTTCACCTAATCATTCTAATAAGGACTTTAGTGTCAGAGGAGTCATGTCTAAGATGGAGAATTGAATCACTAAAAGTGAGGTCAATAGTACAAATCAATAAGTACATCCATGGTTTACATATACACAACAGATAAATGCAATCCAAAAATAAACACCATATATTTTTTTTGCGATTTCGCTGGGGATGGTTCCTCTCTCCATCTCTAGTAGATGATTGTTGTCTCCAAGCATCGAATCAATTTTATGTGAGTTGAGACTATCTTTCCTTTTGTATACTTAGCTTGTTTCATTCTTAAGAAAGAAACATCCTTTTTTACCTCACTGTGGTTTCAAACCCCATGTTCTCTAAAATAGATAAAGAATAGAATTTATCAGTGAAGGGAAATATAATAAAAATATAGGTCCTCACCATTATCTTGGTGAGGCAATGTTCATCATAAAATTTAAAGAAAATAAATTCTTTCACGAAATGACACTTTCCAAAAGCACTTCTCTTAGAAAATAGCCATCTTCATTCAACATACTCAAATTTGTTGAATGAAGATACAACTTTCAAATCATAAAATGAAAATTAAAGCTCCACTCAACATATCCCACATATATTAAGTAACCATCAATGAGTCCAAGATCTACTACATGAGCTTTCCTTAAGCCTCTTCTTCTATAAGAAGTAAGAGACACCAAATCCTCATGCCACTTTAGTTGATTTCACTTTGTACCTTCATCCAAAAATAAATCAATGAAGAAAAAGATGATTGCCATTCTCTCTACTTTGATGATCTCATTCTTATAGAAAGCTCTAAGTACCAATAATTATAAAATCCCTCCTTGAGAAATGGATTATATTCCTAAATCATCCTTCATCCATTGAGATTGATTTAGAGTCATCGACTCATGATCCCATAGAGAAGATGTAGGTGAACATGAGCTGTAGAACTTTCCATTAAACTATCTCATGAAGTCACTAAAGTCAACCTTCTATGGAGAAAAATTCCTATAAAGGGGGAGTCGCCTTCCAAATCTGTTGGTGAGAAATGAAAGAGGCAACACCCTATATAAAAATTCATCTTGATAAGATTCCACGCAGATTCACAGATGTACATATTTAGGTGATCGGATACATCATCAAGGTATAGTGTACTATCTCAAAGTCATTACCATTTAATGGAACCAATCATCTCAATAAGGACTCCTAAGATTGGCCATATGTACCATAGATTCTTCCCTACTTTACATGGAAAAGTAAAGGTGGTTTATTTTAAAAGTTCGTTAAGTTCCCAACAGGCAAGTCCCATAGTATACATCCCAAAGGACAGATTAGGAAAACTCTCGATTAAGGTAAATGATCATTGTCTCTGAAGATTTCAATAGGGAAAGACTATCAATCGATTGGTTTTATTTTGAAGATCAAATGGGATTGATCAAAAGAGGGAGTTATTATCGAAGCCAAAATGAGAGATAAGTAGGAGATGCCCACGATGCTAGGAAACCTAACGAGCATCTCAAACTATCTTAAGATTGGGCTTAACATTTTGGAAATTGATTTAGTTTATTTGAGTTGTATTTTTCAATAGAATTTTAGGACTTAAGATTCCTTAACATAAGGTTAAGGAAATGCCTAAGAGGTGAGAAATTATGCTTATGGTCCACAAAGGAGAAAAGTAACCTCAGAACCTAAATCTAGGAGCTAGGGGCAAGCACAACCTAAATCTAAGGTAAAAATGATTAATTGGTCTCCACAAGAGAGACAAATCACCCAACAGCTTGGACTTACAACGGGCCGCCAACTAACTCCTCCTGATTTTAAATACATGTAGGCAAGTCTTTATGCTTATGCAAGATAGCTATTTATTTATTTAGAAAGAGACTAAGTCCTTAAACTCACTCTAAAGAGACTAGATCATGTAAAGGGACATGCTTCAAATGACCTAAATCTAATGCAATTCAAATTTCATTTTATTTTCATTTTTGGACAATTATTTTGACTAGCTAATAGGATTTTATGACTAATGTATGAGAAGATTATTGACCAAAATCGAGAAGGGAGGAGGTGAGTTTCCACCATGACCCTCAAAGGTCAAGCCGGTTCTTCAAAAGGTGGAAGCCCTCCAATCAAGAGTGAAATAAGATGTATTTGTGCATGATATTATAAAGAAATGCTCATCCATAATGGGTTGCTAATTCTTTTTGATTTTAAACCTAAGCTTTAGGTGAGTTATGAGTTGTTTAATTTTAATTTGAGTTATTAAGTTGGTAAAGATTTATTTTTCTAAAGAGCCTAATCCTCATCCATGCCATACATAAAGCAAGGAAGAAACTAGGAAAAGCATGCCACTTAATGCAAAAGCTAAAAAAATTATCAATCAATTTATAAAGCTAATCACAAAAAGAATAAATGGCCGTTTGTGGTCGAGCACCACCGTACAAACCCGAAGATATCAAATGTGGGTAGCTAAGCTCTACCCTTATACAACTCAAATTACAAATGAATATTACATTTAAGCAAAGGAATTCATTATTATGGGGGTCTTCAAGCTTTATTCTTCTTTCTTCTTTTCTTTTCTTCTTTCTTCTTTTGGTTCCTCCTTTGGAAGGTGGATGCTAAGGCTTCACATGGTGCATAAGATAGATCTTATGACCAATGTTCATCCTAATCCCCATAAAAATCATTCCAAAATCCTAATTATACAAATTTTACATGAAAAGGAAAAGTAGAAATCTAACTACACCTGCAAAATAGGTTAAAAATCACACCACAAAATCCAAGTGTATATTGGACTTATCACCCACACATGGGTGACTAAGTCCACTGGCCTATGGATTATGCTTAGGGTATAAAGCACCTAAAGCAAAAAAAGCATTTATATTTTTATTTATGATAGTGCCTCTAAGCACAATCAGAAAAGAATAGTTAGATTAAGAATGCCTACCATTCTATGAGCATACACCCTAACATCCTAAAACATATATCACAAAACAAAACATAACATCAAACCATCACCCAAAGGCTAGAAGGTGACTTAGGCTAATGTGTGCTTTGAAATTTGTGTGGTATGCTTAGCTATGACTTTAGGTTCAAATTTTCTAAGTGTGAAGAACATGTTCAACTTAGGGGTGGGTTTCAAGTTGTTTAAGTGTTTTGGGTTAATTTTATTTCATGTTTTAATTTGGTTTAGTGAAACCTATAATTAATTACTAAGTTATGAAGAGAGGGAAAGAGAAGAGAACTTCTCTTTCCTTCCCTAACCTTAAGTAATTTTCTAAAGTAGTTCATATTTTAGTTTCATTTAGGTGAATATTTTGATTACATCTTTTAATCAATCTAAGTTTAGATAAACTCTAAACAAACCTATTCAAAAGAAAGGCATTTTAAGATTAAATAAAATGAATCAAAATTCACATAACACATATTACTTCATTTCTTTCCCAACATATATAACATGCATATGGATGGACCCTAAGCATATCTATACATGCAAATGAGAGTAGTTAACACACTTTATGATGCATGCTAAGTAATCCATTTAAGAAAATTTAGAAGTTGAATATGCATTTTTTTCTTAAGTAGAAAAGGTTTTCCTTATCCAAAATTTCACATACATACATGAAAGTAAGAAAGGCATAAGTGAGTACAGCGCCATTGTTAAATAGAGGTGTAAGGTACAAGACCTACTTAGGGCTACTTAAAGCCTCTCAACCATGGGGTTGTCCAGACTAATATCCCACTTTCCTTAAGTACAAACATGTATATAAAAGAAATGAAGAGAAAAGGAAGATGCAAAAGTTGTTTAATAGGTTTGTTTTATTTATGCAATTTATGTATGCAAGTAGGTAACCCTTCTTAGAATAGGGATGAATAGGATATAAATTAGGTGAGCATTAGGTTCTTTTCAAATGAACCCTGTCTCTTACCAATTCCTATTCAAAACTATACTAACATAGGAAAGAAAGGAAACCTATAGTAAGCATACCTTTATAATATTTCACATGCAAGCTTATAATTAAAGTATAAGTAGCATACTTTCAGATTTGATATTTCATTTATAAGTTTTGAAAATATTTTGGATTTAGTAGTGATAATAGCCACTCATATTTTACTTTAGCCAACACATGCACATTTGACATAAAGTAAACAATTTCATTTTAAAATTTGAAATATGAAATTATGAATGCATGAATCACATGACATACAACTTAACATGTTGGGAAAGATCCAAAGCAATGAAAGCATGTAAACAAACTCACTTTACTTAAATCCTAAAGACATTTATAAAGAATAAGAAAATTTAGAATAAATCAAAGTGAATTTCAAAATAATTTTTGTTTAGTTTGAAGTTTGATTTAATTTTGAAAAGGTGAGATGAGTTTCCTATTTCTAACCCATTCCCACATGTGTTTTATATTTTGTTTAATTTTAGATAATTAAATCCATTTTAAGCATTGATTAGGTTAAGATATGAAAAGTTTAATTCACCCTTACCTACACCACCTTAGAAGAATTAACTAAATAATTATGAGCCAATGAGATGACATAAAACCCACTAGAAATTTGCAATACACCTAATAATGAAAAGGCCTAATGCAATTTAGCTCACAATTAAAAGTTAATTAAGCTAAGGGGTTTAGCTTAAGTAATTTCAAAACACCTTTCACACATGTGAATTGGATTTTAATTTCCTTAATTAAACTTAGGCTATTAAACACCTAAGTATCTACCCAAGGTAGATTAATTAAGTTCTAAAACTTTTTAAAATTTTTAAAAATAAATTGATTAAGGGAATAATTAATGAATTAACCTTTAATTAAGAGGAGATTAAGGAAAGAAGAGGGGGTTTAGGGAATAGCTTGGGGGAAATGCCTCAAAATTATTCCATATACCTCCCACTTACTGGATATGATCTTAATCAGCCCTAATCATAGGGTAAATCCACTAACCACACCTTAATTACCATTAATTATAAGGAAAGGGTAAGAATGAAATAGCAATTTTCCAATTGAGCCCTTCAATAAATCTCAAGAAAATTAGGGAGTAGAGGTCATCCCCAAAATGAACCCTAGAAATTTGAGATTAATTGATGACCCAATTAAAGGATAATTAGCAACTCAAAGAAACCCAAATCCATTGAAATCATTTTAAAATATTCTAGATGAAATTATCTTCCATAGCATTTTCCTTTATTTTTCTAATTTTAGAGGAAAGTTATGAATTTTAGAAGTTCTTAAATTAATTAGAATTAATTAATCCCCTAATTAACCACTGCACGCTGGCGGTCGCGCTTTACATGCGCATCATGAGGGGTGACTTAAGTCACATCCCAAATGGTGCGAATGCACGCTTATATCCTCTCCCATCAAAGATCGACGGCCAAGGATTCACCCGCATTTTAAAAAATGATTACTAAATATGTTAAATAATCTCAACCATCCATCTAAAATGCGGATGGATCGAGATGAGCCAAGTTCTTCCTTGAGGATCAATGGAGACATCCATGATCAAGGGAGATCCAAGCATTGAGCATACAAATAAATTGTACCCACACCATCCAAGCATTATAAAACCTATCCAATGGTGGATTTTACATGCCATGAACATTTCTTTCACAAAGACCAACACCTCAAGCTAAGTGGTCAAAATTCCATACCTCGCTGGAGGTGATCACCGCACTCGAGATCGAGAAGGTAGCTTGCCTGTGGAGAGGAAGCTCGAAATTCCTAGGCTTGAGTGGATCAATGGATGGACCAACAACTCCTCACTGCTTGATTGAATTGATCCTCTCCTTGCTATGGGAACCCAATGTGAGCTTGAGTGAGCTGATTGGTCCTTAGAAAAGTGTGTAGAAGGAATTGAGGAAATCAAGTGTGGAAGTTAGAATTCACTCTACCTCCCCTATTTTTGCATCATGCAAAAACTGAGAAAGAAGAATTCAAATCCTCTCTAGACCTTGGGAATGCTCTGATGATCAAGTTTCCTAGCTCAATCGATAGGTGAATTGAAATTTCATTGAATTAGGGGGAGTATATCTCCCCCTATGGCAATCGGACGGTCGAGCCATTCTTTACCATTTTGATCCAATTGCTCAAATTAGAGAGGTTGTTTAGGTTGTTTTGAGTGTGCACATGGTCAGTTTGACCCAAGGAATGGATTGCCAACTTCCCATGTGTTTAATTTGAGCTTAAGAGGGAATTTGAAAATTTAATTTTGCTCTAAGTGGTCGGGTTTGGTCTATGGGCCAAATGGGCTGACCCAAACCCATTGAGTTAGGTGCACCACTCATCACTAAGTCCTCTTGAGCTTTTAGGAAAGTCTCAAGTGATTGTGAAGGGGGTATGACCAAAATACCCATGGGTTAGGCCAAAATTTGTTCTATGGCCTAGGGGTAAATGGTCATTTTGCTATTTTTTCACTTTGGTATGTTGGTTATGAGGAGAAACTAGGTTTGGCCAAGTTTTAATGGATTTGGCATCCAATTGATAGGGTTTGGCTCATGTTGACCCATTTAGGTCAAAATGGGTCAACTTGGGTCAAGTTGACCAATTGGTCAAATTGGGTCCAAGGGTTGGGTTAAGTTCATATGACCATTTGAAATTTTTTGGTGGCTTTGGTTTGATTCAATTTGGTATAGTTTTTGGTTTTGGCTAATATGACTTCATTTAGGTCAAATGGGTCAAGTTGACCTATATGACCCATTTGACCTATTTGAGGTAAGTCAAGGGTAGGTTTAGGTTAGGTAGTCATATGGAGTGGATTGGTATCTTTGTTTCCAATCAATTTTGGTTAGGTTCAATTTTGGCTCAACATGACCCCTTTAGGTCATGTTGGGTCTAAGGTCAATTGGGCTAGGTTGGGTCTAGTTGGTGAACTTGACCCATTAGTTTCAATCAATTTGGCTTAGATCAAGTTTTGACACATTTTGACCCTTTAGGTCAACTTGGGTCAAGTGGCCAATTGGGCTAGGTTAGGCTCAAATGTTGGCTTGGTCAAGTTCAAACATAGGTCATGAGTGAACTTAGATCAATGGTTTCAATCAATTTAGCCTATGGTGGAATTTGGCTATGTAAGGTTTCATTTTAGGTTAAGTGTTGACTTGGTTTGACCCAATTTGATTGATTGATCTTTCCACGATGATTCTTGATCATGATAAGAGGTGTATATGTGTTTGGTTCAATCCAATTTGGTTAGGATCAAAAGTTGGCTGATATGGATACTTTAGGTCACTTTGGGTCAAGTGAGCCTAAGTGGGTCAAATGGTCAAAGCTTGATTTGAAGTTGATTGATCTTGTAATGGACTTATGATTGAAATATAAATCCATTTACAAGTGGTTTGAGGTCAAATGGATTTTGATCCATTTGAAAATTTCATATTCAAAGGAAGAATATGAAGGGGTCTTGGGTTTGATTTTGGTTTGGGTTTTGATTAAATGATTGATGTTTGGATTTATATATAAGCTCATGATTGTAGGGTTGATTGAATCGTGAGAGAAAATCAAGGATTTGGCTTGATTTGAAAGTGATTTGGCTAAGTCCAAGATTTTGACTTGAAAGGCCTAGATTTGATTTTGAATAGATTTGAGTTTGATTTTTGGAATTGGTTTTGATTGTTTAAATTTATATTTCATTTATATATGTGAATATAAATGAGAATATAAATTGATCATGAGAAAGTTTCAAGAATTTGAAAGAGTTTAATCATTATTTAGGTTAAATCCATTAAAGGGAATTTAAAGCAAATTTTTTTTTGAAATTTAATTTTTTGAATTGGATTTGATTGATTTATATTTATATTTCATTTATATATGAGAAGATATAAATAATCGAATCTTAGGCAACAAAAAGAAAAAAAAGATTGGAAAGAAAAATCATTCTATTCTTTCTTGAAATAAGCGTAAGTCCTTAATTTCATATTCAATGAACCTCGTGTAATCAATACTTCTTTTTTTTTGTTATTCCTGAGGCTTTAAGTTGACTTGATAATAGGTGGGGTGGCGACCTTCTTTTGCAAGAGGGGTAGGGAAGTAAGGGAAAGAGAGGTATAAATGAGAATACAAATAAGTTTTGAGAAAATCCCATGAGTTTGAATTAGTTTGATCAAAGTTTAGGTTAAATCCATTAATGAAAAATTAAGGGATTTAAGGGAATTTCAAGGATTTTAAATTTGGAATTTAATTTGAGGGTTTGATTTGATTGATTTATATTTATATTTCATTTATATATAAGAATATAAATGAGAATATAAATAAGTTTTGATAAAATTCCATGAGTTTGAATAGGTTTGCTCAAGGTTTAGAGTGATTTTGGCTAAGTCATTTAATGGAAAATTAAAGAGACTTAAGAAAATTTTCATGGATTGATTTTGAATGTTGAATTTGATTTGATGGGTTTGAATTTATATTTCATTTATATATGGGAATATAAATTCGAATATAAATGGATCATGAGAATATCTCAAAGATTTGATTAGGTTTTGATTATTTTAGGTTAAGTCCTTAAGGGAAAATTAAGGACTTAGGCAAAATTTGGACTTAGGAATTTTTGGTGGATTTTGATCATAGGTTTCAATCATGGATTTCAATCATGGAATTGATTTGAGTTTGGAGAAAATCAAATGGAATTGATTTGGAGTTTGACTTGAAGGAAGGAAGGTGAGGAATGGTTTAATGCTAAGGGTAGAAGGTTTTTCTAACACCCCTAATACATGACCTATTCCTATGGCTAACTCTTCTAAGTCTTCTAGGGCTAGGTGAGTGTCCATCTAATCACTAGATATTTCCTAAGACTAAGGAATTCTTCAAGTCTAAGAGAAATTCTAAGCCTAAGGTGGAGGGGTTGAGAGCTCATTCTAGAAATGATGTCAACACCTTCATAGTGGCAAAGTTCTACCTCCTAGGGTAGCACCTCAGGATAAGGGTAAATAAGTCATTGGTTCTAGATATCAAGAATCCCCTCCACATGATGCTCCACCTATGGATATGCTTGTGGAGGACCAACCCAGAGTTGACTACAATGTCCTTGCTCACCTAAGAAAGTTGCCAGCTAAACTAAGCATATATGATGCCCTTGTCTTATCCAAAGAGATGATGAAGTCATTGATCATCTTGATCCAATGCTTAGTGCAGTTGGCTATTGAGAGGAGGCATGTTTTGAGAGAAGCCCATGGAGTTACATTCAGATGAAGACCTTCTTTGGGGACAAGCACAACCATCCCCTACATCTCTCGACATGATTACTCTGTGTTAGTTGATCCAGGTGCATCAGTAAAAATTATAAGTCTAAAGACCCTTTCCTACTTGAATATCGACATCTCTAAACTTTGAGGAGAGCGGATGATGTTAAGAGGATTCAATGACCAAGGCGAGAGGGCTTTAGGCTCCATAGTTTTGCCATTGGAGATAGATGATTGGAAGACATAAGCCAAGTTTTACATAATTGATTCAGATACATCTTTCATTGCTTTGCTCGGTAGGCCTTGGATACATGGAAACAACATGGCTCCATCTTATTTACATCAGTGCATCAAATTCAGAAGAGGAGGAATCCAGTATTGTGTCAAAAGAGACTTGAAATCATTTTCAGTAAGTCAGGAAGCTGATGTAGAACTTGAGGATGATTCATATACAGATTTAATACAACTACCTTTTGATTGGTATTTGCCTTATGTTATTAACTTAGCTAGTTAAGGAGGCCACCAAGTCATCCATAGATGTCAATCAAGAGGTTTTGTTAGAACATGATCCTCAACATGATTCATATCCTTTAATTACCTTTTGATTGGTATTTGACTTGTGTTATTAACTTAGCAAAGAAGGATTAATCCCACATACTTGGTCCAAACAATCGACTACTTTGAAAACTATGGGAAAACCAAAGCATATTCTCAATCAAGACTAGACTAGATTAACTGGGTCAATATGATAACCATTGCTTAGTCATCACCACTCATTTGGGGTCTGATAGGTTCTTCTAAAATCATACTAAATCTTATGAGGAGGCATGTTTAGAAACTTCAGATGACCCAAATGAGCCTGAAGTCAATGATGCACCGCCAAAGTTTGAAGAAGAAATCAGATCAACTATTGATGAACTTAAAGTGATCAACTTGGGAACAAAAGAAGATCCACTCCCGATGTACATTAGTTTCTTATTAAATAAAGAGGAAACCAATGGCTTAGTTAGGCTATTAGATGAGTTTAAGGACTACTTCACATAGAGTTATGAAGAAATGCTTGATTTAACTCCTAATATAGTAGTCCATAATCTAGTAATAGAGCCTAATGCTAACCCTATCAAGCAAATTCCTAGATGCATGGGATTAAACATTGAACAACAGCTCACTTCTAAAATCAAGAAAATGATTATCGCTTTCGTGGAAGAAAAATATCCCACTTGGTTAGCTAGTGTCATCCCAGTTAAGAAAAAGAATGGCCAAATTTGCATATGTGTCGATTTTAGAGATCTGAACAAGGCATGTCCTAATGATGAATTTCCACTTCCTATACTAGAATTAATGGTGGACTTCATCTCATCCAGTATTATCCTTTATGGATGAACAACCAAATAAAGATGGCCCCCGAGGATGAAAGAAACACTACTTTTTGATCCCCGATCGAAATCTATTATTATAAGGTCATGCTTTTTAGCCTTAAAATGTCCTACATACCAAGCCATGACTCGATCTTCAATGAACTCATTCACCATCAAATGCTATGGTGATGACCTAGTAGTCAAAAGCAAAGAAAAGGAAGATCATATCTTTGACTTAAGAGTAGTTTTTGAATGATTGAGATAATTTAACCTCAAAATGAATCCCCTAAAGTGTGCATTTGGAGTAGCTTCAGGGAAATTCCTTGGGTTTATTGTCCGAAACTGGGGAATAGAGATCGACCCAGAGAAGAACAAGGCTATCTTAGAAATGCCACCCCCTAAAAGCCTAACTCAACTCAAATAATTTCAAGGGCGGTTGGCTTATCTAGGATGCTTCATGTCCAACTTATCAGGAAGAAGCCAACCATTCTTAGCACTTATCAAAAAGAATGCCAAGTTTAAGTGGGATGATAAGTGTCAGCATGCCTTTGAAGACATCAAGCAACGATGATGCCCCGCTACTATCCCGCATAAGCTATTGATCCTCTACACGTCATTAGATTGCCGGTGCTCTGGCTTAAACCAATAACAAAGGGAAAGAAAATGCTCTATACTACCTCAATCATCATTTAATTCCTTTTGAGGCAAACTACCCATCTATTGAGAAGCATTGCGTACCTTAATCTTTGTATCCCAAAAGCTACAACATTACATGCTTTTTCAAAAGGTGAATATGATCTCTAGAATCAATCTACTGCAATATCTCTTGACACGGTCAATGTTATCTGGATGGTTGGCACGATGGTCCATGATTTTGGTAAATTAGGGCAACCCAATCCCGAGCAATACTCTCTCTCCTCTAAATCAAATTTCAATTCCTCTTAGACACACCATCACCATACCCTATCAAAGCCAACCAAACCAATTCCCAAGCTTCCAAGCCACAGGAGGAGTGAGTTCAATTAGAATCGAGCCCCTTGCTTGCATGGATTGGTCAACCGAGCCTTCCACACCAAATCAAGCTGAAAGCTCTTCAACAGGGTCTCGCCTCAACTATGTGAAGCTACCTCCAGTGTTGCCTCATCGGACATTAGCTCTGTTGAGTTAATTTCACAAATTGAGTCTTGTATCAAAAAGTGGGTTGGTCTTTTATGAAGGAAGTTCAAAATTCATGGATTTTTTTTTACGGTTGGATGTGTGCATCTCCCTTCCCAAAGGTGTGGAAAGAATTTGGAGATAATCCAAGCTTGAGTGAGCTCAGATTGAACGAGAGAAGACATATGGCATCCTTCTTTCATCATTCACAAACGGGATAGATCAAGAGCCGTCCATCCCATGTGATTGGGATGAATGGCTTTGATCCAATCCCACAGTAGATCCTTCGATTCCTTTCCTAAATCGTAGATCGAATTGTGGCCATCTGATCTTAGATCGGATGGTCCATAGAGAAAGCGCGTTCATCACCGATTGAGTCAACACGCAGATGTGACTACTTAAATAGCCAATCTCATCCTGCCATGTGAAAAGCGCGTGGATGTGGCGACGATTAAGGCTTTAATTAGGGCTAATTAATTAGGTTTTAATCTTGAAACTGCCTAAAATCATAACTAATTATAGAAAAATCCAAAAAAAAACTTAGGCTCATTTTAAATATATTTCAGAGTAGAATCTAGGAAAATTATTATTAATTTATTTGAATAGTGATTTTGGCTTAATTAAGGTTTTATCAAAAATCTAATTAGCTTAATTATACTTTAATTAAACACTAAATTAATCTCAAATTTTCTATGGATATTTAGGGGGATGACCTCTACCTCTCCTATTTTTGTGGGATTTTATTGATTGCTTAATTAAAAAAATCACTTGATTAAACCCTAATCACTCTCTTTATCTAATTAATAATAATTAATGAATGAACAATAACTTAGTTAATCATTTAAACATAATCACCTCTCTTGAATAGTAAGATAACTTAAGGAATGAGATTGAGGATACTTTTTCTAATTCATTTCCTAAGTCTTCTTTATCTTTAAAAATCAAATTAATTAATGGTTAATGGAATGATAAATTGATTAATTAAGTGATTAATCTTGAAGATAGGGAAATCAGGATCTAATTGAATGTTAAAAATGATTTAGGTATTAGGATTGGGGACTTACCATTGATCTTTTCCCCTAAGTCAATTTCATCTTTCAAATTAAAACATAACCAATTATTTAATCAATTAATTAAAGGCTTAATAAAATTAAAATTAAAAATCAATTCATCCACACCTAAGCAACCCTTAATTGATCTTTGGTAGCTCCTTGGGTGTTCAATAACCTAAGGTGAGAGACAATGAAATTATGGTTAGCTCACATGTGTGAGAAAATCATAAAAGTAAATAAGTGAGATCCCTTAAGCTTAGTTAACTATTAATCATAATTCAATTGCATTAGACCCCTTTCATTTCTTAGAAGCATTGCAAATTTATTTTTTATATGGTTGGATATCATATTGGCTTATCATTAATTAGTTAATTAACTTAAGGTGATATAGGTAAGGGCTAATTAATTCACTTAATTCATAGCTTAACCTAATTAAAATATAAAATAAACTTAAATATTCTTCATTAAACCAAATTAATTCACACATGGGGAAATGGGTTATGATTAGCAAACCTCTCTCATATTTCTAAAATCAAATCAATCTCAAAGTTAAAATCTCTTTAAAGAATTTTGGTTCTTTTAAATAGCCTTATTTAAAGTGATTGTCCTTAGGAATTAATTAGGATGAATGAAATCATGTGTTTACATTCTTTTATTTCTTTTGAATCATGCTAAATATTACTTGCCATATGAAACCATGCATCCATTTCTTTTAGAAATTTATTAAATAAAATATTTCTTTTTATGTCAAATTGTATTTGTTGACTTAAATTAAATATGTGTGGCTATTATCACTATTAAATCAAAAGCTATTTTCAAAACCTATAAATCAATTATTATAAATGAAGTAATATTAATTACAAATATCTATAAGCTTGCATGTGAAGATAGTATAAGCTGTGTAATATGAGTTCTCTTTCCCTATCTTAACATGGATTTACATAGGATTTGCAAGTGTATAGTTCATTTGAAAAGAACACAACATTTACCTAAATCTATTTCTATGCATCTCTATGTTAAGACTTAGGAAGAATTTTATATCACTTATGTAAATTATACAACCAAATCAAACATAATTTCTTCCATGATTCCTTATCCATTTGGTTCTTTTTTTGTACATTCATATGTATCAGAAAAAGATATTAGTATGGACATCCGGACAGGTTTTAAGTAGCTAGGTATACCTACTTCCTGCAGAAACAATGGCATCGTACTCACTTAAAACTCTTAAACATATGTTTGTTTGATGTGGCCAATGAATAAGAATCATAAATCAAATAAATTTAACATAACTTTTGCATGGGTTTTCATATCCTTATAGTCGTCCATACATCTACATGTATCTAAGAAAAGTGGTATATTAGTCCAGACATCCCGGGACTGCAAGGCTTTAAGTATCCCTAAGTAGGTCTTGTCCCTTACGCCCCTCGTGTGGAAAATAATGGCGATGTACTCACTTAAAACTTTTATAAATGTTAATGTGTATCTAGCTAATGGATGAAAATCTCTCTTTTCTTTATAATAAAGGCATGCATTCATAATTCAATCAACAAATAAAATATTTAAATTCAAAATACATTTCTTTGCATTCATCATCAAAGTATGCTAAGATTTATATTGCATATATATGTATGCTTAAGATTATTCATATACATGATATATATGATGAAAATAAATGAATGAATGTGTGTTATGTGATAGTAATCCATTCTAGTTAATCCTAAGATGCCTTTCTTATTGAATAAGGTTATTTAGAGTGAACCTAAACTTAGGGTTAATTAAAACACATAATAAGCCATTCATTCAAGAAAACTAAGCTAATTAACTTACCTTAGAAATGACTTAAGGTAGGAATAAAAGGGAGATTCCTTATCTTTCTTCTCTTTATAATACTTAGTTGCTAAGTGTAGGCTATATGAAATAAAAGAAAACACTAAGTAAAATCTTCAAATCATTTAAACCACTTAAAGAGAAATCAACCCTTTATAGATTAAATCCCCCACACTTAGCAAATCATAACCTTAAAGCTTAGTTACACATAAGCCAACACATACACATTAGATTAAGTCACCATTTCTAGCTTTATGTTAGATGGTGGTTTTATGTATATTAATTTTATGATGTATTATTTTAGATTGATGTTGGGAGTATGTGCATAAGATGGATTAAATATATTAAATCATATTTGTGTTTATAAGCCATTGTGATAAAAATATAAATAAATTTTTATTGTGCAAGTTGCTTTTCCCCTAAGCATATCCCAAGTTAGGACAAGTGGATTTAGTTACCCATGCGTGGGGTGCTAAGTCCAAATCATTTATATAACTGCTTGGGTTATACGGTGTGTTTAGCTAACACTTATTTTGCATGTGTAGCTAGATTTACTTTCCTTCTCTCTTAATGTAATTTTTGCATTAGGATTAGAATAAGTGTTATGAGGGATTATGATGAACATTAGTTATAAGACCAAGTCTTATACACCATGTAATGCCTTTGGGGAAAACAACATCCAAATCAAACCAAGAGAGAAATGGAGCAAATCAAAATGAATAAATGAAAGATGAACAGTGAAGAATGGAGGATGAAGACCCCCCATAACACTTATCATTTTAATTGTAATTATTTTTTTATTTTACCGGATGTATAATAGACCATCCACATTTCATTTTAGGTTGTATGAGTACCAATCAGACGCCTCTTATTCACGATAGCTTTATAGAATTATTTGATGTTCTATTAGCTTGCATTAGAAATAACATGCCTTTTCATAGTTTTATTGTGATGTATTGATGATTAGGCTCTTAGATTAAAAATAAATTTTTTACCCCTCTAACAATTCATAACTAAAATTTTAAAATAATTTATAACCTCACATAAAATAAGCTTAGACATTAAATCAAGATAATAAAATATTTTGCAACCCCTTAGCTGAATGATTGTATATTGAACATCATGCATAACCATCTTGTTTCACACTCGCTAAGAGATGGCTTCCATCTTTGCCAGATAAAATGGGCTTAACCTTTAAGAGCCTATGATGAAAGAACACCTCTTTCCCTCTTGATTTGACCCATAATCAATATCTCATGTATTTAGGCATAAAAAATTACATTAGATTAAGCCATTATTCATACCCCTCATGCTCTAGTCTCTTAGGGAGTGGGTTGAAGGACTTAGTTTCTCTTCTAAATAAATAACAGCCTAACCATCTTGTAAAGCATATGGCTTGCCTATATAGATTTAAAGCATATGAGGAGTTAGTTGGGTGCCACTCTAGGCGGTAATAAGCCCAACAGTCAGGTGGTTTACTCTCTCTTGTAGAGGTAAACCATATACCTACTTTCGTCTTAGATTTATATCATGTTTTAGCCCTCGCCAAAGCTCCCTAGATTTAGGATTTGAGATTGCTGTTTCTTTTTATGGGCTACAAGCATAAATCCTTTCTTCTTAGGCATTTTCACAATCTTATATTATGGAATTATAATTACAAAATTTTTAAATAAAATTTTAACTCAAATAAATTAATTTCCTCAGTATCAAATACATAAAGCCCAATCATATGATAGATTGGAGTGCTCACTAGATCTCCTAGTAACATGAGCACTCCTTATTGATCTCCTTTAGTTTCAATAACAACTCTCCCCTTTTGATCTATCCCACTTGATTTTCTATAATAAAATTAATCTTTTGATAGTCCTATCTTTGAATTCTTTGGAAACAACAATCGTCTACTTTAATCGAGAGTATTCTTAAAGGATCCAATTTTCTTAAGATGTAATTAACTATGGAGGCTTGTCTCCATAGGGTACTTAACAAACCCGATTTAAATAAACCCTACTTTACTTTTCCATGTAAAGTAGGAGAAAAATTTCTAGTATATTCGAAGACCCATCATGCCTTAGGGGTTCTTATTAAGTGATTAGGTCTATTATAGAATAGTGACTTCTATCTCTTAAGATAGTACACTATTCTTTAATGTAGTACCCGATCACCTCAATAAGTAAATTCTCATATCTGCATGGTGTCCCCTCACATATACACAATACATAAATGTAATCCAAAAATAAGCACCACAGTATAGTAGCAACATGTGGAGTTTCAAAATTTAGAGTTATGAAATTCATCATCTTTTAACTTAAAGTGGATGGTTGGTTGAACGATGATGCACCCAATCAAGATTCCATGGTTCCATCATCCCGGGCTGTTGTTATCCCTAGTCTACTTAATCGAAGGTACGACCCAACTTGATCAAGGATCCTCCAGATATTGGGTTGCATTGCCCAAGAAAATCTTCAGACTGGTGTTTTATCTAAGGAGAAAGTTTAAGTCCACTAATCACACAAAGCTTTTTCCTATCACCCTATGGTTCACAATTCAAATGAGCCATTGGGAACATATGCCATGAATATAATGAAAAAATTTACAAATATCGAGGACTCTAGTTTTAGCCGCATCTTATGTGGAGCCTACTAGCCAAACCATGTGGACAGAGGATATGAGCCATGTCCTTACTGGCATGAGATTTATTGAGAGTGAACATAGTTGTGTACTTGACTTGACATTGCCCCTTTGAGCTTGTCATCTTCAACAAATAATTGTAGAAGATGGATTGAATTTTTCAGCTTTAAGTTTTTAGATTGATGATTTTCATTTAGTCATTTCAAGCTTAGTAATTTATATGATTTTATATTTATATTGATACTGATTTGATTAATTGATTTATTTGGAATTTTGATGGTAAGATATTTAAATATCCATTCAACACATCCATCATCTTAATAAATATGTTTGAGCATTTGGTTTATTATTTCATATCATACCTATTAATTTAATAATGAGGAATATCTAGATTTATGAGAAATTTGAATTTAAGAATATCAATATAAATACCTTATATTTTGATAATTATTTCTTCGATATATTCAATCAACTCAACCATCATTGGGAGGAATGATTTATTCATACTATAATTTGATAATTTTTGAGATTGAACCTCAATTGAAATCTCCATTCAACATAACTCATGGAGGTATATAAAAGCTTAACCATTTGATTATTGTTCTAGATCTCAATTAATTTTAATGTGAGGATCGATCTAGATCTATATTTTAAGAACTTTGAATTTGAAAATATTGAATATAAATGTCTGAGATATTTTTGATAATTATGACCCATCTGGTTGGTATTTTCAATCAACTTAGCCATCATTGGGGATTTATGTATTATTTTACTATTCTAGATCTTGTCGACTCTATTAATTTAATAATAAAGGATCAAATCTACTGTCATTTGATAGAATTAGCTTTTGAGATATTTTATTTAAGTTAAAATTTTTATAATATTATTATTGAATTTTTAGATTTTATAAACCCGGAACCGGTCCTGAGACCCAATCGAAAACTAACCCAAGAATATCGACACTAAGATTCCTCATAGTTCATGCGATAATTTAATTTAGCATTAATTTGAGCTTAAGCAATTTGAATAATGTTATTTAATTTGATTAAGTTTCATTGCAAGTTTAGGATTTTAGATAAAATTTTGATAGATTTTAGCCTGGGCCGTCCCATATGGGGCTACATAATTGGGCTCCCCATGCCAAGAAAGGAATGTATGGGTGATGTAAACACCACGGCTGAATGCATCATCCCACCATATCAATGAAGGCATGTATGCATCTCAAGTACCGTGATGTAAAATACATATTTTCCTCGCCATCCTAAGAAGGTGTGTCGTTTTACACACCAGAATGTCGCTTAAAAAATAATTTTATTTTTTTGGATTTGTCGTTATTTATGCCTCCCATCGGTGTGAAAATTTGATAGCATTTTGCATCCCATCCCCATGCATTTTATATGTCACCCGCCACCATGCAAAGAAAGACATGTATGGGTGGTGTAAACACCACGACTGAATGCCCCATCCCACAATGTCAAGAAAGATATGTATGGATCTCTGAAACATTTTTGACCTTACTTTTAGAGTAAGGACTCAATCTTTCCATTTTAGATTTAGGAGTGTTCTTGACACTAAGAATTTCTTAGTTATAAGACACTTCTAGCAATTAGGTGAACACTTAACCTAAGTTTAGAGACTTAAAAGGGTTAACCATTGGATTAGATTATGCCTTAGCGATTAGGATGACCTACTATGGTGAAAATTTTCATCTTCATCTATCCCTTTAAAAGGATAGATGAAAATAAAAATACATCTTGTTGGGACACCACATAGATCCACAGATGTTCTTATTAGGGTGATCGGGTGTGACATTGAAGAAAGGTGTACTATCTCAAAAGATATAAGTCACCACCCTACAATGGACCTAATCACTTGAATAAGGACTCTAAGGACTATGGGTCTTCGTATGTACTAGAGATTCTTCCCCTACTTTACATGAAAAGGTAAAGCAAGATTTATTTTAAATTGGGTTCATTGAGTTCCCTATGGAGGCAAGCCCTCATAGGTAATTACATCCTAAGGAACAGGATTTCTTAGGAATACTCTCGATTAAGGTAAATAATCGTTGTCTCTAAAGATTTCAAAGATAGAACTATCAATCAATTAATTTATTTTTAGAAGATCAAGTAGGATTGATCAAGAGGAGGGTGTTATTATGGAAGCTAAAGGAAGATAAGTAGGGGATGCTTATGATACTTAGAAGCCTAGTAAGCACCCCAAACTATCCTATGGTTGGGCTTTATATTTTTGAAGTTGAGGGGAATTATTTATTTGAGTTGAATTTTTATTAAAAATTTAGGACTTACAATCCCATGACACAAGATCATGGAAATGCCTAAGAGGTGAGGATTTATGCTTGTATCCTGCAAAGGGAAGTAACAACCTCTCAACATAAATCTAGGGAGCTTTGGCAAGGGCCAAAGCACGACCTAAATCTATGGCAAAAATGGGTATTTGGTTTACCTCCACAAGAGAAGATAAACCATCAACTGCTTGGACTTACATGGGTGGCAACCCACTCCTCCATGATTTTAAATACATGTAGGCAAGTCATATGCTTTTGCAAGATAGCTATATTTATTTAAAAGAGACTAAGTCCTTAAACACTCCCTAAGAGACTAGATCATGTAGTCATGATTAATGACTTAAATCTAATGTAAAATTTTATTATTTTTTATTTTTATTTTGGACAATTCATTTGACATAGGCTTATAGGATTCATATGCCTAATGCATGAGAAATTGGATTATGGGCCAAAATCAGCAAGAAAGGAGTTGTGTTTCCACCATGGCTCTCAAAGGTCATGCCAAGTTCCCTGGCATGTGTGGAAGCCCTCCATAACAAGAGTGAAATAAGATGCTTTTTATGCATGATGTGAAAACATACAACATCCAGCTAAGGGGTTGCTAAATCTTTTATCTTACTTTTATAACCTAAGCTTTAAGTGAGGTTATGAGTTATTTATTTTTAGTTTTGAGTTCATTAATTGGATAGAAAATTTACTTTTCTCTAATAGCCTAATCGCATCCAGGCCATACGTCAAAGCAAGGAAGAAACTAGAAAAATATGCCATCTTAATGCAAAAGCTAAATAAACATCAAACAATTTAAAAAGTTAGCGCAAAAGAATAAGAGACCTTTATGTAGGTCTAATCAGACAAACCGAAAACAAATTGGTAGTCGAAATTTACCTTATACAACCCGATTATAAAATGATTTAATTACAATCAAGAGGAATTCATGTTATGGGGTCTTCATTCTTCATTCTTCATTTCTTCTTTTCTTCTTCTTTCTTATTTCTTCTTTTTTTTCTTTTAGTTGGTTGAATGTGGTTGCTCAAAGGCTTCACATGGTACATAAGACATAATGACCAATGTTCATCCTAATCCCCCATAACATTCATTCCAAATCCTAATTGCAAAATTACATGAAAATGGGAAAAGTAAATCTAATGAAAACCTGCAAAAATAGAGATTAACTAAACAGACCAAACAATCCCAATCATGTATATTAGACTTAGTACCCTACACATGGATAACCAAGTCCACCTAGCTTATTTTGGATTATGCTTCTAAGTATAAGCAACCTGCACTGCAAAAAGAATTTATATTTTTATTATTGCGCACCTTAAGCACAATCCCCATGCATAAGACAATGATTAGACTAAGGTCATCCTACCATTCAGTCTACGTACATACACCCTAACATCCAGACTAAAACATCATAACACAAAATAAAAGTAAACATCAAACCATGTCCCGGCCTAACATGGGATTAGAAGTGGTGACTTAGCCTAATGTGTGTGCCATTTAAGATTTGTGTGGTATGTCTTAGGTAGGCCTTAAGATTAGAGTTTTCTAAGTGTGAAAGATTCAAATTAGAGGGTGGTTTCATTTAAGTGATTTAGTTTTTTTGGTTGATTTTATTTTATGATTTGATTTGGTTTAAATGAACCTACAATTAATTACTAAGTGTTGTAAAGAGAGGAAAAGAGAAGAGAACTTCTCTTTCCACCCTACCTTAAGTAATTTCTAAAGTAGATTCATTGTTGATATTTGTTTAGTGAATGTTTGATTATGTGCTTTAATTAATCCTAAGTTTAGATAGACTCTAAGCAAACCTATTCAAAGAGAAAGGCATTTTAAGATTAAGTAAAGTGAATTACTATCACAAAGCTTGCAACACTTTATTTCTTTCCAGCATGTATAACATGGACATTGATGAATCCTAAGCATATCTATACATACAAATGAAAATATTTAGCACACCTCCATGATGAATTCTAAGAGATATTGCTTAAGGAAATTTGGAATTTTTGGTGTATGCATATTTTCATTAAGTAGAAAAGATGGGTTCTTTTATCCATTATTCATATGCACATTTACAAGTATGAAAGACATAAGTGAGTACAGTGCCATTATTTTCTATGCCAGGGGTGTACAGATCAAGACCTACTTGGGACTACTTAAAGCCTCGTAATCGTGGGGTGTCCAGACTAATATACCACTTTGCTTATATCCATGTGCATATACAAAATGAAATACATGGAAAGAGAATCATGCAAAAAGTTTATGTTTATTTGTTTTGATTTGATTATTTAGTTAAATGTGTGATGTGGAGTTCCTTCTTAAGTCATGACATAGGAGTGTATAGGAATGAATTTAAGTAAGTGTTATGTTCTTTTCAAATGGACTATACACTTTGCAAATCTTATACAAATCTCTGTTAAGAAAGAGAAGGAAATCACATAACATATTTTATGCTATTCACATGCAAGCTTATAAGTACTTATAAATAGCACACTTTTCATTTGTAATGTTTGTTTTATACGTTTTAAAAATAGTTTTGGGTTTAGTAATGATAATAACCATTCATATTTTTAGTTTAGCCAAAACATGTAATTTGACATAAAGAAACATTTCATTTTAATTTGATTTTTTGAAAGACATGAATGCATGATATCATATGACAAACAACATTTAGCATGCTAGGAAAGAAATAAAATGATGCAAGCATGTAATTCCATTCACCTTAATTAATTCCTAAAGACAATCCTATGGAACAAGATTATTTAAAGTGAATCAAAGTTGGCTTAAGGAAATTTTGATTTTGTTTTGAGTTTGATTTGAATTTAGAAAATGTGAGAAGGTTTGCTGGTCCTAATATCATTCCCTAAGTCTATTAACTATTATAAAATAATTAGCAAACTTAATTAATGAATTTATCATTGTTCAATAGGTTAATTAATTATTTAATTAATTAAGAGAGTAATTAGGAGTGAATCAAGCAATTACTCTAATTAAATCATTAATAAATTCCAAGAAAATTAGGGGAAGCAGAAGTCATCCCACTAAACATACCTCAAAAGTTTGGAATTAATCAATAAAATAATGAAGGAGTAATTAACATAATTACATTCTCAATAAAACCCAAATTGCATGAAATTTAATGTTCAAAAATAAAGTAAACTTAATTTTATGTTATCCCCCATTGAAATATCTTCAAAATGCATTTGAGTTTGTATTTTTGTGATTCTTTTACATTTAGTTATGTATTTTTATAGATTCTATAATTAAAACTTAATTAAATATCATAATTATATATTAACCTCATCGCCATGCGGGATCACGCACTAATGTGTGCTTTCCACGGCACGTGAGATATTATTTGTATCACATCGCTAGCAGCACAGGCTACACGCTCTTGGGCCATCCGATCAAAGATCAGACGGTCAAGATCAAGCTCGTGGTATTAAAAGGATTAAACATCGGATCTCACGTGTTTTAATTAGGATGATCCATCCAAAACATGCGGGATGGACGATTCGTGGTTCATCCCTGAGCTCGCTTGTGAGAGACGGTGATCGTCCATCCATTAAGGCTTGATCTGAGCTCGATCGAGCTCGGATTGAGCTAAGATTGATCATACACCATCAAGAGGCAAAGAGCAAGACATTCAACAGTTGAATTTACTTGGGATGAAACTTTCTTTCAGAAAGGACCAAAGAAATCTACACCTAAGCTCGATTTTGATCCATACCTCACCGAAGGCTATCACCGACGCTCCCAACCATCGGTAGCTTCTAGTGGAGATGAAGCTCTTGAAGGTTTAAGGCTTGAGGTTGAGATCCTCCATTGGCCAAAGTCCTCAAAGCTGCTTTGATCTAGCTCCCTCCCATTCCCTTGGAAGCTTGGATGAAGACTTGAGCTGATTGAATCCTCCAAAGGTGCTTGAAGGAAGAATTGAGCTGGAGAGTGATATGAGTTGAATTTCTTGAGCTCCTATTTTGGCTTGAAGAAAGAGAATGGAAATCAAAGTATCAGGAAGCTGAGGAACTTGGAGAAGCTTGCTCTAGTTCCCAAGCTCAATCGAGCATGAATCAATGTAATTCAAGTGAAATTAGGGGGAGTATATCTCCCCCTATAAGGATCGGATGATCAAGTTTTCCTTTGCCATTATGATCAAATTGACTTGATTGATTGGTGGTTGCATTTTGATGCCATGTTATTCGCTTAAGGGAGTAGTGGAGGAAGTTTCCATGTGTTAAATGAGGTGGGAGGTGATCCCATGTGCTCATTTTGTGGGTAATTGGTTTGCCTTGGTTAGTTTTTGACCCAAACCCATTGGGTCATGTTCACCACACTCAGTGTCCACTTGGTCCACTAAGAGGGTGCCAAGTGGCCATGAAAAGGATATGACCAAATTGTAAGTGAATTGGCCATATTACCCCTTGACCTGGGAGGTCATTTCATTTTGATTTGATTTTTGATTTAGAATAGTTTGAAATTGGGTTGGTCCAAATTTCAAAGAATTTAGAGTTGATTTGATGTCATTTAGCACATGTTGACCCATTTAGGTCAAAATGGCTCAACTTGGGTCAAGTTGACCAATTGGTCAAATTAACTCAAACCAAGGGTCGGGTCAAGTTCATATGACCATTTGAAATGTGTTGGCATCATTGGTTTGGTTCAATTTTATTTATATTTGATTTTGGTTTAATTTATTTCTTTTAGGTCAAATCAAGTTGACTAATTTGACCCATTTGACCCAATTAGTCATGGGTTGGTTTAGGTTTGGTTGGTCAAAAATATGTTGCAAGTTTTGGTTTCAATCAATTTTATTTGTTTTGATTTTAGCTCAATTTGACCTTTAGGTCAAGTCGTCATGGTTAATTGGGCTAGGTTGGTCTAGTTCAATTGAGGCTTTGGTCAAGTTCAATAAGTGGTTTAGAATGAATTTGACCCATTGGTTGCAATCAATTTGGCTTAGATCAAGATTTGACATTTTGACTTTTAGGTCAAGTTGGGTCAACTTGGGTCAAGTGGCCAATAGCTAGGTTAGGCTCAAATGATGACTTGGTCAAGTTCAAACATTGATCATGAATTGGCTTTGATCAATGGTTCAATCAATTTGGCCTATGATAGATTTTGGCTAGTTTAGGTTTCATTTTAGCTAAGTGTTGACTTGGTCAACCCTTAAGTTTGACTTAGTTTGACCCAATTTGGGTGATTGATCATCTTATGATGATTATTGCTCATAATGTGAGGCTTACGTGGGCTTAGTTCAATCCAATTTGGGTAGATTAGAATTTGGCTCAAAAGAGGTACTTTAGGTCACTTTGGGTCAAGTGAGCCTAAGTGGGTCAATTGACTTGATCAAGGCTTGATTCAAGTTTTGTTGAACTCACTTATGGACTTATGATTAAAATATAAATCCATTTTCAAGTGATTTGGAGTCAAATGGGTTTTGATTCATTTGACAATTTCAAGTTCAAAGGGTGAACATGAGTTTGACTTGGATTTGATTTTTGAATTTTGTTTTGGTTTGATGATTGAAGTTTATGTTTATATTTGGATTCATGTTTGAAGGATTGATCGAATCATGATGAAAAATAAAGGGCTTGGCTTGATTTGAGTTTGATTTGGCTAAGTTCAAGAATTTGACTTGAAGGGTTAGGTTGAATTTTAATTAGATTTGGGTTTGAACTTTGGATTTAGTTTTTGTTTGATGATTGAAGTTTATGTTTATATTTGGATTCATGGTTGAAGGGTTGATTGAATCATGAAGAAAAATTAAAGGTTTGGCTTGATTTAAGTTTGATTTGGCTAAGTTCAAAAATTTGACTTGAAGTTAGGTTGAATTTTATTAGATTTGGGTTTGAATTTTGGATTTAGTTTGTTATTTGAATTTTATTTCATTTATATTTGTGAATATAAATGAAGAATATAAATGGGTTATGAGAAAATTTGAATTTGAATTTATTTGATTTGACTTGAAGGAGTTAAGGATTTATGTTGAAAGAGTTAGTTTGATTTTGATTGATTTGGATTTAAATTTTGAATTTATTTTGGTTATTTGAATTTATATTTCATTTATATTTGTGAATATAAATGAGAATATAAATGGGTTGTGAGAAAATATTTTAACTTTGAGTTGATTTGGATTTGATTTGAGCTAAGTCCATAAGATGGAATCAAAGTGACTTAGAAAGAATTTTTTGAATTTGGAATTCAATCATGGGTTTCAATCATTTGAAATTGATTCATGATTTGAGAAAATCTTGAATTTATTTAAGTTTTGGAATTGGTTGATTGGTTTGGAGTGATTGATTTGGAGTTTGACTTGAAGGGAAGAAGTGAGGATTTGGTTCAAGCTATAGGGTAGGCAAATTTTCCTAACACCCCTAAGGCATAACCTATTCCTATGGCTAACTCTTCTAAGTCTCTAGGATTAGGTTAAGTGTTCACCTAATCACTAAAAGTGTCTTAAGACTAAGAAACTCTTAGTGTCTAAGAGGAGTCCTATGTCTAAGATGGAGGGGTTGAGAGCTCATTATAAAAATAAGGTCAACAAAGGGCGCCCAATAGGTGTGGTGTGACTGACAAGGCATACCGCATGTATTGGTGTTGATCAAAATGATCAACAACACCGAATGATCACAAGCACTAACAGAAATGATCTACTCCCAACCCAAGGTGTAGAAGGAATCAAAAAACTTAGTGTAAATGTGACCACTTGTCAAAGATGTAAGAGAGTGAAGGAGGAATCCACTGGGATGAGTATGTGAACCTTCTACTGGAAAGAGGTTCAAGTCATCCACCGGGAGATGAGAGGTTTGATTTGATTTGAGTCTCGGGGAGATTGATTTGATTTGTTGATTTAGTGTTTGGGATGAAAATGTGAACTCCACTGGAGCAAGTTCAAGTCATCCAATGAGGAAAACCAAGTTGTGAGGATTAGATTTGATTCAATTAGGGAACGAAAGACTTGCATCTCATTGAGTGAGGCATTGAGATTGATTATTTAGTTTTATTTTGATTGTTTTAATTTTGGATTTTGAGATGGATTTGTTAATTTGATGGACCGACTAAGTAGGGGCTTGCTATAGATCAACTTATTTACCAATCCAAAGGTAGTCTAAACCACATAGTAGGACTAACCAACCAAAGGGTGCCTTTTGGTGTGCAATGGTCAAGTTAGAAGAAAGTGCGGACTACATCTTCCAAAATAGAGATCACTGGTGATGACAATAATTGAACCATTTAATACTATTGAGTGAATGTTGTTGGGGGACTCAAATCAACTCATAGATAGTCAAGATTAATTTCATTTTTTAATTATTTTTGATGGATTCCATCTTTGTGATGGATCACACTGAGTAGCTTATTGGCCTTGATCTATCTCGATTTACTAACCAAAGGGAGTAGCCAAGGGAGAACTATCCAACCAAAGGAGTGCCTTTCATTTGAAATTTAGAAGAAAGCTCGGGACTCATCTTCCACTACAAAAAAGATCACCGGGTGACAAATTAAACAACATGAACGACCTAGGGTCGCTTCGTTATGACATCATGCTAGAAAGAATGCGTAGTAGACTTACATCTTCCAAAGCGAAATGACCATCGGGGTAACCTATTTATGGCAAAATAGATTGAACCCAACCTAAGGGTGACTACAGAGAGAGTGCCAACCCGGGGACTTATCTCAACTCAGGTAGTCAGGCAATTCCTATAGGGAGTTCTCACGACACGCCTAAAGATAGATGCCTTGGGAAAAAGGGGCCCTTTGGGGCTTGAATTCTAATCCACAAGAATTAATTTGTTTGTTTATTTTGTTTATTTATCATGGACCCTATTGATTTGAAGGGATCACTAAGAAGGAGCTTATATGCCTAGACCTATCTTAGATTTCTTAACTAAGGAGAATCTGCATGCTGAACAAATTCTCCAACCACAGTGGCTACTAGAAAGGGGATTGTCCAATCCAAAAGTAACCCTGTAGTGTCTAAATGGGGTCAAAGGATGATCCAAATAGAGTGCCAGGGAGAGGCCTAAGGGCTTGATCCAAAACCCGGAGAAGATAATTTGCATAGGTATTCGGGCCAACTCAAGGAGAAAGCATGGGGACTCACCAAAGAGTGGTGTATCCACCGGTGAGTCACAGATAGAAAACATCAACCAACCTAAGGTGCCCATCAATTTACAATCAAACTAGAAGAAAGCTGGGACTCACATCCTATAGAAATTCTGGATAGTCTTTCTGCCGACAGCTATCCGACCTAGGGAGACTACTGAGTGAATGCCACTAGGGGACTTAAATCAACTCAAAAGTAGTCAAGAGAAAAGGAGTCTCCGGTGGACTTATCCTAAACTTCAAGTATACTCAACCTAATCATTGCCTGATGGCTAGTTCAAGAAGAAAGCTCAGAGACTCACATCTTCTTAAATAAATTCAACATGAGGTAGCTTATTGGATGTGCAGTAAAGCCTACCAAACTAATAAGGTGCTCATTGGTTTGCAATGGTCAAGTTAGGAAGAAAGTGGGACTCATCTCCAACAAGTGACCACTAGTGATACACAAAGGTAGCATATCCGACCTAGAGCATAATGAGTGAGTGCCACAGGGGCTTGCTCCCACATCAAAATAGCCCGAGATAAAAAGATATGTTTGTTTTGTGCTTGTGTTAAAGGGAATAGGATGCGCCTTCTACACCTATCCAAATGGGGAATTTGATGAAATGGTGCCATGAATGGAAGTAGACCCCACCAAGAAAGGATGCCACTTGGGTTCTCTTACACCTAACTTAGTTGTGCTAATCAAAAATAGGATGCCTCTTGGTTCTCTCACATTATTCTAGTAGCTGGGAATGTGTTATTGTGTTTGTGTATGAAAGAGGGATAGATGCCTCTTGGGTTCTCTTACACCTACCCTAAACACGTCATGGTGATTCACAAAGCAATAACACTTCAAAGAAGAGAAGATTTTGAATTTGGAATGAAATTTTGTTCTTTTGATGATAATTATTTTCAAACATATTTTATGGGTAATATTTCTTCAAATAGAGCCCATTAATTGGAAGCATCGGTGTTCCCTTTACAATCAATAAGTTGATAAGATCCTCCTTGGTAGGCCTTCTCTATGACAAAAGGGCCTTCCCAAGTGGGTTCAAACTTGCCTCCCATCTTTCGACGGGCAACAATTGGTCTCCTTAGGACTAATACAAGTTCTCCTACTTGAAAAGACCTAGTGGACCAGCTTGTTGTGAGCTTGAATCATTTTGGCTTTGTATAACTCGAGGTTCTGCACGCCTAGAGTCTTCTCTCCTCCAAACCTTCGAGCTCTTCTAACCGTAATTGGCATTCTGCTCTGTAGTGATTTCACTACCCATTGCTATCCTTAGGGATGGGAGTTGAACTTCTAAAGGTAGAATGATCTGACCCATACACTAAGGAAAATGGGGTAGATTGAGTTTTATATGTGGTGTGTGGTAGCCCACAAGCTTCAACCACCTTCATGCCACGCATTATTGTCAAGTGTCTTCTTTAGTATTTGGATGAGTTTTGTTGAATGCTTCTAGCCATTTGTTCGGGTAATAGATGGTGAGTATCTCCAATCTATACCATGTCTTCGCAAGTTGATCTTGGTGCTTTTGAATGCAGATTATCGATATAATTTGTCGAGGCCCCCCTATATATATGATATGGTTCTAAAAAAATTGAAGCACATGAGCGTGACCTCTGAGTGGGATTGCTCCGCCACTTGGAAAAGTGCGGCGCTAAGATGAATCGATGACCCTTGGAAGAAGGAGGATCGATAACCCACAATGTTACCCAACACTCAAATGGCCATGAGGCCAAAGATGTAGAATGTTGGGTGGTTGATGTAAGACCACACCGTACCAATCGATGGCATCTCTAGCCACTCATGTTTGTAATCATCAAATAGTATCCTAGTCTCTTGATCTTTGCTTTCATCTTCGACGGATGCACTCCACATGTAGACTGAATGTACCTCGATCACAATCCTAAGCTATGTTTGTCCAAACAACGTAACCATATTTGATCAAAGACCGTCGACATTGCCATCCACGAGCATAGAGAGAGCTCGCTTTTGATGGGCTTGTGATTTCTCTGAGGTAGTTTGTGTTTAAATAATCTATGAATTGCCTCCAATCCAGCCTCCTTGTCCTTGGCAATGACCTCCCCTTCAAGAGAAAGTCTCTCGATGAGTTCAACATCAATAAGGGATATGACTTTTTTGGACCCTTATTGAATTTCATCTTCCAGATGCAATTCTTGGCAAAAGCCAAAGCATCTACTACGCTCTCTCGGGGAACCTTGTAGATGGTGACCTTTGGATTTGGGCCAACAACTTTATGGTATACTCGTGATAATGATGAAGCTTGGGTTTGAGAACCTTGTAAGACCCAACAATCTTGATGACCAACAATCCCCATAGATGTTGATGCTTGACACACATGAATGGCTAACTCTAGACTGGCAATCAAAGCCTCATACTTGGCTTCATTATTGGTGTAAGTATTAGAGAGATAGTATGAGAATCTCATCACATCATGGTCTGGAGTTAAGAAAACTATTCCTACCCCTGGCTTTCCTGGAAGAGTAGATCGTGGTGCTTCCCATTTGTGAAAGGAAGCCGCACCATCAAAATACATCTCCCAATGATGATTGTCAACCTCCCCTAAGTTCATGATTTGTGGAGATCATCACAAGTGGAGATCGAGAAGTGGGTGTGCCGCTAAGAAATCGCTAGTGCTTGTCCTTTCACCGCATGGAGGGGTACAATGTGATATCAAATGAGAGAATCATGGACCAATGTGCCAATCTGATAGCATATGTCATGAGATACTAGTGGATTGATTTTGAAATCAAGTTCACCTTATGAGAAAGCATATAGTGCCGTAGCTTTTGGGATGCAAAGATTAAAGCTAGGCAATATTTCTCAATAGGTGGGTAGTTAGCTTCAGCAGGGATTAGACGATGGCTGAGGTAGTAGAGAGCGTTCTCCTTCCCTTCATCGTTGGCTTGGGCCAACAAAGCACCAAGGGAGTCATCCAATGCTGCTGTGTAGAGGATGCCGGCAGAGGTCGCTAGAATGGCGCTTCACCAAATACTGCTTGATATCTTCAAAGGCATGCTAGCACTTATCATCCCACTTGAACTTGGCATCCTTTTTGACAAGTGCTAAAAATGGCTTGCATCTCTTGATAGGTTGGAGATAAAGCATCTCAGATACGCCAACCATCCTTGGAAAGATCTGAGTTGAGTTAAACTTTTGAGAGGTGGCATTTCTAAGATAGCTTTGATCTTTTTGATCTATTTCTATTCCGGTGTCACAACAAAACCCAAGGAATTTCCTAAAGCTACTAATGCACACTTGGGATTCATTTTGAGGTTATATTATCTTAACCATTCAAAAACTACTCTCAAGTCAAAGAGATGGTCTTCCTTTTTTTTGCCCTTGACTACTAGATCATCAACATACACTCAACATGATGGATGAGTTCATTGAAGATCTGAGTCATGGCCCATTGGTATGTAGCACCATTTTAAGGTAAAGGCATGACCTTATAATAATAGATTGAGGGTTCAAAAGTAGTGTTTTCATCCTGGGGCCATCTTGATTTGATTATAGCTGATGACCCATCCATGAAGGAGAATGCATGAGATGAGGCGATGTCCACCATTAATTCTAGTATAGGAAGAGAAACTCATCCTTAGGACATGCCTTATTTAAGTCCCTAAATTGACATATGCAATTTGGCCATTCTTCTTCTTAACTACGATAATCAAGCTAACCGTAGGTATTTTTCTTCCTCGATGAAACCATCATCAATTTTTGACTTCAAAATGACTATTGTTCGATTTCTAATCATGTCCTAGAGCTTGCTTGATAGGGTGGCATTAGATCTATTGCTAGTTTGGACTCGCTAGAGATAAGCATTTCTTCATAACTCCATGCAAAGTAGTCCTTAAACTCAATCAATAGCCTAACTAAGTCATTGGTTTCTTCTTCATTCAAACAAGAATGATGTATGTCGAGCGTGGATTTTCTTCTGTCCCGAGGTTGATTTCTTTAAGCTTGTCAATTATTGAATGGATCTCCTCTTCAAATTCTAGTGATGTATCTTTGATTTGGAGATCATTTGGATCATCCAAAGTATCTAAACATACTTCATCATAAGAGTTAGTATGGTTTGAGAAGAACCTATCAGATTCCAAATGACTGGTGACAACAACTAAGCAAGAATCATCATATTGGACCCACTAATCAATCCTAGTCTGATCTTGATTGTGCATCCCGCTCTATTATTCCAGCTTTTGAAGTACTCATGTGCTTAGACCATGTATAAGGAATCAAACCTTCTTTGCAAGATTAAGAACACAAGGCAGTAGTAATCAAAAGGCAATTCCATTAATTCTTTATATGAATCATCCTCAGTTCTACATCAACTTCAGGACTTGAGGATGATGATCCCAAAAAGAATCTCTTCGGCTTCACATCAATGGAAGACTTAGGGGCTTCCCTAACTACTAAACTTTCAACTTTTGAGATGAAAGTGAGGTTAGAGCTAAGGTTCCCACTATTGCGATAGTTTCACACAAACTTGATTCAATACATTCATGATTTTCTTGGAGGCTCTTCATCATTGTCCTCCAAGTGTCACCTCCAATGAAACCCACCGAGAGGGTTGATGGTATGCTAATCACATTAGACTCATCCTCCAGCTGGATTCCAAGTCTATGTGAATAGTAGGGTACTCTATGAATGAACATAACCCTATCACCAACCAGGGGTCTTCCACCTCAGATTCTCGCTCGCCCGCCTCGGTGGAGGTCAAGTCATCCTACCCATATATCCATATGATGGAATGTGGTATGTGAATCAACCTCTTCTTCAATATCTTTTTCTCGTTTACTTACACTTTTATTTTTATTTTCTCTTTCTTTTTCTTTACTCTTAGTTTTTCTTTTGCATTTGAATTTTGATCAAGTTCATGAGGAAAGGTATTTTGAGAAAGATAATAGGTCGCATCTTCATATATCTCAACCTCTCTGACTGAAAATGGCTTTTCATCCTTTGACATAATATTCAATCCCATCCTTCTGAACTTGATGCACCGGATGAGGGAGGATGGAATCATCTTATTTTGATGTATCCAAGGCCTAAGAGCAAAGCAAGTGAATGAAGTATTCAAATCAATGATATAAACTTGGCTTCAATCTTCCATTCACCTATCTCCAAAGGTAATAACACTATGGAACCTAAAGCCTCTCACCTTGTTCATTGAATCCTCTCAACATCATCCAGTGTGGAGATGTCGATCCTCAAATAGGGTTTTAGACTCATAATGTTCATGCACCTGATCAATAAGAACCTTGGAAAGTCAATCTCCATGTCCACTGTAGTTGTCTCATGTCCGTGAAAGATTCATGGGCTTCTCTAAAATAATGTGCCTCCTCTCCAATAGAGGTCAGCTGAGCTAAGCATATCTCAGGATCAAGAAGAGCCTTGATTAATGATTCTCTCATCTCTTTGGATAAGACAAGGGCATCATATATGCTTAGCTTAGATGGAAACTTTCTTAGGTGAGAGGACATTGTAATCCACTCTGATCCTCCACAAGCATATCCAAGTGGAGCATCCTGGAGGGGCTTCATCATCTAAACCAATGACTTATTTTCCTTATCTTGAGGTGGCCTGAGGTAACCTGCTACCAATGGAGGTTGACTTGGTGATCTCTTATGAAAAGTTAGTGGAAGGTTCTACCACTGCTAGCTCACCTACAGCCTTCTCCTATGGGACCCTCAAAATTGGATGATTCCAAGTCTATCTCAAGAGGTGAACCCATAGTATTCGAGAAGGAAAGTCCAACTCAATCAAAAAGAGAAGATCGAGTTATAATTATTGTTTAGACTTGAAGAGTTTTCAGAATAGAATTAGACAACCCATCAAGTGACAAATATAATTCAAACTAGCTTTATTCCTTGATTTCTTGGATTTTGAAGGAGGTACATAGTAGTCAAGTAAAGTAAGTGGGTGAGGGATTTGATGCCCTCATCACCAATACAAGATGTCTACTATAGGAAGAGCTAGCTAAGTAGAGGTGCTCAGCGAAGTAGAACTATGGACTGAGGGTGTGGGTTATGTGCTACTTGGCTATCGCATAGCCGCCACCGTTTCTACAGCTCCTTTCCTAAGTTGTCTTGACAACTTGCAAACCTTCCTTGATGTTGAGGTTTGAGCGCCTGCACCGCAAAGGAAAGTTTCTTGATTTTGAACATAATCTTCTTAGAGGTTGATAAGGAGATATCCCAACCTTCTTTGGTTTTGAAGGATCAAGTATCCCCAAGGATTACCCTAATGAAACTAGATGGTTGTTCCCAAGGTATTCCTTTGGGATAACTATGGTGTGTCTGAAGCTATGTCAAGCTAGTCCTTGAATGTAAAGCAATCCTCCAAAACATGACCTAGCATGTGGTGGTAGGCAAAAGTTAGATCATTGCTCTGCCCACTTCCTCCGCCTTCTAGGTTTGGGTAGCTAAAATCAAGTTTCTTTAAGAGATTCTTAAAGATTTTCCCATTACCTCCCTCTTAAATGAATATGGTTTGTTTAGTTTATCCATAGTAGGTGGACCATGCTACCACTGGCGGTATGTGTACCCCGCTATGTGAGATATGGGAGGAGGAGGCTATGGGGCTAACAGATACCCTGGTGGTGGTAGAGGAGGTGGAAGTGACTATGGGAGCATGAGGTCTCATACCGCTCTTCCCGCTGCTTCTACCTATCATCACGCCTCTTCTTCTCAAGCTTTGGCTGGTTTATTGATTGATCTAAAAAAGAAACTATTTGGCTTCTCTCCTTATAAGCTAGCCACCTTGTTGATTCTCAAATGTTTTGATGGTGAAACCTTTGAGCATGAAGGTGATCGCCATGGATATTCTTAAGTAGAATCTCAATGGCATTCGATATGGTTTGTATTTCATACTCAAATTATGCCATCTGAGAATATAATCAATGAGGGACTCACCATGGTGTTGTTGAGCCACAATGAGATCCTACACCACCCTTTGAGCTCCAACAAACCTCTTAATGAAGAGTTGCTAACTCAACAAAAGTCTTCACAATTATTGAGAGTTCACACCAAAGGCTATGCCCGCTAAGCTACTAAAAAAGAAGAATAGAAAGCACTTGCCACCACATAAACAATTGCCCAAATGTGCTATATGTTGCTTGGGTTCACGCCATCAAGCTCTTGAAAGAAAGTGGCACGAAATCCTTAAGATACTGGATGGCATCAAATTCCTCTGGGTAGGTCTACCCTTTGGAACCGATGATCCTCCTGCTTGAGCCAATGCTTTCTCACTTGGCTCAACCATGGTTTTGATGTCTTTTTATTGTATGGAGGTACTATCCACTACCTTCCTATACAGTGTGCCCCGCTCTACTGAGGTAAAGTCTTGATCCAAGACATGCAACAACTCGTCGACTAGTCTATATAGTAGGATGAACTGGGGCTTGTTTGCAAGAAACAAATGCTAGTAATCCTCAAGCTTCTTCCCCATCCTATCTATTTGTTCATCCTTTGCTTTTTTAAGATGTTGGGTCAAGTAGGTGTCTTCGCTCGCCACATCACCTTCCAAATTCTCCGATCATAGGAGGGAACCCACCATGTGTACCTACTAATCCTCCAATAGATCATCTCATTAGGATCAAAATTGACCTTTCATCCTCAAATCGACTACCATATCCTAAGATCTCCTCCTTCTCCACTAAATACTGTGCCACAATGTCATTTAGGGATTTGTCTAACTGAACATGTACAAAAGATCAAGGATGATCGTTAGTAGGATCACTATCAATGAGAGACATCTAACCTCTAGCCGCTGAGAGCTAACCCTGAGGGCTACGCCGCTAAGAAAGATGCCCCTCGTCATGATCTAGATGGAGTGGTACTCCTGGAGGATCTATGGCCATGGGGTGACTAACTATCTCTCCTCTCCCTCACCATTGTCATCTCCATAATTGGTGGGTGGTGGATGACAATGCGATACTCGAGGTCGCATTTCTTTCACCATAAAGTAGTAAGGTCGAAAGCAGAGAACTCGCCGTAGATGGAATGGATCTCTTGGCCATACCGATCACCAATGGTTCTCTCTTCTCGATGCCTTCATGGCCTTTGGTGGAATAGTAGATGATGGAACATGTATTGGAGATGGTGACATGGAAGAGGTGGAGGCACCACCAACTCTAGAGCTCCTCCTATGAGTAGTCCCATTAATAAGATGTTGTCGATGATCGGTACACGCCGAAAAGTCCATGTGAGGTCACGATTATTAGCGTACCTCTGCCTGCTAGTAACTGATGTACAAGCCTCTAGCCCTCTCCTCTCATGTACCATGTGGGGATAACCATCTCAAATCAAATTGAGCCCTGAACTGATCGTCCCAGACCAACTCAGAAGAACCATTAGGTCGCATATGACCTCCTCCTCTCACTAATGGGAGCCTAAAAATGAACTGCTGGAGGAGGTGAAGCTAAAATCCTCCTAACATCCTCTCATCGATCGAGAGGTGAAACTTATGGGAGACCATCACCTAGGACTCCTCCATATAGCCGAAACTCATCAACTTTATACCGCTTGATCATGTGATTTATTGTCAGTCCTAGAGGGTGAAAGAGGAACTAGACCCAGGCAGGAGACAATCCTGAATCGGGAGCCTTCCCTTGAAGGTGCCAATGAGTGGCAAAACCGGGGAACAAGGGGAAACCGGCAGCTACTACTACTATGTGCATAACCTTCCTCTTCAGAGAAATCTCAATCGATGTCAACCGGATGACAGCTCACCAATGCTCCTATCGATTATGAGGGTGGTCCCCTCACATGTAATCTCTCACCAAAGTGGATGAGGTGCATAGTCGATGGGAGGCGCTGATCCAAGGCCAAATCCATCCCATGAGAAAATGTGAACACATACTGCCGCCATTGAAACTACTAACTGACTAAAATTGATCAAAGTCTACAATGTTGAAAACAAGTTTGAATTATTTTGTTGATTTTTGAATTTTATTTAGAATTTGAACCCACACTCAACAACTTGAAAGTGTTAAAATGAATTTGGAGAGATTTTGAGATTGATTGAAAAAGGTTTTTTTTTTGAATGTAGAATCCATTTCAACAAATTTGTATGTTGAAAATGGGTTCAAATATTTTTGAAGAGATTGATGCTTCCATAGGTTCATATTTGAATTTGATTTTTGAGTTTGAGGACCCTTCATTTAACAAATTTGAGTATGTTAAAGTAAAGGGTCAATTGATTTTGTTTTGATTTGTGATTTTTTTGAATTTACTCACTGAGCAAATTTAGGTATGCTAGGTGAGGTGCCTGAAAACAATTTTCTTCTTCTTTTTCTTGTTTGTGAATCATGTTTGGATTTGAAAATGGAATCTTCACTTAGTAAATTTGGGTATGCTAAATGAAGAATTCAAATGTTTTGTTATTTTTAAAAGGAGAATCTTAACTTAGCAAATTTAGGTATGCTAAATAAAGGATCCATGTGTTTTGTGTTTTGATGGTTTTGAAAAGAGGATTCTTAGCAAATTTAAGTATGCTAATAAAATCCAAATGTGATTGATTTTGTTCTTTTGTTTTTGAAAAGAGGATTTCTACTTAGCAAATTTAGGTATGCTAAGGAAATCCAAATGTGTCTTATGATTTGGTTTTTTTGAATGATTTTTTTTTGAAAGGAGGATTTCTACTTAGCAAATTTAGGTATGCTGAGGAAAACCAAATGTGTTTCATGTTTTCGTGATTTTGATTTTGAAAAGTGGATCTTCACTTAGCAAATTTGGGTATAAATGAAAGATCCAAATATTGTTTGAATTTGTGTGATTTTGATTTTTGTGATTTTTGAAATGAGGATCTTCACTTAGCAAATTTGAGCATGCTAGATGAAAGATCCAAATGTTATTTTATTTTTGAAAAGATGGTTATTGATTTTGTTTTGAAGATGAAATCTTCATTCAATAAATTGAATGAGGTTGTTCATTTGTGCTTTCTGAAAATATGATTGTTAAATGTTTTTTTGAAAATGAAATCTCCATCAATTTAAATTGAGTGAAGATGTTCATGTGTGCTTTTGGCAAATATGATTGTTGATTTTTTTTTGAAAATGAAATCTCCATAAAAAAAATTGAGGGAAGATGTTCAGGTGTTCTTTTGGAAAATATGATTGTTGATTTTATTTTTGAAAATGAAAACTCCATCAAAATAAATTGAATGAAGATGTTCATGTGTGATTTTGAAAAATATAATTGTTTATTTTGATTTTTGAAAATGAAATCCTCATTCAATAAATTGAATGAGGATATTCATTTGTACTTTTGAAAATTTGTTTTTTGGATTTTATTTTTAAGAATGATCCTACATATAACAATCATGAGATTGTTAGATGAAGTTGATTTATGAAAATTTTGTGCAAAAATTTTATTATATGCATTTTGAAAGAGTGCTTTTTGGAAATTGATGTTTTTATAAAGGATTTATTTTCCATTATTTTTTTTGGAATGAACCTTACCTTACCATAGAAATGGTAAGAAGGAAATATTTAGTTGTTTCTTTTTATTAAGTTTTTATTTCACTTTTTTGGGGAAAACAAAGGGTTTTAAGACCTACACAGAGAGGTCCTAAAACCTAGAGGATAGCTAAGCTGGGATGAAACTAAGTGCCAACGGGGAAAGATAGTCTATCTATACAAAGTACAAATCCACTATCAATACTTGGAGACAATGATCATTTACCAAAGATGGAGAGGAATCCTTTCCAACGGAGTGCTAAAAATTTGTATTTTCATTCATCTATCCTTTAAAGGATAAATGAAAATATTTGTTGGGACACGAGATATCCACAGATGTTCTTATTAGGTGATCGGGTATGATGAGGAAAGGTGTACCATCTCAAAGATATAAAGTCACCACCCAATTGACCTAATCACCAATAAGGACTCTAAGGACTGGTCTTTGTATTTACCAGAGATTCTTCTCTTACTTTACATGGAAAGGTAAAGTAGGGTTTATTTTAAATTGGGTTTGTTAAGTTCCCTATGGAGGTAAGCCCTCATAGTTAATTACATCCTAAGGAATAGGATTCTATAGGAATGCTCTTGATTAAAGTAAATGATCATTATCTCCAAAGATTTCAAAGATAGGACTATCAATCAATTGGTTTATTTTTAGAAGATCAAGTGGGATTGATCAAGAGGAAGGAGTTATTATAGAAGCCAAAGGAAGATAAGTAGGTGATGCTTATGATACTAGGAAGCCTAGAAGCTCCCCAAACTATCTATGGTTGGGCTTTATATTTTTGAAGTTGAGAGGAATTATTTGTTTGAGTTGGATTTTTATTAGAAATCTAGGACTTATAATCCTGTGACTCAAGATCATGGAAATGCCTAAGAGGTGAGGATTTATGCTTGTAGCCCATAAAAGGAAAGTAGCAACCTAACTAGGAGCTTTGGCGATAAAAGCATGACCTAAATCTAAGGAGAGAATGAGTATTTGGTTTACCTCCATAAGAGAGGATAAACCACCCGACTGTTGGACTCGCAACCACCTGTGGGTGGCCACCGACTAACTCCTATGATTTTAAATACATGTAGGCAAGTCATATGCTTTTAGAAGTTAAGTGTTGTTTATTTAGAAAGAAGCTAAGTCCTTAAACACACTCCTAAGAGACTAGATCATGTAGGCATGATTAATGACTTAAATCTAATGGTTTTTATGTTTTTTATTTTATTTTGGACAATTCATTTGACATATAGGATTCATATAATGCATACAAAAAATTAAACAAGAAAGGAGGTGTGTTTCCACCCACCTCTCGGTCAAGTTCCTGCATGGGTGGAAGCCCTCCAAATAAGAGTGAAACAAGATGCTTTTATGCATGATGTGAAAACATACAACATCCGTGTAAGGGTTGCTAAATCTTTTATCTTATTTTATAACCTAAGCTTTAAGTGAGGTTATGAGTTATTTATTTTAGTTTTGAGTTGATTAGTTGGATAGAAAATTTTTTTTTCTAAGAGCCTAATCACATCCAGACATACATCAAAGCAAGAAAACTAGAAAACATGCCATCTTAATGCACAAGCTAAACAAACATCAAATAATTTAAAGCAAAAGAATAAGAGGCCTTTGTGATCTGCTACACCACACAAACCCAAAATAAATTGTAGCCAAGCCTCTACCCTTATATAACCGATTATAAATGAATTAATTACAATCAAGGAGGAATTCATGTTATGGTGGTCTTTATTCTTCATTCTTCATTCTTCATTCTTCTTTTTTCTTTCTTCTTTTGGTTGGTTGGAATGTGGTTGCTCCAAAGGCTTCACATGGTACATAAGACATAGTCTTATGATCAATGTTCATTCTAATCCCCCATAGAATTCATTCCAAATCCTAATTATAAAATTACATGAAAATGGGAAAAGTAAATCTAACTAAAACCTACAAAAATAGAGATTAGCTAAACAGATCAAATAATCCCAAACATGTATATTAGACTTAGCACCCCACACATGGGTAACCAAGTCTACCTGTCCTATTTTGGATTATTCTTTGGGGTATAAGCAACATGCACAACAAAAAGAATTTATATTTTTATTACAATGCCCCTTAAGCACAATCTCCTATAGAAGATAATGATTAGACTAAGGTCATCCTATCATTCGCCAACATACACCCTAAGACTAAATATCACATCATAAATAAAATAAAAGCAAACATCAAACCTACCGCCTAATAGGACTAGAGTGGTGACTTAGCCTAATGTGTGTGTGGTATGTCTTAGGCCTTAAGATTAGAGTTTTCTAAGTGTGAAGGATTCAACTTAGAGGGTGGTTTCATTTAATGATTTAGATTTGGCTATTATTTATTTATGATTTGATTAAATGAACCTACAATTTGTAAAGAGAGAGAAGAGAATTTCTTTCCTCCCTACCTTAAGTCAAGTAGATTCATTATTGATTTTATTTAGAATTTTATTATTTTAATTAATCCTAAGTTTATATAGACTCTAAACAAACCTATTAAGTAAAGTGAATTACTATCACAAAATACACAATACTTTATTTCTTTCCAACATGTATAACATGCACATGGATGAATCCTAAGCATATTAATACATACAAATGCAAATATTTAGCACACCTTCATGATGAATGCTAAGAGATATTTCTTAAGGAAAATTGGAATGTTTCATGCATGCATATTTTTGTTATGTAGAAAAGATGGGTTCTTTTATCCATTATTCATATGCACATTTACAAGTATGAACGACATAAGTGAGTAATTATTCCATTAAGATAAGGTATAAGACCTACTTACTACTTAAAGCCTGCAACCCCGGATGTGTCTAGACTAATATACCACTTTTCTTAAATACATGTGCATATACAAAAAGAAATGCATGGAAAGAGAATCATGCAAAAAGTTTATGTTTGTTTATTTTTATTTGATTATTTAGTTTACATGTGTGATATGGAGTTCCTTCTTAAGTCATGCCATAGGAGTGTATAGGAATAGATTTAAGCAAGTGTTTTGTCTTTTTCAAATGGACTATACACTTTGCAAATCCTATACAAACCTATGTTAAGAAAGAGAAAGAAATCACAAAACACATTTTATGCTATTCACATGCAAGCTTATAAGTACTTATAAATAGCACACTTTTCATTTGTAATGTTTGATTTATAATTTTTAAAAATAGTTTTGGGTTTACTAATTATAATAGCCATTCATATTCTTACTTTAGCCAAAACATGCAATTTGACATAAAGGAAACATTTCATTTTAATTTGATTTTTTAAAAGACATGAATGCATGATATCATATGACAAAAAAAATTTAACATGCTAGGAAAGAAATAAAATGATGTAAGCATGTAATTCCATTCACCTTAATTAATTTCTAAAGACAATCCTATGGAATAAGATTATTTAAATTGAATCAAAGTTGGTTTAAGAAAATTTTGATTTTGTTTTGAGTTTGATTTGAATTTAGGAAATGTGAGAAGGTTTGCTGGTCCTAACCCATCTCCCACATGTGTATTTTGTTTTAGTTTAATTTTTGAACCATTAGATTGATTATATATATATTTTTTAAATTAAGGTGTACATTAAGTCCATTAATTCATCCTTACCTATACCACTTTAACATATTTAACCAAATAATTATGAGCCAATATATGACATAAAATCACAAGGAATTTAAATTAGCAATGAACCTAAGAAAGAAGGGGCCTAATGCATTTGACTCATAATTAATGATTAATTAAGCTAAAGGGTTTAATTTAAGTACTTTCATAACCCTTCCCACACATATGGGTTATATATGATTTCCTTAAGCTTACTTAGGTTATTGAATACCTAAGTATCTACCCAAGAAGGAATTAATTAAGTTCAAATTGATTTGATTTTAAAACTTTGATTAATTATGCCATTTAATAAAGTCATTAAACTATTTAATTAATTTGCACCTTAATTAGATTTTTATCCAAATGAAATAAACTTAGGGGAAAAGATTTGGGAGAGGGCTCCTAATTTCATTCCCTAAGTCTATTCACTATTTTGAGGTAATTAAAAAACTTAATTAATGAATTTATCACTATTTAATAGGTTAATTAATCATTTAAATAATTAAGAGAGTAATTAGGAGTGAATTAAATAATTACCCTAATTAAACAATTAATAAATTCTAAGAAAATTAGGGGAGGAAGAAGTCATCCCACAAAACATACCTGAGAAGTTTGGAATTAATCAATAGAATAATTAAGGAGTAATTAGCATAATTACATTCCCAATAAAACCTAAATTTCATGAAATTTACTAGTCAAAATCAATTAAACCTAATTTTATGTTATTCCCCTTTAAAATATCTTTAAAATGCATTTGAGTTTGTATTTTTTTGATTTTCTTATATTTAGTTATGTATTTTTGAAAATTTTGTGATTAAAACATAATTAAATAGCCTAATTATATAATTAATCCCATCGGCGCCACGTGGACTGTTGACGCGAAATGCACTTTCCACGTGGCACGATGGGATTGGTTATTTAAGTTGTCACATCGACTACACAGTCAGCTAGCAGTGATATGCACTTTTCCTTGGGCCATTCAATCAAAGATTGGATGGTTAAGATCAAGCCTGCGATATTAAAAGGATTAAATAGAAGATCTCACAAGTTTTAATCAGGACTGTCCATCTAAAACATGCAAGATGGATGGTCTGTGATTCATCCCTGAGCTCGCCTGTGGGATACGGTGACCGTCCATCCCTTAAGGCTTGATCCGAGCTTGATCGAGCTCGGATTGAGCTAGGATTGATCACACACCATCAAGAGGCAAAGAGCAAGAAATCCAATAGTTGGGTTTACTTGGGATGAAACTTTCTTTCACAAAGGACCAAAGAAATCTACACCTAAGCTCAGTTTTTATCCATACCTTCTCGGAGGTTATCACCGGTGCTCCCAACCATCGTGCCCCAGGAGATGAAGCTCCTGAAGGTTTGAGGGCTTGAGGTTGAGTAGATCCTCCAATTGGCCAAAGTCCTCTTCTGCATGTCGCTCCCTCCTCATGCCTTGAAAGCTTGGATGAAGACTTGGGTGAGCGTGATTGAGTCCTCTAAAGGTGCTTGAAGGAGGAATTGAGCTATGGTTGAGTGATAGATGAGTTGGAAAATTCCTTGAGCTCCCCTATTTTTGGCTTGAGAAAACCAAGAATGGAGAAATCAAAGTAGGTTGAGGAAGCTTAGAGGAACTTGGAAAAGCTTGCTCTAAGTTCCCTAAGCTCAATCTGAATCAATAAATTCAAGTGAAATTAGGGGAGTATATCTCCCCACAAGGATCGACCGAGTCGCCTTGCCATTTTGATCAAATTGACTTGATTGATTGGGTTGGTTAGGCCATTTTAGATTCCATGTGATTCAGAGAGGGGAGTAGTGAAGTTTCCATGTGTTAAATGAGGTGGAGGTGATCCCATGTGCTCATTTTGTAGTGGTCAAATTTTGCCTTGGTTGGGTTTCGACCCAAACCCATTGGGTCATGTGCACCACACTCAGTGTCCACTTGGTCCACTAAGAGGGTGCCAAGTGGCCATGAAAAGGATATGACCAAATTCCAAGTGGAATTGGCCATAGGTTACCCCTTGACCTAGGGGTAAAATGGTTATTTGGATTTGATTTCACTTTAGGCAAATTTAGAATAGTTTGAAATTAGTTTGGTCCGAATTTTAAAGAATTTGGAGTTGATTTGATGTCATTTGGATCATGTTGACCCATTTAGGTCAAAATGGTTCAACTTAAGTCAAGTCAATTGGTCAAACAAGGGGTCAAGTTCATGACCATTTGTGTGTTGGCATCATTGGTTTGGTTCAATTATATTTTATTTTGGTTCATAATTTTGAGGTCAATTAGTCAAGTTGACCAATTTGACCCATTTGACAATTGGGCTAGGTCATGGTTGGTTTAGGTTTGGTTGGTCATTTGAAATATGTTGCTTTGGTTTCAATCAATTTTGATTTGATTTGATTTTCGCTCAATTTGACCTTTTAGTCAAGTTGTTCATGGTCAATTTGGCTAGTTGGGTCTGGGCCAATTGAGGCTTTGGTCAAGTTCAATGGTTTAAATGAATTTGAATTGACCCATTGGTTGTACAATTAATTTGGCTTGGATTAAGATTTGACACATTTTGACTTTTAGGTCAAGTTGGGTCAAATTTGGACAAGTGGCCAATGAGGTTAGGCTCAAATGATGACTTGGTCAAGTTCAAACATTGATCATGAATTAGTTTTGATCAATGGTTTCAATCAATTTGGCCTTTGTGGATTTTAGCTAGTTTAGGTTTCATTTTTGACTAAGTGTTGACTTGGTCAACCCTTAGGTTTGACTTGGTTTGACCCAATTTGGGTGATTGTTCATCTTATGATGATTGTTGCTCACAATGTGAGGCTTAGGTTGGCTTAGTTCAATCCAATTTGGGTAGGATTAGAATTTGGCTCAAAAGGGGTACTTTAGGTCACTTTGGGTCAAGTGAGCCTAAGTGGATCAATTGACTTGATCAAGGCGTGATTCAAGTTTGGTTGAACTCACTTATGGACTTATGATTGAAATATAAATCCATTTGTAATTGATTTGGAGTCAAATGGGTTTTGATTAATTTGATAATTTCAAGTTCAAAGGGTAAACATGAGTTTGACTTGGGTTTGATTTTTGAATTTAGTTTTGGTTTGATGATTGAAGTTTATGTTTATATTTGGATTCATGATTGAAGGATTGATTGAATCATGAAGAAAAATTAAGGTTTTGGCTTGATTTGAGTTTGATTTGGCTAAGTTCAAGAATTTGACTTGAAGGGTTAGGTTGAATTTTGATTAGATTTGGGTTTGAAATTTGGATTTAGTTTTGGTTTAATGATTGAAGTTTATTTTTATATTTGAATTCATGATTGAAGGATTGATTGAATCATGAAGAAAAATCAAAGGTTTGAGTTGATTTGAGTTTGATTTAGCTAAGTTTAAGAATTTGACTTGAAGGGTTAGGTTGAATTTTGATTAGATTTGGGTTTGACTTTTGGATTTAGTTTTGGTTATTCGAATTCATATTTTATTTATATTTGTGAATATAAATGAGAATATAAATGGGTTTTGAAAAAATTTCTTGAATTTGATTTAATTTGATTTTGACTTGAAGGAGCTCAAGGATTTATGTTGAAAGAGTTTAGGTTGGATTTTGAATGGATTTGGATTTGAATTTTGAATTTATTTTGGTTATTTGAATTTATATTTCATTTATATTTGTGAATATAAATGAGAATTTAAATGGGCTGTGAGAAAATTTTTTGACTTGGAGTTGATTTGGGCTAAGTCCATAAGATGGAATCAAAGTGACTTAGGAAAGATTTTTTGAATTTGGAATTCAATCATGGGTTTCAATCATTTGAAATTGATTCATGATTTGAAAAAATCTATTGGAATTGATTTAAGGTTTGGTTTGGAATTGAAGTTGATTTAAGTTTGGAGTTTGATTTGGATTTGGAGTTTGACTTGAAAGAAGGGTGTTAGGATTTGGTTCAAGCTATAGGGTAGGCAAATTTTCCTAACACCCTTAAGGCATAACCTATTCTTATGGCTAACTCTTGTAAGTCTCTAGGGTTAGGTTAAGTGTTCACTTAATCACTAGAAGTGTCTGGAACTCAAGTGTCAAGAGGAGTCCCATGCAGAGATGGATGGGTTGAGAGCTCATTCTAAAAATGAGGTCAACACCTACCTACCCTAGGACTCAAATCCAACCTATATCCACCTTCTTAAACCACAACCAAATTCAATTCATATCAAACCCAAACCCAAATCTAAGTCAAATGATTGAAATCTATATTCCAAACTCAAAATCCTTCCTAAGCCTTATGATTTTATCTATGGACTTAGTCAAATCTCCTTCCAAATCAATCCAATTTCAATTGATTTTCTTAAAGATTAATTCAACCTTTCAATCAAGATCCAAATATCAATACCAAATCCTAAATATAAATCAAATCAATGATATCTACAATCATATCAATTCCAAACCATAATCAAAATAAAATTGAAATCAAACCTAAGCCATATGATTCAATTCCATGGGCTTAGCCAAATTTCAATCCAAATTAAGCCAAATTCAATTGATTTCCTCATAAATCAATTATACCTTCAATCACTACCCCAAATATAAATCAAACCTACAATCATCAAGCCAAACCAAAATCAACCCAAGTCAAACCTAACCTAACCCATTTCACTTGAAATATTCAAATGAACCAAAGTGCATTTGAACCCAAACCAATTTCAGTCAAAACTATAAATTAGCCCTAAACTTATATATAAATTTAACTAAATCCAGTTCAACCTAAAATCAACTCAACTAAGCCCAATTGCAATTGTGAATTGACTATTTGACTATTAAAGTTTCAATCTAACCCAAATTAGATTGAATCAACTAAACCAAAATCTCGTATGATGATTGTTGATCACCATAGGATGATCAATTATTATAAATTGGGTCAAACCAAGTCAACTTGGTCATTTGACCAAGCCAACTTGGTCATTTGACCAAGTCACACCTCTTAACCCATATGATCCCAAACTAACCAAAATTCATCCTACACCAAAAAAATTGAAACCAATGAATTCATACCAACCTATGATCAATGATTGAACATGACTTGACCATCAATTGAGCCAAGCCTAACCCACTTGGTCCTTTGACCCAAGTTGACCCAACTTGACCTAAAAGACTAAATTGGCTCACATCATGATCTAACCCAAATTGATTGCAATCAATGGCGGAAGTTCATTCTAAATTGATTATTGAACTTGACTAAAGTCATAATTGAACCCAATTTGACCAAATTGGTCAACCTAACCCATTTAGCCCAAATTAACCTAAAGGGTCAAATTGGGCAAAACCCAAATCAAATCCAAATTGATTGAAACCAAAGCTTACAATCATTTACAATTAACCAACTAAACATGAATCAACCCCTAACCCAAGCCAATTGACCAATTGGCAAAATTGGTCAACTTGACCCATTTGACCTACATGAACCCAAATGAGCGAAAATAAAACATAAGCTAAATTGATTCAAACCATTTGAACCAAAACACTTTAGATCATCATTTGAACTTGACCCAAGTTTGGCCCAATTTGACCTATAAGGGTCAAATTGAGCCAAACCCACTTGAACCAAGCGAAGACCCATTGAAACCTGATCCAACTCAATCCAAACTCATTGGATTCTCCTCCCCACATGAAATTTCACCTAAATTAGCAAAGTCCATTCTCCCTTTTCCCTTTGGTAGCCATCAATCCCCCAAGGCAAATCCCCCTTGGGCCTAACCTACTCACCTAGCCCAACCCATGTGGGCTAGGTCAGCCTTGGACCAAAGGGATGTGAGTTAACTCACCCCCTCACTAACCAAAATTAATGGATCCAAGGAGGAGGGAAACCACATTGAGCCACCATCCAAGTCTCCCACCAACCCGATCAAGCCATGTGGAGGTGACACTGACCATTCTGATGCCCTAGCGGTGGTTGGTTGGCCGAAATTGAGGGGACGATCTCGTTTGTCCAATCCAAGGGAATGAACGCAGAGGAGAAATACCCCCCTCAATTCGATCTAAAACACAGACTCACACCATCGGAAACCCTCTAAAGCTCATTTTGAAACTCCTAGAGCTTCCTAAGAGCATTCCAAACCATCACAAGCTTGGATTCTACTGTTCCGAAATAGAACATCCATCTTTCCATCCCAATTCCACCAATACTCAACCAAATCTAAATTCCTCTTACCCACACCTTCCCCACACCTCATCAAGCAAAAAAGAGTTGCTTCTTAAGCTTCCTGACCATCGGAGGTAGGCATTCGATCAACACTGACCTCCAAATTAATGGATCTTGATCCACCAAGCAAACGAGAAGGAATTGGCTTGCGTGCTATTTAACAGGGCTTCATCTCCACTAGAAGAAGCTTCCTCAATCATATTTGCCGTTGGTCTTGAGCTCCGATGAGGTAATTCCATTAAAATTGAGATTTGGAGAATTTTCATTGGAGCTTTGTGAAGAAAATGTGAATATCGCGTGATCTTGACCGTTGGATCCGCTCGGATCCTTTGTGCGAAGGTATGGGATCGATCTTCGATTGATCTGAGTTCGGGTGAGCTCGAATCGAGTGACAAAAGATAGATGGTGTCCATCTCTCATCGCTCAGGGGATGATTGATCATGCACCGTCTATTCAGTGTAATCACAATGGACTATCGTGATTAAATCTGTTAAATTATCTGATTAAATCTTATTAAAATTATGGGGTTAATCGTGGCTGTTCGATCTTAGATCGGACTACTAATGAGAAAGCGCGTCCACTGCCGCCACGTAGGTGCTACATCAACTTTAATTAGCCAATCCCACGATGCTATATGGAAAGCGCGCCACATCAGCGGTCCACGTGGTGTCGATGGGATTAGGCTTAATTAATTATTTTAATGGTTGAAAATTTTAAAATTTATAACAAATTATAGAAAATTCAAAAAAATAAAAATAAATACTCATTTTAAAGGTATTTTAGGGTTAATCATTTAAAATTAATTCTAATTAATTTTGAACAGTAATTAAAGCTTAATTTGAGTTTGATTGAAAACTTAATTAGCTTAATTACTCCTTAATTACTTAATTAATTAATTCTAAACTTTCTGCAATTTTTTAATGGGATGATCTCTACCTCCCATAATTTTCTTGGAATTTATTGCTTAGATAATTAAGGGAATTGCTCATTTAAGCCTGAATTACTCTCTTAATTAATTAAAAGATTAATTAACACCTTAATCATTAACCAAATTAACTAATTGAGCATGTTAATCACTGTTGAATAGTGAGTGGGCAAGGATAATCCCCTTTTCTATTAGAAATACATGCATACATGATTATTTTATTTATTAAATTAATTAATCATGTGATTTGAAGTTCTCTTTCTTATGTTCATATATGCAAATTTACATATGCTTGAATACAAATGAGTATATAGTCTGGACACTCGAAAACATGAGGCTTTAGCTACCCCCATGGATATCATTTGATTACCTCACTTTCCTGGTTAATAATGACATGTACCCATTCACTTTCATCCATATGTATTTTGTATAAGAATTTGGATAGAGCATTAATTAGCATGTATTAAATAATTCAATCAAATGAAATATAAATTCCAAAAATATACATTCATCATTTATGCTACAACATGTTGCATGTATAGGTACACTTAAGATCAAATCATATGCATGCTACATGTGATGAAAAGGAATAATTTGATATGTGTCATGCAGTAGTAATTCAATTTGATTAATCTTAAGATGCCTTTCATGTTAAATAGAATTATTTAAAGTGAACTTATACTTAGGATTAATTAAAAATATGTAATAAGCCATTCACTAAAAAGAACTAAATCAAATTAATATATTTTAGAAAGTGGCTTAAGGTAGGGATGAAAGAGGGCAATCCTCTTCCTTCTCTTTATAACACTTAGTTGTTAAGTGTAAATCATATGAAATAAAAGAAAAATACAAATTAAAATTCTCAAGTAAATTAAATAACTTCAAGAGAATTCAACCCTTTATGTTAAATTGAATCTTACCAAACATAAACAAATACAACTCCAATGTTTAGTTAAGACATACCACACAAGATCTTAATTACATTAGAATTAAGTCACGACTTCTAGCTCTATGTTAGGACGGTGTATGATGTGATGTATATTTTATTTTATGATGTATTATTTTAGATTGAATGTTATGGTGCATGCTTCGTAGATTGGATGTTTGACTGCTATTAGCTTAATCATATTTTTTACAGGGGGTTATGCTTAAGGAGATGCTTGAAAATAAACATAAATACTCTCCTTGCAAGTTGCTTAAACCCCTAAGCATAATTCAAGTTAGGACAGGTGGGCTTGGTTACCCATGTGCAAGGTGCTAAGTCTAAGTTATAAACATAACTGCTTGGGATTATATGTATGTTTAGCTAACATATATTTTGTAGGTGTAGTTAGATTTACTTTTTCCTATATAAATGTAATTTTGCAATAGGAATTAGGATTAGTGCTATGGGGGATTAGGATGAGTAGTGTCCAAAAGGCTTTGTCCTGGGGTGTCATGTGATTCCTTTGAAGCAAGCACATCTAAATAAAAGAAGGGACCAATCAAATCAAAGAAATGAATAAGGAAGAGTGAAGAATGAAGACCCACATAGCATGTATTCATTCTAATTATAATTATTCTTTCATATTTTGGGTTGTATAAGTGTAGAGCTCGGCTGCCCATCTTTTCTCTTTTTGGGTTGTACGGTAGCGCCCAACCTCACCAGCCTATTATTCTTTTTATGTTGGGTTTATAAATTGATTAATGTTATGTTTAAATTATGCATCAGGATTACATGATTTTCATAGTTTATTTATGATTGATGCTTTGATGTGTGGCCTAGATGCAATAGGTTATTAGGGTAAAGTAAATTTTCTACCCAACTAATCACTTATAACTAAATTTTAAGCAACTCATAATCTCATTATAAAGCCGAGAACATAAATAATATAATTAAAAGAATTAACAATCCCTTAGCTGTATGGTTGTATGCACATCATACATGCATCTTGAGTTACTTTTTTAAAGTGAGTGCCTTTGTCCTTACACGCATAGGGACCGCTTGACCTGTGAGAGCAACCATTACTGATGGAGCTTCACCCTCTCTCTTCTGATTTGTCCAATAATCCATTTCATCATACATTTAGGCATATAAAAATCCCAAAGATTTTTTCAAAATAACTTGTCAAAAATGAAATAAAATTTGAAAAGATTTTGCATTTGTGGATTAAGTCATATGCTCATACCACTCATGCTCTAGTCTCTTAGGGAGTGGATTTAGGACTTTAATATTTTTCCAACTAAATAGCTACCCTAGCTATATTGCAATTCATAAGATTGAACTACATGCTTTTAAATCACAGGAGGAGTTTGCTGGCGGGCACTCTAGGCGGTTATAAATTTAAAAGTCGGACGGGTTTATCCTCTCTTATGGAGATAAACCCTTATGTCCACCTATCGCTTAGATTTAGGTCATGCTTTAGCTCTTACTAAAGCCCCTAGATTTAGGATCTGAGGTAGCTATTTTTTTGGGCTACAAGCATAAATCCTCACTTCTTAGGTATTTTTGTAACATTGTGTTGGTGGATCATAAGCCCTAGCAATCTAATAAAATTCAACTCAAATAAATAAATCTTTTCACTTTCAAATATATAAAGCCCAATCATAGGATAGATTGGAATGCTCACTAGGCTTCCTAGTATCATGAGCATTTTCTTCTTCATCCCTTTGGATTCTAAAAATAAGTCATCTCCTTGAACTTTCCCACTTGATTTTCCAAACATAACTAATCATTTGAATGCCTAACCTTAAAATCCTTGAACTTTCCCACTTTATTTCCTAAGATGTAATTAACTATGGAGGCTTACCTCCATAAGGACCTTTAGAACCCAATTTAATATAAACCTTGCTTTATTCATCCATGTGAAGCAAGAAAAAAATCTCTGGTATATTCAAAGACTCATCATGCCTTAGGAGTCCTTATTAGGTAATCAGGTTCATTGAAGGGTGATGTCTCTATCTTTTGAGACAATACATGATACCTCAATGTCGTACTTGATCACTACAATAAGTACCCCCTATAATCTACATGGTGTTCCACCACATCTAAAAAAATAAATACCATAGATTTTTTCTAGCAACTCCACTAGGGAAGGTCCCTCTCTCCATCTCTAGTAGACAATTATCATCTCCAAGCATCGATAGTGGACTTATATTTTTGTACAGACTATCTTTCTTTGTGGCCCTTGCTCATTCTTATGCATAGGTAGCCAGCATCCTTTAGGTTTTAAGACCTCTCTCCCGTGTAGGTCATAAGACCCATATTGGGTCTCCCAATAGGTAAAAATAAATTAACTAAAGAAAGGAGATGACCAAATATAAGTCAAATAAAATTTGTAACATTTTACCATTAGCTTGGTAAAGCAAGGTTCATCTCACATTTGACAAAACTCCAATAAAATCTAAAGTAAAATAAATAAAATCTTCTATAAAGTTTTCAAAATCTTATCAAAATAAAATCATATGAACTTCACTTAAATTGGTTAAGTGAAAATCCTCTTTTTGATACCAAAAACTAATGAAATAAAATATAAATCTTTCAAATCTCTTTTCCAAATAAAATTAAAACTCATTTAGCATACCCAAATTTTTTAAATAAGGGTTCCTCTTTTCAAAATTAAAATAAATATATTCAAACCCTTTCAAAAGAAAATTAACTAATCCCATTTAACAGACTTAAATTTGTTAAATGAGGATTCCTTTTTTAAAATTAAAAATATACCCAAAATATTTTCAAATAAAACCAACTCCATTTAACATACTGTTGGCCTCACTTTTGGAGTGAGTTCTCAGTCTTCTAGTCATAGATCTAGGACTCTTATAGACATTAAGAGTTCCTTAGTCTTAAGATACTTCTAGTGAATGAACACTTAACCAAGCCAGATTAAATTATATAGGATTATGCCTGGGACTTAGAGATATTTTCCTTTCATATGGCCTAAACCTAATCCATGTTCTCCTTTTCAAACTAAACCCCAAATTCAAATTCAAAATCAAATTTCCAAATTCTACAATTGAAGCCCATAATCAAATTCAAACCCCAAATCCTCCTTAAGCCTTATGATTAGATTACTTGAACTTAGCCAATTCTTATCTAAATCAAGCCAAAATCAATGAATTTTCTCTTGAATCAATCAATCCTTCAATCACCTATCCAAATATAAATAAAACCTATAATTATCAAGCCAAATTGAAATCAACCCAAGTCAAGCCCAACTTAGCCCTTTTGACTTGAAAATCCAAAATGAACCAAAACCCACCATAGCCCAAATTAATTGCAGTTGTTTATATTTCAATCCTAAACTTATATGTAAATTCAACTGAACCTTAATCAAACCAAAACTAAGTTAATTGACCCATTTAGGTTCACTTAACCAAAAAGTCCTAAAGAATCCTTTGAGCCAAGTTCTAATCCAACCCAAATTTGATTGAACCAAGTCCATCAAAATCTCATACCATGATCATTGATCACTCTAGGATGATCAATTGACTTAAATTTGGTCAAACCAAGTCAACTTGACCATTTGATCGAGTCAACTCTTTAGCCCACATGAACCCATACTAGCCAAAACTCATCTTACACTAAATCAATTGAAACTATTGATTCCCACCAACCCATAATCAATGATTGAACATGAATTGACCATCAATTGAGCCAAACCAAACTCAATTGACCATTTGACCCAAGTTGACCCAAATTGACCTAAAAGGTCAAAATAGGTCAAATCATGATCCAACCCAAATTGATTATAACGAAAGGCTCAAGTTTACTCCAAGTTGATTATTGAACTTGACTAAAGCCATAATTGAACCCAATTGACCAACTTAGCCCAAATTGTCCTAAAAGGTCAAATTGGCCAAAATCTAAATTAAATTCAAATTGATTCAAACCAAAGCCTACAATCATCTTTAATTAACTAATTGAGCTTGAACCAACACCTAACCCAAGCTAATTGACCAATTTGGTCAACTTGGCCCATTTGACCTATATGAATCCAAATGAGCCATAATCAAAGCTAAGCCAAATTGATTGAAACCACTTGAACCAAAACACTTCAAATCATTATTTGAACATAACCTAAGCTTTGGTTTGACCCAATTTGACCAATTGGTTAACCTAACCTAACATGACCCAAAAGAACCTATATGACCCAAATTGAGCCAAACCCCTTAGAACCTAGTCTTGAACATTTGGAACCCGACCTAACTTGACCCAAACCCATCTTGGGTTAGCCCAAAATCAGGCCAATCCCAATTGGAGCCAAACCAATGAGATCACCCTTGGATATGCCACCCCATATGGGATTTTTCCCAAAATAGCAAAGTTCACTCCCCCTTTCCACTTGGTAGCTCTCATACACCCCAAATGGGGTCTGACCTATCCACCTAACCCAGCCCATGTGGGCTCGGTCAGCCATGGACCAAAGGGAGGTGAGTTAACTCACCTCCCTTACAGATCAAGAACCCAAAGTATCCAAGGAATGCAATCAACCAAAATCCAGCATTGAGCTACCTCCCAAGCCTTCCTCTACTCAAACTGAGCCACGTTGACTTGATGGGGACAACCTTTGCTATTAAAAAATAGAGATAATCTGCCCATCCATCACAAGCAATTAAGAGATATACCTCCTCAATTCTCATGGGAAAGGGATCCATTCACATCGTTCGAGCTTCCAAGAGAGATTTTAAACTCACTAGCATGCTCTCAAGCATTCCCAAAGCCTCTCTTATCAGAATTTCCTCTTCCCGAGCAAAGCCAAAATAGGGCAAGCATCCTCTGATCCAAACTCCACCAATTCTCCACTTGGATCAAATTACTTCTTCCCACACTATCTCTTCTATTAAAGCTAAATGAATATTTCCCAAGGCTCTACGATCACTAGAGCTAGGAGTTTGATCAAAGCTGAATCTCCAAAGTATGGATCTTGGCCTCCCGAGCAATCCACTTAGAATCAACTTAATTGCTACTCAACAGGGCCTCGTCTCTACTAGATGAAGCTTCCTTAAGCGTGCGAACTGCTTGTCTTAGCTCCGGTGAGGTAACAACATTAAAATTGAGCTTCCTCTAATTTTTTTTTGTATATTTTCAAAGGAAATGTGAATGCCACATGACAATAGCTGTTGGATCCTCTTAGATCCTTCGTGCGATGGTGTGGGTTCCATTTGGAGCCAATCCAAGCTTGGGTGAGCTCAGATCATGCAGGCAATGGCAGACAGGCTCCATCTCTCGTCGCTCATGGGAAGGTAGATCACTCACCATCCATTCTACGTGATCGAAATGAACGATCATGATTAGATCCATTAGATTTGATCAATTTTATTCTCTATTAACCGCATGTTTAATCACGTCCCGATCAGATTAGATGTCGACGAGAAAGATCCCCAATCGAATTAACTCCATGGATGTGATAACTTAAATAACCCAATCTGTGCCATGTGGAAAGAATGCGCGTCGAGTTGTGGAAAATATAATATTAGGTATAAAAGTAAACCTCATAAATTCATAACAAATTATAAACAAATCTAAAAAATACAAATAAATGCTAATTTTAAAGATATTTCATAGAGGAATCCATTAAAATTATCCTTAATTAGTTTTGAGTAGTAATCAGAGCTTAATTAGGGTTTCATTAAAAATTTAATTATTCTAATTACTGCCTAATTAATTAACTAATTAACATCAAACTACGTGAGATGATTTAAGGGGATAACCTCTGCCTCCCCTAATTTTCTTGGGATTTATTGGTTAATTAATTAATGAAATTAATTGATTAAGCCCTAATTACCTTCTTAACTTAATTAAGGGTAATTAAGCATATAAAAAATAAATAAATTAATTAATTAGATCATTTGCCACTATTCAGCAGAAAGGAGACATGTGGAATTAAATTAGGGACTCTTTCTTAATCTTTTCTCTAAGTATCCTTTACTTTTCAAGAGAAAACTAATTAGGGATTAATTGATTAATTAATTACTTAATTAATTTAATTAAAATATAACCACATCTGATTTTGATTAATTAATCCATGGGTAGATCTTTAGGTGTTTAATAGCCTAAAGAAAGTTAATGAAATTATGATTTACCCATATGCATGGGAAAATGATAAAAGTAATTAATCAAGTTCCTTAATCTAATTAAACAATAATTATGAGCTAATTGCATTAGACTCTTTCATTTCTTAGGACCTTTGCTAGTTTCCTTTTCAATTCATTTGCATATTATGTTGGCTCACAAATTTGGATAATTATGTTAAGGTAACATAGATAATAGTTAATTAATGAACTTAATTCATATCATAACTTAAATAATCTATAAAACCAAATTAATTACATTTCATTAAACCAAATTAACTTACAAACATGGAGATGTGATTAGGATTAATAAACATTTTTTCACTTTCCTTAAATCAAATTGAACATGAAATTAAGAAATAATACCTAAAGAATTTTGGATTAATTTAAACAATTTTATTTGATATGATTATCCTTAGCAATTAGTTTGGTTGAATGAAATCATGTGTTTATGTTCACTTATTCCTTTCCAATCATATTAAATGTTGTGTGTCACTTGATTCATACATTCATCACTTTTTAAAATTAATTAAATCAAATGGTTTTCCTTTATGTTAAGCTTGAATGTGTTGATTTAATTTAATATATGCATGGCTATTATCACTATTAAATCCAAATGTATTTTTTAAAAGCTTATAAATGAATAATAACATATGCGGTGATGTTAGTTACAAATACATAGGAGATGCATGTGTTTATAACTTAAGTATGTGGAGTAAAGCTTTCTTTTCCTTTATCCATATGTAGTTTACATGTATTTGAATGTTAACAAGTATATAGTCCAGACATCTTGGGAACACGAGGCTTTAATTAACCCCAAGGAGGTTATTTGATTACCTCACTTTTCTAGTTAACAATGACATGTACTTATTTGATTTCATTTACATCTATCTCTATATTATAAATTGGATAGAACTTTACTTCTCATATGTGAATACTTCAATCAAATAAAAAAAAATATAATTTTTGCATGGTTTTCCTTCCTTTAGTTATGTATACATCCATATGTATTTGAGAAAAATAAGTGTTTAGTCTAGACATCCCAGGAATACGAGGCTTTAAGTTGCCCCAAGGAGGTCATTTGATTATCTTACTTCCCTGGTTAACAATGACATGTACTAGCTTATGTCTCTTATACATGTGTTTGTATATTTAATTATGGAATTGAAACCCCCTTTCTTTTATCAAAATCCATGCATTCATGATTGACTAAGTGATTTAGATAATTAGCCATATGATTTGGAGCTTCTTTTCTTATATTCATGTATATAAAATTACATATGTTTGAATGAAAATGGGTATATAGTTTGGACATCCCGAGAATACGAGACTTTAAGTAGCCCCAAGGAGGTCATTTGATTACCTCACTTCTCTGGTTAACAATGAAACATACCTATTTAATCTCATCCTTATGTATTTTTGTATAAGAATTTGGATAGGGCTTTAAAACAATATGATTAAATAATTCAATCCAATGGAAAATATAAACTTGAAATATGCATGTTCACATTCATCATATAAGTGTGCTAAAACATATTATATGTGTAGGTATACTTAGGATTTATTCATGTCCATGTTACATGTGATGGAAAGGAATGATTTAACATGTATCATGTGATAGTAATTCAATCAAATTAATCTTAAAATGCCTTTCATATTGAATGAAGCTATTTAAAGTGAACATAAACTTAAGATTAATTAAAAATGTGTAATAAGCCATTCACTAAAGAGAACTAAATCAAATTAATGTGCTTTAGAAAGTGGCTTAAGGTAGGGATGAAAGAGGGAAATCCTCTTTTTCTTCTTTTTATAACACTTAGTTGGTAAGCGTAATCATATGGAACAAAAGAAAACACAAATTAAAAATTCTCAAATCAATTAAATAACTTCAAGTGAAATCAACCTCTTATGATAAATAAAATCTTTCATACTTAGAAAATCATAACACTAATGCTACACATCACACAAGCCTTAACACACACTTTAGAACTAAGTCACTACTTTGGAAATGTATGTGTGTTTAACTAACCTATGTTTTGCAACTGTAGTTAGATTTATTTTTTCTATTTTTAATGTAATTTTATATTAGGAATTAGGATTAGTGTTATGGGGGATTAGTATGAGCATTGGCTAGAAGGCTTTGTCCTAGGATACCATGTGATGCCTTGCAGCCCACCAAATCAAAGTGGAAGAAAGAAATAAAGATATGAAGAATGAAGAAATGAAGACCCCCATAGCACTTATTCATTTATAAATTGTAATTATTCTTTCATATTTTGAGTTGTATAAGGGCAGAGCTTGGCTACCCATCTTTTCTTTTTGGGTTGTATGGCGCACCTGACCGCACCAGCCTATTATTATTTTATGGTAGTTATAAAATTATTTGATGTTATGTTTAGCTTGTGCTTTATAAACAACATGCTCTTCATAGTTTCTTATGATTGATACTTTAATGTGTGGCCTGGATGTGATTAGGCTCTTAGGATAAAATAAATTTTCTACCAAACTACAACTCATAACTAAAATTTTCTACTACTCATAACCTCACCATAAAGCCTAGGAATTAAATAAGATAATTAAAAAATTTAGCAACCCCTTAACTAAATGGTTGAATGTTTCATAACATGCATATCATATTATTCCATTCTTGAAAATAGAAGGTTTCCATCCTTGAATGATAGGAGAATGCTTGACATGTGAGGGCATCCCTTGTGGTGAAAAATACCAATTTCTCGCTGATTTAGCCAACAATCTTATTTCAACATGTATTTAGGCATAAGAAATCCTTAAGGCTTTTTTCCAAATGAAGTGTCAAAAATCAAATAAAATTTGAAAAGATTTGCATTTGTAGATTAATTCATTATTCATACCACTCATGCTCTAGTCTTTCAGGGAGTGGGTTTAAGGACTTTGGTCTCTTTCTAAATAACAACGACCCAACTATCTTGCAATTTCATAAGACTTGCCTACATGGATTTAAAAATGTAGGAGGAGTTAGCTGACTGCCATTCTAGATAGTTGTAAGTCCAGCAGTTGGGTGGTTTATCCTCTATTGTGGAGGTAAACCTTATGCCCACCTGCCGCTTAGATTTAGGTCATGTTTTGGTTCTTACTAAAGGTCCCTAGATTTAGGATCCGAGGTAGTTGTTTCTTTCGGCCTACAAGCATAAATCCACACCTTAGGCATTTCCACAACCTTGTGTTGTTGGATTATAAGCCCTAACATTCTAATAAAATTTCAACTCAAAACTTATAAATCTCTTCAACTTCAAAATTATAAAGCCCAATTATAGGATAGATTGGAATGCTCACTAGGTTTCCTAGTATCATAAGCATTCCCTACTCATCTCATTTGGCTTCCAAATTAAGTCTCTCCATTTGATCCATCCCAATTGATTTTCTAAACACAACCAATTTATTGATAGTCTACCCTTGAAATCTTTGGAGATAATAATTGCCTACTTTAATCGAGAGTATTCTTAGGGAATTTCATTTCCTAAGATGTAATTAACTATGAGAGCTTGCCCCTATAGAGAACTTTAGAACCTAATTTAATATAAACCTTGCTTTATTCATCCATGTAAAGCAAGGAAAAATCTTTGGTACATTCGAAGACCCATCATACCTTAGGAGTCCTTATTAATTGATTAGGTCCATTGAAGGGTGATGCCTCTATCTTTTGAGATATTACATCATACCTTAATATCATACCTGATCATCTCAATAAGTACCCCATACGATGTGAGTGGTGTCCCCCATACACTTTCGAAAATAAACACCACACATACCCATATTTGTTAAATGAGAGTTTTATTTTTAAAACTAAACTAAAATCAAAACAATCAACATATAATTTGGACTTCACTTAACATATCCAAATTTGTTAAGAGAAGGTTCCCCTTTCCATTAAAAAAAAACTAAGATAGACAAAATACAATCAAATTCCATTTAACATACCCATATTTGTTAAATGGGAGTTCCATTTTCAAAATCAAACTAAAAATTAAAATATCCAACACATATTTTGAATTTCATTTAACATACCCATATTTGTTAAATGAGAATTCAATCCTTAAAATCAAAACAAAACCAAATATCAAACAAACAAACATATAAGTGAGTCCCATTTTAACATACCTAAATTTGTTAAATATGGGTCTCATTTCCAAACATCAAAACATATATTTGAACTTTATTTGGCATACCTAAATTTGTCAAATAAGAGTTCACCTTTGCAAAATAAAATCAAATAAACAAATATCAAACACATATTTGAACTCCATGTTAACATACCCATATTTGTTAAATGAGAGTTCTCCTTCTCAAACAAATCAACATATCAAACAAACAATAAACAATCATCAAGACAGAAAGATTTCAATTTTTTTTTCAAACATATAATTACACCTCACTTAGCATACAAAAATTTTCTAAGCCAAAATTCAAACAAAAAATAAACAACAAATACATCTCCAAAGGTCTCTCCCAAAATATTTGAAACCCCACTCAACATACGTAACTTTGTTGTATGAGGGTTCCAAATCAAATCAAAAATCTTATGGCAAAGTATCTCCTCAAATCTCTAAATCTCTCCAATATAATGAACCCCACCTAACATACCTAAATTTGTTAAGTGTGGGTTCAAATTCAAAAAATCAAATAAAAACTCAAATCAATAGTTCAAGGCAAGGATCTGACTCAATTCTATTTCAACAAATGCAGAGATACTAGGCCAGTAATTTTCTCTTTTTGCGATCAATCTTCAACCATGTATTTAGGCAAAGTGATCTTCTCTTTTCTCTCTGCTATGGATTTGTCCTTGGATCAAGCCATACTCATCACCACCATGCATGTGATCCAGTTTGGACGTGGCTTTGAGGCAGTCAGAGTCACATATAAGGGGCTAGCCCTCACCATTATCAGTAAGGAGGAAGTGGTAGGAAAGAAGCCACTTCTTCGTTTGGATGTTCAGTCCGATCTGGAGTTTTCCTCACTAAAGAGGATGGACACTGTGGTTCCTGTGCCCTCGTTAGTGCTAATTTTAGCATCAGTGCTAGTTTAGTCTATTACCCATGCTGCAATTCTAGTGAGGGCTAGCACCACCTCTGTTGTTCCCCTATCTATAAATGGGAAGGTTATCCTAGCTTCTAAGGTAGTCTATTCCATCTTCAAGGTTGGTACTAGTTCTCGCTCCACCTCGCTCACCAGGACACAACATCGCAAATAAACTGCAAGGTCAAGTGGCATTATGAGTGTGAGGTGAGGCAGGTAAATGATGCCTCTCATGTCGTTGAGGAGGGTTCTCCTCGTGAGACCTCTCCACTCTTGAGTGGTAGTAGGTTCCACCCCCTCTCAACCTCATAAGGAGAGGAGGACTACTACAGGATCATAACATCATGCTCGCTGCCTATAGAGTTAGAGATATCGCCTAATAGAGGAAGCCCTATGTCGGCATCATCTCTTCTCATAGAGCCCATGAATGCTCAAAGTTTGGCTTATTACATGACTTGAGGAGTTTGATTCCTAAGAGCATTAGGGGTCAGATTCATAGAGAGAGAGAGAGATAGAGAGAGCCGTGGAGGCTAGAGTCATGCCAAGTGCAAGTGAGAGAGAGGAAGTATATAAAAGGGTCTCGCTTGATGGATTTTGATTGACGCCTATCTCGATCATTCAGACAACATAGTTCTCATCAATGATGTCTGACACATGAGGAGATCTTTGGTAGAGAGTCAGTCAATGTCCTTACCATCACACTGCTCCACTCGCCGCCCACCACCACTGATCTAAGTTCTAGCATCCACAAATCCTATCAAGTCGATAAGCCCCGAGAGGTCATTTTCTTTGGTGATCTGCCTATGGCCCAAGGATCCCACTTGATATATTCCACCAATTAAGGCGAGATTGAGCTCATGTTTGACCTTCTACTTCAGCCATGGTTAGGATGGAGTGGCGATCCAAGAGCTTCATGGTCGCTCTACCTTCATGGTAGTTAGAGAAGGAGAGGATAGGGGATACTAACATAGTCCCCATGGTAGTGAGCCACTGTGAGTGCACCCCCCAAAGCATTCTTTATACAATGTGAGCATAATAGACCCACGCTCAAGTAAAGCGGTGTAGATGACCGCTCTATGATATCATAGGACTACCGCATGTAGTTAGAAGATTATTAGTAGTGATCACTGATGATGAGGGTCAATTTTTTGACCTCGAGGATGACATGTTGAAAACTCCACATGGTCGACATTTGAGGATCCCTACAAAGATAAGAGTCAGAAGGTACCATTGTAGATGGTGACACCTCTCACTCGACTTAACACCTCCTACACCAGCTCAAGTAGAAGGATGATCAGATTGACATGATGGTGAAGATGGTAGAAGAGTTGATGGCGGGTAAGATTCAGAACCCACTCGCCTCATAGCCTTCTTTTATGGTACACCACTTGAGTTGGTACATACCATAGATCATCCTAGGTGCACTCCCATAGATGATGATATTGATAGTTTACATAGGAAGGTCATAGATTGCGGAAGGTCATATATTGCACCTCCATGCATGAGAAGGATATCAAATATATGGTGGAACAATAGGTAAGGGAAGCATTGGCATAAGCTAGGGGGAGCTCATCTATTCCAAAGGGTAGACCCTACCAGGGAATTCATGAATAATCAAGGGTTTTGTGCCACCATCCTTAAAGATCTTTGATGGCAGTGGATCCCATGGTAACACATTGCATATTTTAGAGCTGACTGTTGCAACACAGGTGGCAGTGATGCACTCCTGTTCAAACTTTTTGTCAGCAGCTTAGGAGGGATTGCATTTAATTGGTATGCTAAACTGCCCAATGGTTCAATGAAGATCTTTGCTGATTTAGAGCATTTGTTCAACAAGAGATTCATAAGAGCTCAGTAAAGGGTGATTGTAGGTGGCCTCATTATATAAAAATAGAAATCTAATGAGTCCCTTGTTGATTACATTCTCAAGTGATGTAACCTGAGCATGAAATACAAACCACAACTGTCTGAACAACATGCCATTGAGATTTTGCTCAAGAATATCCATCGTCTGATCGCCTTCATGCCTAAGGGCTTTACTGTTAAGATATTTGAGAAATTAGTCAACAAGGTGGCTAGACAACAAGAGGAAGCCAAACAGTTGCCATTCTTAGACCAATCATCTAGGCCCAAGCCATAGAAAGTGTTTGAGAAGAAGCCAAGGATAGTTGTGTCAACAGACAAAGGAAAACAACCAGCTAGAGTTCAGTATGAGAGATCACGAGCTCAACAACCTCCTTTACCACCTCCTCTTCCACCACCTCGGCCATCATACCAGCCACCACAGCTGCCACAATGGCCACAACCATTATCATAGACTACTTATGAAGATTCATATCCAGTTAGTCTATTTTGCGATACTACATAGATTGAATAATCTATATTCATTCAAGAGGGAGGTAGTCAGGAAAATCTTTAAGAATCTCTTGAAGAAACCTGATTGTTAGTTACCAAAGCTTAAGAGGCCAGTGGAAGTGGGCAAGAGCAATGATCCTAGCTATTGCCCTTACCTCTAGATGTTAGGCCAAGCCTTAGAGGACTGTATCACTTTTAAGGACTGGCTTGAGTGTAGCTACAAATCGGGAGCCATATTTATCCTTAAGAAATATTTATTAGAATGACTATCCAGTTATGCTATAGTAATCCTTGGGGATACCACATCCTCTAAGGTTGTGATATCTATCCCATACCTCTAAAAGATCATTCTAAGATAAAGAAAATTCGTGGTGTCAAACCTCCAAAACCAAAAAAGGTTTTCTAGTTGCAAAGGACAACTCAGGGAAGGTTGATAGCCCAATAGCAGCATCAACTTACCACACTTGCTCAGGATAGTCTAGTAGCACAGCCACCGTCCAAGTCCAGTACTCTCTCCACCATCACAGCTACTTCCTCTGTTAGCTTCTCTTCTACTGGCAGGAGCATTGAATCTGTAGATAAGAGAACCACACCCCTTACTTCGCTTACTTTACTTGATTTCTATCATGTACCTCTTCCCAAATTAAAGAAATCAATGAAGAAGGCTGATTGAACTTATATTCTGTCTACTTCTGATGCTCTTGATTTTATTCTTATAGAAAGCTCTATGAGTTTAAATAATAATAATAGCTCTAACAATTTTGATCATTTCCTTTTTGATTCAGAGTCTTTCCTTCTCTAAATTAATCAGGTTCACCTCTTAAGATTGACTTGGAGTCAGCGGACTTCGAGGATCCCATAGGAGAAGTTGTAGGTATGCCCAATGAGCAGGTATAATTCTCCATGAATTCTTTATTCCATGAAGTCACTGAAGTCAACCTATGCAGTGACAAAGTTCTACCTCCTAGGGTAGCACCTAAAGATAAGGGTAAATAAGTCATTACTTTCATTGAGCAGATAGCCCCTCCACAGGATGCTCCACCCACAGATATGCTTGTGGAGGACTAGCCTAGATTTGATTACAATGTCCTAGCTCATATTAGAAAGTTGCCAACTAGGTTAAGCATATATGACACCCTTGTCTTATCTAGAGGGATGAGAGAATCTCTAATAAAGAACTTACTTGATCCCGAGATATGCCTAGAACAAACTTGGAGAGGAGGCACACTACCAAAGACATCTTAGGAGTTACATTCATGAATACTTACTTCTTGGGATGATCAAAAGCACAACCGCCCTCTTTACATTATAGTGGATGTTGGTAGATACATGCTATCAGAGTTCTGTTGACCCGCATATCAACATCATGAGTCTAAGAACCCTTGCCTACATGAGGATCGACATCTCCAAACTCCAAAAGGAGAAGATGATGTTGAAAGAATTTAATGAATAAGGTAAGAGGCTGGTTCTATGCACCGGAGATTGATGATTGAAGATTGAGTTTCACATCATGACTCGATACATCTTTCAACTTTTGGTAGACCATGGATACACGAGAACAACATGCCCATCCTCTACATCAAGAATGAAGTTCATGAGAGGTGGAATTGAATATTGTCAAAGAGATCTCAACCATTTTCAAGACATGAGGTTGATATATGAGGATGCTACTACCTCCCCAAAACCAAAAAAGTCTATTCTAACTTAGCCAAAATCATGGGACCAAAAGAAAGAAAAGAAAAAGAAATAGAAAAAGAAAAAGAAAAAGAAAAAGAAATAGAAAAAGAAAAAGAAAAAGAAAAAGGAAAAGAAAAAGAAAAAAGAAAAAAGAAAATAAAAGGAGGAGAATAGACTGGGAGGATGTAGAGCTGAAGTTAATTCCACCCACGCCATTACTCCATTTGAGCAAGTGGGTAGATGACCCTCCATTGAGGGAGAGAAAATCCTAGGTGCTGGGCAAGACCTCCTTATTGGCCACCCAATAGGAGATATGTCTTAGCTACCAGGAGTACACATGCTATCCATATAGACTTAGAATCTAGTTCAAAGGATGAGTCCTATATAATTATCACACCAGCTAGCTCTTTCTTGCAGTAGATTCCCTTAGAGGTGACACTTGAGCCAGACAATGATGAAGAATGGGCTCCAAAGAAAAGCATAAGTGTATCCAAGTCTTTAAATAGTTAGGCATGGGGAACTTATAACCCACTTTCTCAAAAGTTGAGGGTTTGGTAGTTAAGGAAGCTCCCAAATCATCCATGATGTGAAGACTCAGGTTTTTTTTCTAACATCATCCTAGGTCAAGAAGTTGATGTAGAACTTGAATTCATATAAAGATTTAAGAACTACCTTTTGATTGGTACTCACCTTGGTTTATTATTTAGCAAAGAAGACCAACATAACTTGGTCTAAAACATAAAACTACTTCAAAAGAATATGGGACAACAAATGCAAGAATTCTCAATCAAGATTAGGACTAGGCCTTAGCATGATAGGCCTAGTCAATGATGATGACCATTGCTTAGTCATCACCAATCATTTAGAATATGATAGGTTCTTTTCAAATCACATTAACCCATATAAGGAGGTGTGCTTAGAAACTTCAGATGATCCAGATGATTTCCAAGTCAAAGATGCACCATCAGAGTTCAAAGAGGAGATAAAGTCAACCATCGATGAGCTTAAAGAAATCTGGGAGCTAAAAAAATCCATGACCGACATACATCAGTTCCCTGTTGAGTGAAATTGAAACCAATGACTTATTTAGGGTACTCATTGAGTTTCATCATGAGGAGTTGAAGAGATGTTTGGATTTTTCAATAGTGATCCATAAACTAGCAAGAAAATAGTATTAACTATCAAGCAAGCTCCTAGATGCATGCAATTAGACATTAAATAAATGGTCATTTCTAAAATCAAGAAACTGATCGATGGTGGTTTTATCGGAGAAAATACCCCATAGGTTCATTTGAAAAGAATGTCCAAATTCACATATGCATCAATTTTAGGGATCTAAATAAAGCATGTCCAAAAGATGAATTTCAACTACCAATACTAGAACTGATGGTTGATATTGCCTCATCTCATGTTGTCTTCTCTTTCATGGATAGCTCATCTAGATATAAGCAAATAAAGATGGTCACCGAGCATGAAAGAAACACTACCTTTAAAACCCCGATCGGAATATATTTTTTATAAGGTCATGCCTTTCGGCCTTAAAAACACTAGTGCCACATACCATTGGGCCATGACCTAAATCTTCGATGAACTCATTCATCATCAAGTCGAGTGCCATGTCAATGATCTCATGGTCAAAAGTAAAGAAAAGGAAGACCATCTCTTTGACTTAAGAGTAGTTTTCGAATGGTTAAGGCAATTTATCCTCAAAATGAATCCATTGGAGTGTGCATTCAGAGTAGCTTCAGAGAAATTCCTTGCTTTTGTTGTCTTACATCATGAAATAAATCATTCAAAGAAGATTAGATATTAGAATTGCCCCCCCTAAAAGTCTAACGCAAGTGATCATTCCAAACGGCAATTCTAAGATGATTTATATCCAACCTATCAGGAAGATTCTAGCCATTCCTAGAACTTGACAAAAAGGATGCCAAGTTCAAGTGGGATGATAAGTGCCATCACACCTTTGAAGACATCAAGCATTTCTAATGACAGCCAGCCTAGAATATCTTGAAAACCTGATACTCTACACTGGTTCATTAAATGATTCTCTTGGAGCTTTGTTGGCCCAAACCAAAGACAAAGGGAAGAAAAATGCTCTCTATTATCTCAGTCATCGTCTAATCCCTGCTGAGGCAAATTAACCACCCATTAAGAAGCATTGCCTAGCTTTAATCTTTGCATCCCAAAAGCTACGACACTATATGCTTTCTCATAAAGTGAACTTATCTCTAGAATCAATCCACTGTAGTATCTCATGACACATATGTATAAAAATTTAGCCTTTCAAATCTGGGAGAAAGAGGCAAGAATGTTATAAAATTCATCTTTTAGGACACATGATCCAGTGATGTACTTATTCGTGTGATCGTATGTCATCAAAAAATAGTATATCTTTGAGAGATAGAAGTCACTACCCTTTAATGGACCTAATCACCTCAATAAGGACTCCAAAGATGATGGGTCCATATAAGAGATTCTTCCCTACTTTACATGAAAAAGTAAATGAGGGTTTATTTTAAACTGTTCGTTTAAGTTCTCTATAGGGCAAGCCCCATAGTTAATTACATCCTAAGGAATGGAGATTTAGAAAACTCTATTAAGGTAAATGATCATTGTCTTCAAAGATTTCAATAGAAAAAGACTAGCAATCAATTAGTTTATTTTTGAAAGATCAAATGGGATTGATCAAAGAGGAAGTTATTATTGGAGCCAAAATGGAAGATAAGTAGGAGATTCTCATGATGCTAAGAAACCTAACGAGCATCTCAAACTATCGTACGGTTGGGCTTTACATTTTTGAAATTAATTTAGTTTATTTGAGTTGCATTTTTTATTAAAAATTTAGGACTTATGATTCTTTAACACAAGATTAAGGAAATACCTAAGAGGTGAGGATTTAAGCTTATGGTCTACAATGGGGAGAATCAACCTCAGAACCTAAGTCTAGGGAGCTTTGGCAATGGCCGAAAGAACAACCTAAATCTAAGGCGAAAAATGGGTATTGTGTTTGCCTCCATAAGAGAGGACAAACCACCCGACTGCTTGGACTTACAACCTCCTGAACTAACTCCTCCTATGATTTTAAATACATGTAGGCAAGTCATTATGCTTATGCAAGATAGCTAGGCTATTATTATTTAGAAAGAGACTAAGTCCTTAAACTCACTCCCTAAAGAGACTAGATCATGTAAAGGGCATGCTTCAAATGACCTAAATCTAATGCAAATTTCATTTTATTTTCATTTTTGGACAATTATTTTGACTCAGCTAATAGGATTCATATGCCTAAATGCATGAGAAATAGAGTTATTGGCCAAAATCAGAAGAGGAGGTGTGTTTCCACCAGCTCTCAAAGCCAAGTTCTGGCAAAGGTGGAAACCCTCCAATCAAGAGTGAAATAAGTTGCTGTTGCGCATGATATTATAAAAGAAATACTCATCCAACAAAGAGGTTTCTAATTCTTTTATCTTGATTTTAAACCTAAGCTTTAGGTTTGGTTATGAGTTTTTATTTATAATTTTGTGTTGTTAAGTTTAGTAAATGATTCATTTTGTTCTAGGAGCCTAAGCCACATCTAGGCCATACATAAAGCAAGGAAGAAACTAGAAAAAGATTCCACTTAATGCAAAAGCTAAACAAATCATCAATCAATTTATAAAGCTAATCAAAAAGAATAAAAGGTGGGTGGTCGCACCACCGCATAAACCAAAAAAATAAATTAAAAAGCTCTACCCTTATACAACCTAGATTACAAATAAATTAAATTATAATTAAGCAAGGAATTCATTGTTATAGGGGTCTTCAAGTTTTATTTCTTCTTTCTTCTTTGGTTCTTTCTTTTGGATGGTTGGAAGGTGGATGCTCCAAGGCCTCACATGGTGCATAAGATAGTATATTATGACCAATGCTCATCCTAATCCCCATAGCAATCATTGCAAAATCCTAATTTCATAAATTTACATGAATATGAAAAGAATGGAAATCTAAACTAACACCTACAAAATAAAGATTAGCTAAAACAAACCACACAAATCCAAAGCATGTATATTGGACTTATCACCCCACACATGGGTGACTAAGTCCACCTAGCCTATTGGATTATGCTTAGGGTATAAGCACAAGCAAAAGCATTTATATTTTATTTATGATAGCACCTGCAAGCACAATCCCGCAGAAGATAATGGTTAGACTAAGAGCATCCTACCATTCATTCTACAAGCATAACCCTAACATCCAGTAAAATATATATATCATAAAAAACAAACATCAAACCATAACCGCCCTAACCTAAAGCTAGAAGTGACTTAGCTAATGTGTGTGCTTTGAAGGTTTGTGTGGTATGCTTAGCTATGGCTTTAGTTCAAATTTTCTAAGTGTGAAAAACATGTTCAACTTAGAGGAGGGTTTCATTTAAGTTGTTTAATTATTTTGGGTTGATTTTATTTCATATTTTGATTAAGTTCAAGTGAATCCTACAATTAATTACTAAGTTATAAAGAGAGAGAAAGAGAAGAGAACTTCTCTTCCTTCTAACCTAAGTAATTTCTAAAGTAGATTCACATTTTAGTTTTATTTAGTGAATGTTTTGATTAAATATTTTAATCCTAAGTTTAGATGAACTCTAAACCTATTCAAAAGAAAGGCATTTTAAGATTAAATAAAATGAATCAAATTCACAAAATACATCACTTCATTTCTTTCCCAACATGTAACATGCATATGAATGAGTCCTAAGCATATATACATACAAATGAGAATATTAACACTTTATGATGCATAAGTAATTATTTAAGAAATTTAGAAGTTTAAGATGCATGATTTTCTTAAGTAGAAAAGGGTTTCTTTTATCCAATTTTCACATGCACACATGAAAGTAAGAAAGGCATAAGTGAGCATTTGTTAACAGAGGTGTAAGGTACAAGACCTACTTATACTTAAAGCCTCACAACTGGGTTGTCAGACTAATATACCACTTTTCTTAAATACAAACATATGTATAAAAGAAATGAAATGGAAAGATGCAAAAGTATTAATTGGATTTATTTTGTTTATGAATTTATGTGTGCAAGCATAGGTAATCCTTCTTAAGTGATAGCATAGAATGAATAGATGGAATTAGGCAAGTGTTAGGTTCTTTTCAAATGAACCATATCTTACCAAATCCTATTCAAAACTATATCAACATAAAAAAGAGAAGGAAAACCTACTAAGCACATCCTTTATATCTTACTCACATGCAAGCTTATAATTAAAATATAAGTAGCATACTTTCGATTTGATAATTGATTTATATTTTGAAAATAATTTGAATTTAATAGTGATAATAGCCACTCATATTTTACTTTAGCCAACACATGCAAATTTGACATAAAGTAAACAATTTCATTTTAAATTTGAATTTGAAAAATATGATGCATGAAACCACATGACATATAATTTAACATGTTGGGAAAGATCAAAGTAATGAAAGCAAACACATTCACTTTAATTAAATCCTAAAGACATTCTTATGAAATAAGAATTTTAAAATAAATCAAAGTTTTCAATGTGATTTTTGTTTAGTTTTAAGTTTGATTTAATTTTGAAAATGTGAGTTGAGTTTGCTATCCTAACCCATTCCCACATGTGTTTGATATTTTTGTTTAATTTTAGATGATTAGATTCATTTTATTTATTAATTAGGTTAAGGTATGAATTAAAATTAACCCCACCTACACCACCTTAGCATAGTTAACCAATTATGAGCCAATGAGATGACATAAAACTCACAAGGAATTTAAATAAAATGCACCTAAGAAAAGGCCTAATGCAATTTGGCTCATGATTAATGGTTAATTAAGCTAAGGGGTTTAACTTAAGTAATTTCAAAACACCCCTTCACATATGAATTGGTTTGATTTCTTTAAACTTAGGCTTAAACACCCAAGCATCTACCCAAAGTAGATTAATTAAGTTCTAAAGTTTTAGAATTTTAGAAATTAATTAAGGGATAATTAATGAATTAACCCCATTAAGAGAGATTAAGGAAAGAAAAGGGGTTTAGGGAATAGCTTAGGGAAATACCCCAAAATTATTCCCTAAACCTCCTATTCATTGGATCTAACCTTAATCAACCTCAATGGATTAAAACACTAATCCAAACCCCAATTATCCTTAATTACAAGGAGGTAATTAGAAACACATTTTCACCCCAATTAAACCTTCAATAAATCCCAAGAAAATTAGGGGATGTAGAGGTCATCCCCTAAAAAATACCCAAGAAGTTTTGGATTAATCAGACATTTAATTAAGAGGTAATTAGTAAAATATGATTTCCAATTTAACCTAAAAGCAGAGAAAAGAATAATTCAAAATCATTGAAATTATTTTAAAATATTTTAGATTGAATTATCTTTCCATAGTATTTATTTCATATTTTTTAATTTTATTGAGAGATATGAATTTTAGAAAATCGAGATTAATTAAATTAATTAAATTTAACTAATCCCTGCTCACAAGTACACGCAAGGCTGATGCACTTTACATGCATCACGTGGTGAGCTTAAATGTCACATCCATGGTGGCGGCATGCACGTTTATCCTCGCCGTTGATCAAAGATCGATGGCCCGGATCATCCCGGTTAAAGGATAAATGATTTCTAAATGTGGGAATAATCTTCGCCCATCCAAAATGCATGGATGGCCCAGATCCAAGTTCTTCCCCAGGTTAGAGACCATCCATGATCAAGGGAAGATCGCTGATTGAGCTCGGATTGAAACAAAATTGTTCCCACACCATCTAAAGCTAATAAGAAGCATATCCAATGGTGGATTTCATCTTGAAAATTTCTTTCATAAAGACCAACACCTCCTATGCTTGGTGGTCAAACCATACCGAGGTGATCACCGTCTTGATGGAGGTAGTTTTTCTAGTGGAGACAAGCCTGCTGAAATTTTAGCCTCGAGTTGAGTGGATCTCTATGGACCAACACTTGATCTCCTTTATTTGATCCAATTCTCCTCCTTGTTATGGGAATTGAATGAGCTTGAGTGCACTTGATTGATCCCGAAGTGCAAGAGGAATTGTAATTGGGTATGGAGAAGTTGAAGATTCAAAGGAGCTCCCTATTTTCAATGGAGAAAATCAAGAAGCTATTTTAAATCCTCTTAGAAAGCTTGTGAGGGCACTCAATCTTCCTAACACTCTATGCTTTAATCAATGAAATGTTAATTTTGAGAATTAGGGGAGTATATCCCTGACAATCTTGCCATTTGTTGCAATTGACCATTGAGGGTTGTTTGATATGCTAGTTTGTACATGGTCGTTTGAGGCTTGAGTGGATTGCCAACCTCCATGTGCATCAAATTGAGTGGAGAGGATTTGAATGTGCCAATTTGACCCATGGGGTCTTGGCCTTGGGTCCATTTGTGACCCAAACCCATTGTTGGGTGCACCACTCTTAGGTCCACTTGAGCTATTAGAAGGCATCAAGTGATATGAAGAGGGTACCAAATTACATGGATTAGTCCATTTGTTCTATGGCCTAGGGTAGATGGTCATTTTGTGATTTTTCAATTTGGATATGTTGGGTATGTGAAGAAACTAGGTTTGGCCAAGTTTTGTGAGGTTTGGCTCATGTTGACCCATTTAAGTCAAAATCAACTTGGGTCAAGTTGACCAATTGGTCAAATTGGGTCAAACCAATGGTTGGGTCAAGTTCATATGACCATTTGAAATATTTTGGTGGCTTTGGTTTGATTCAATTTGGATTAGTTTTGAATTTGGCTCATATGATTTCATTTAGGTCAAATGGGTCAAGTTGACCTATTTGACCCATTTGACCTATTTGAGGTAGGTCAAGGGTAGGTTTAGGCTTGGTTAGTCATATGAGTGGTATTTTTGTTTCCAATCAATTTTGGTTAAGTTTGAATTTGGCTCAACATGACCCCTTTTAGGTCAAGTTGGGTTCAAGGTTAATTGGGCTAGGTTAGGTTTAGTTGGCCAATTGAGGCTTTGGTCAAGTTCAACAAGTGATTTGGAATGAACTTGACCCATTGGTTTCAATCAATTTGGCTTAGATCAAGTTTTTGACACATTTTGACTTTTAGGTCAAGTTGGGTCAACTCAAGTGGCCAATTGGCTAGGTTAGGCTCAAATGTTGACTTGGTCAAGTTCAAACATAGGTCATGAATGAACTTAGATCAATGGTTTCAATCAATTTGGCCTATGGTGGAATTTCTAGTTTCATTTTGGCAGTGTTGACTTGGTCAACCCTTAGTTTGACCCAATTTGATTGATTGATCATCCCATGATGATTGTTGATCATGATGAGAGGTATATGAGTTTGATTCAATCCAATTTGGTTAGGATTAGAATTTGGCTCATAAGGGTACTTTAGGTCACTTTGGGTCAAGTGAGCCTGGGTCAAATGGTTTGTCAAAGCTTGATTTGAGTTTGATTGAACTTGTATATGGACTTATGATTGAAATATAAATCCATTTCAAGTGGTTTGAAGTCAAATGGTTTTGATCTTGATAATTTCATATTCAAAGGAAGAATATGAAAGGATTTGGTTTGATTTTGAATTGATTTTTTTTTTGATTGATTATGACATAGTTGATTGAATCATGAAGAAAAATCAAGAGTTTGGCTTGATTTGAAGTTGATTTGGCTAAGTTCAAGATTTTGACTTGAAAGGCTTAGGTTGATTTTGAGAATTTGATTTTTGGAAGGTTTGATTGTTTAAATTTATATTTCATTTATATATGTGAATATAAATGAGAATATAAATGATCATGAAAAATTTGATTTGAAGTGATTTGATCATGATTTAGGTTACATTAAAAGAATTTAAAGGACTTGAAAATTTTGAGATTTAAATTTTTGAATTTGATTTGATTGATGAATTTATATTTCATTTATATATGTGAATATAAATGAGGATATAAATGAATTATGAAAAAATCCCATGAATTTACATTGATTTGATCATGATTTAGGCTAAGTCCATTAATGGAAAATTAAGGACTTAAGAAAATTTTAAATTTGGAATTTAATTTGAGGATTTGATTTGATTGATTTATATTTATATTTCATTTATATATGTGAATATAGATGAGAATATAAATGAGTGAGAAAATCATGAGTTTGAATTGATTTGATCATGATTTAGGCTAAGTCTTTTGGGAAAATTAAAGGACTTAGAAAAATTTTGAATTGATTTTGAATTTTGAGTTTAGTTTGATTGGTTTGAATTTATATTTCATTTATATATGTGAATATAAATAAAAAATATAAATGAATTATGAGAAAATCTCAAGATTTGATTTGATGATTGATTGGCTAAGTCCTTAAAGGAAATTTAAAGGACTTAGAAATTTTGGACTGAATTTCATTCATGGGTTTCATCAGATTTCAATCATGGATTTCAATCATGAGTTGATTTAAGTTTGGAGAAAATCAAATAGAATTGATTTGGAGTTTGACTTGAAGGAAAGTGAGGAAATGGTTCAAGCTAAGGGTAGCAAATTTCCTAACACCCCAAGGCATGACCTATTCCTATGGCTAACTCTTCTAAGTCTCAAGGCTAAAAGTGTCCACCTAATCACTAGGTGTCTTAAGACTAAAGAACTCTTAAAGTCTAAGAGAAGTCATATGTCTAAGATGGAGGTGTTGAGAGCTCATTCTAAAAATGAGGTCAACAAAGGGCGCCCAATAGGTGTGGTGTGATTGACAAGGAACACCACATGTATTGGTGTTGATCGAAACGATCAATAACACTGAGAGTTCACAAGCACTAATAGAAACAATCTATCCCTAACCCAAGGTGTAGAAAGAATCCAGAGCTTAGTGCAATGTGACTGTACTTATGTCCAAGACATAAGAGAGAGAAGAATCCACTAAGGGATAGAGTGTGAACCTTCCACTAGGGAAGCAGATTCAAGTCATCTACAAGGGGATGAGAAGGGTTGATTTGATTGGAATCTCACTGAGGACAAAAAGGATTTGCTTAAGTTTCATTGGGGAAGAGGTTGAATTTATTTCAATTTTGTTAGTTTGAATTTTTTGAGATGAACCATTGGTTTGAGGATGCACCGAGTAGAGCCATGGAGGCAAGACCTAACTCATTTACCAATCCAAAGGGGTAGTCTACTAAACACATAGTAGGACTAGCCAACCAAAGGGATGCCTTTCGGTATGTAATGGACTTAAGAAGAAAGCATATTAGACTCATCCTCAAAGTAGAGATTGTTGGGGTAATCTATTGGCAAGCAAATTGAACCCAACCTAGGTCGAATTATTGAGTGAATGGGGACTTAAATCAACTCAAAGATAGTCAAGACAAATTTCATTTTTATATTTGTTTATTTTGATGGATTCATTTGTGATGGATCACGAGAAGGAGCTTATATTAGCCTAGACCTATCTTAGATTTATCAAACCAAAGGGAGTAGCTTCCATGGGAGAACTATCCAACCAAAGGAGTGCCTTTCGCTTTGCAATGATCAAAGAAAAGAAAGCTCGAGGACTCACATCTTCCACTAAAAGATCACTGGGTGATCGATTGCTGGGCAACAAATTGAACTCGACCTGGGTCGCCTTTTATGCAACAATCATGCTAGAAAGAATGCATCATTACATCTTTCAAAGAATGACCGGGTAACTCGCATGGAAAAATAGATTGAACGACCTAAGGGTGACTACAGAGTGAGTACCCGGATTTATCTCAACTCGTGTAGTCACAATTCTATAGGGAGTTCTCACACGCCTCTAAAGATAGATGCCCGCTTGGGAAAAGGGCCTTTTGGGGGCTTGAATTCTTAATCCAAAAGTGAATTAATTTTGTTTGTTTTGTTTAGTTTGTTTTATCATGGACCTATTAGTTTGTGAGAGATCAAACTGAGAAGGAGCTTATATCAGCCTAGACCTATCTCAGATTTAATGAACCAAGGGAGAATGCATCCACCTAACAAATTCTCCAACCACGTGGCTACTAGGAAAGGGGAACCGTCAATCCAAAAGTAACCTGGTAGTGTCTAAATGGGGTCACAAAGGACTTGATCCAAATAGAGTGCCACAGGGATGGGCGCTTTTTAATCCAACACCCTAGAAGATGACATGGCTAGTATATCCAATAGGTATTCAATGTCCAACTCAAGGAGAAAGCTTGGGACTCACCGCCAAGAGTGGTGTACTCACGGGTGAGTCACGCCAACATAGTGAACATCAACCAACCTAAGGTGCCCATGATTTGCAACAATCAGCCTAGAAGAAAGCTCGGGGACTCACATCCTCATAAGGGAGTCGATTATGGGATAGACCAATAAAAGCTATCGACCTAGGCACTATGAGTGAATGCCACCGGGGACTTATATCAACTCAAAAGTAGTCAAGAGGAAAGGAGCAAGGGGACTTATCCTAAACCTCAAATATACTCAACCTAGTTAGAGCATGATGGCTAGTTCAAGAAGAAAGCATGGACTCACATCTTCTTAAACAAAGTCAACATGAGGTAGCTTATCTCGGTAGTGAAGACTACCATACTAACAAGGTGCTTATTTGTAATGATCAAGTTAGAAGAAAGTGGGGACTCACATCTTCCAAAAATGACCACCGGGTGACATTAGCAGGTAGCAGACTGACCTAGAGAAACTAATGAGTGAGTGCCATAGAGGCTTGCACATCAAAATAGAGAAAAAAGATTTGTGTTTTGTTGTGCATGTGTTAAAGGAATAGATGCCTCTGGGGACTCTTACACCTAGTTAAACACTAGGTTTGAAACAATGCCAAGAATGGCCCATGGGTTCTCACCAAAAAAAGGATGCCTTGGTTCTCTACACCTATTCTAATAGCACGAAGATTGTGTTTGTGTTAGAAAGAGGGATAGATGCCACTAGGGGACTCTTACACCAACCCTAGAAGAGATGTTGATGAATGGAATTTGCAAGACAAGCAAACAAAGTAGCCCATTAATAAGCATCCTCCTTGGATAAGATCCTCTTTATGACATGTAGGCCTTCCCAAGTGGGTTCAAACTTGCCTCCCATCTTTGATGGGCAACAATTGGTCTCCTTAGACTAACACAAGTTCTCCTACTGGAAAGACCTAGGGAGACCCTTGTTGTGAGCTTGAATCATTTTGGCCTTGTACAACTCGAGGTTTTGCACCTAGACTTTCCTCCAAACCTTCGAAGCTCTTCTAACTAACTTTGCATTCTCTCTAGTGATCTTGTTACCCAATGCTATCCTTAGTGATGGGAGTTGAACTTCTAAAGGGAGAACAACCGCTTCCATACACTAAGAAAAATGGGTAGTGAGTTGGAGTTCTGATGGTGCCCACACAAGGCTTCAACCAACTCATTCCACTATCATATTATCATCAAGAGTCTTCTTAGATCTGGATGAGAGTTTTATTGAATGCTTCTAAGCCATTTGCTCTAGTAGATGGTGGAGTATCTCCAATCTATACCGTCTTCGCAAAGTGTGATCTTCATGCTTTTGAATGCACCATTATCGATATAATTCATTGAGGCACTCAACCTATATATGATATGGTTCTAAAATGAAGCAGAGTGACCTCTGAGTGGGATGGCTTCACCACTTGGAAAAGTAGTCTGGCGCCTAAGATGAATCGATGCCCTTGGAAGAAGGAGGATCGAACATACCTACAATGTTGGTACCAACACTCAAATGGCCATGAGCCAATGTAGGGTGTAGAATGTTGGGTGGTTGGTGGAGGACCACACGCACCACATCGATGGCATCTCCTAGCTACATCCATGCAACTGCAATCATCGGCTAGTAGTATCTCTTTGATCTTCATCTTCATCTTCGACGGATTGATGTGCTCATAGACTGAATGTACCTTGGTTACAATGCCATGCTTGTTTGTCTAAATAATGTAACCACATTTGGTCAAAGGACTCGATAGGTGCCATCAACAAGAGCATAGAGAGAGCTCTGTTTCACCCGATGGGCTTGTGACTTTCTTGAGGTAGTTTGTCTGTGGTTAAGCAATCTATGAATGGTTGCCTCCAATCTAGCTCCTTGTCTTTTTTGGCAACAACAACCTTTCATTAAAGAGAAAGTCTCTCGATGAGTTCAACATCAATAAGGGATAGGACTTGTCTATTTTGAACCCTTATTGAAATGGACTCATCTTCCGGACATGCCAATTCTTTGCAAGTTTGGCCAAGGCATCTCTTATCTCGCCGAGGAACCTTGTAGATGGTGACTCGTGAATTTGGGGCCAACAGCTTCATGGTATACGTAGTAATGATGAAGCTTGGGTTTGAGAACCTGGTAGACCCATCAACTGGTTGATGACCAAGAGAATCCCCAAAGATGTTGATGCTCTTGATATTGATAGTGATGGCTAACCGCACAACAATCAAAGCCTCATACTTGTTGGTGTAGGTTGGAAAGATAGTATGAGAATCTCATCACATCACGCTTGGAGTTAGAGAACTATTCCTACCGCCTCGGAGAATAGATCATGGTGCTTCACCTTAAGAAAAGAAGCACCATCAAAATACATCTCCCATCATTGCCAACCTCCCCTAAGTTCATGATTTGTTCATTGGAGATCATCACTAAGCGGAGAATCAAGTGAAGTGGGTGTTGCTAAGAAATGCACTAGTGTCTATCTTTTACCACACTGAGGGGTACGAATGTGATATCAAACTGTGAGAGAATCATGGACCAATGAGCCAAACATCCAGATAGTGTTGGCCGTGTCATGAGATACTACAGTGGATTTATTTTGGAGATCAAGTTCACCTTATGAGAAAGCATATAATGTCATAGCTTTTGGGAAGCAAAGATCAAAGCTAGGCAATGTTTCTCAATAGGTGGATAGTTTGTTTCACAGAATCGAATGATGAAGAGGTAGAGAGTGTTCCTTCCCTTCATCATTGTCTAAAGAGAGCAGAGAGTCATCCAATGCGAGTGTAGAGATGAGTGGCCTACCCGTGATAGGGGTTGCTAGAACTGGTGGCTTCAAAATACTCTTGATGTCTTCAGCATCTAACACTTATCATCCCACTTGAACTTGGCATCCTTTTGATAAGTGCGAAATGGCTTGCATCTCCGATAGGTTTGAGATAAAGCATCTTAGATATGCCACCATCCTTGAAAGATCCGAAGGAGTTAAACTCTTAGGAGGTGGCATTTCTAAGATAGCTTTGATCTTTTAGATCTATTTATATTCCTCAATGTCAAACAATAAACCCAAGGAATTTCCCTGAAGCTACTCCGAATGCACACTTCAAGGGATTCATTTTGAGGTTATATTATCTTAACCATTCAAAACTACTCTCAAGTCAAAGAGATGGTCTTCCTTTTCTCTTGACTACTAGATCATCAACAAGACTCAACCCGATGATGGATGAGTTCATTGAAGATCCGAGTCATGGCCCATTGGTATGTAGCACCAAAGATTTTTAAGAAAAGGCATGACCCTATAATAAGATTCGACGGGGTTCAAAAAGTAGTGTTTCTTTCATCTTTAGAGACATCTTGATTTGGTTATAGATGACCCATCCATGAAAGAGAAGACGCATGAGATGAGGCAATGTCCACCATTAATCGTATAGGAAGAGAAACTCATCCTTACATGCCTTGTTTAAGTCCCTAATTCCATTCTTCTTAATTGGGACAACACTAGCTAACCGTGTAGGATATTTTTCTTCCGATGAAACTAGCATCGATCGCTTTGACTTAAAAAAATGACCTGTTGTTCAATTTCTAATCGCATGCATCTAGGAGCTTGCTTAATGGGGTAGCATTAGGATCTATTGCTAGCTTGTGGACTGCTACATCAGGAGATAATCCATGCATTTCTTCATAACTCCATGCAAGTCTTTAAACAATAGCCTAACTAAGTCATTGGTTTCTTCTTCATTCAATGAACTGATGTATGTGGGAGTGATTTTCTTCTATCTCGAGGTTGATTTCTTTTAGCTTGTCGATTATTGAATGAATCTCCTCTTCAAATTTTGGCGGTGCCTCTTTGACTTGGAGATCATCCGATCATCTAAGTTTCTAAACACACATTCTCATAAGAGTTGGGGATGTGTGAGAAGAACTATCGACTCCAAATGGTTGGTAATAACTAAGCAATCTTTCATCATCGAATGGACCCACTATAAATCCTACCCGCTTGATCATGCTTCCTCAGTATTCCATAGCTTTTGAAGTACTGACATGCTTGGACCATGTGAGGAACTAAACCTTTCAGATAAGATTTTGAACACAAGGTGAGTAAAAGTCAAAAGGTAATTCCATTAATTCTTTAAAGTATCCTCCTCAAGTTCTACATCAACTTTAGACTTGAGGATGATGATCCCAAAAAGAACTCTTCTACTTCATGTCACTTGGAAGACTTAGGGACTTCCTTAACTACTAAACCTTCAACTTTTCGAGATGTAAGTGAGGTAAGAGCTAAGGTTCCCAACTACTTCCTAATAGTTTCACATAAACCAAATTTGAATACTTTGCTTTACTTGGAGGCCTGGTCTTTATCTCTGTCTGGATCGAAAGTCACCTCCTATAAAACCCATTGAGAGGGGTTGCCTGGTATACTAATCACATTAGACTCATCCTCTGAGGGATTCCAAGTCTATGTGAATAGGGGGTACTCCTATGAACAACACCACCACTCTAATGGCCAACTAGGGGTCTCCCACCTGAACTACCTCTCTACCGGTGGAGGTTGAGCCATCTACCCACATGTCCATATGATGGAATGAACTATGGGTGGAATGTGATATGTGATCTATTTCTTCTTCAATTTCTTGTTCACTTGGACTTTATTTTTTCTTTTCATTTTCTTTTATCTTTTATTTTTTCATTTTCTTTTTCTTTTGGTTTTGCATTTGAATTTTGTCCAAGTTCATGAGAAAGGGTGTTTTGAGGAAGATAGTAGGTCACATCCTCATAAATCTCAACCTCTCTAACTGAAAATGGCTTTTCATCTCCATTGACACGGTATTCAATTCCATCTTTTCTGAACTTGATGCACTGATGAAGGGAGGATGGAATCTTGTTCTGATGTATCCAAGGCCTACCAAGCAAAGCAATGAATGAAGTATTTGAATCAATGATGTAGAACATGGCTTCAGTCTTCTAGTCACTATCTCCAAAGGTAATAATATAGAACCTAAAGCTCACTCACCTTGGTCATTGAATCCTCTCAATATCATCCGATTGCCTCGAAGTGTAGAGATGTCGATCCTCAAATAGGCAAGGGTCTTTAGACTCATAATGTTCACTGATGCACCAATCCATGAGAATTTGGCAAGTCTAACCTATCCATGTCATGATGTAGGGGATGGTTGTGCTCCAAGTCCCAAGAAGGTCTTCATGTGAAGGTGATCCTTGAGCTTCTTTTGCATAATGTGCTTCCTCACTATGCGAAGTTGAGCTAAGCATATTTCAAGATCAAGGAGAGCCTTGATTAGTGATTCCCTCATCTCTTTGATAAGACAAAGGCATCATATATATGCTTAGCTTAGATGGAACTTTCTTAGATGAGAAAGGATTGTAGTCCACCTTCTGTCTTCCACAAGCATATCCAAGGGTGGAGCATCTGGAAGGGCTTCGATCTTCAGCACAATGACTTGTTTCCTCTATCTTGAGGTGCTACCTAGAGGTAGAACCTTGCCACTAGGGAGGTTGACGATCTCTGAGGGTGGTAATGGAAGGTTCTACCGCACATTAGCTCACCTACAACTTCTCCTATGGGACCCTCAATATGATTCCAAGTCTATCTCAAGAGGTGAACTCATAGTATTCGTGAGTTGGAAAGTCCAACTCAATCAAAAAAAAGAGAAGATTAATTATAGTTATTTTGACTTGAAGAGTTATCATTAGGAATAGAAGAAGATAACCCATCAGAAGTGACACATATGTAATTCAAACTAGCTTTATTCTTCAATTTCTTGGAATTATTTGGAGGTACAAAGTAGAAATCAAGTAAAGTGAGTGGGGTAAAAGATTTGATGCCCTTATCCACTAATACAAGAGTTCTACTTGTAGAAGAAAAATAAGAGCTAGATGAAATGAAAGAAGTCAAGTGGAAGCCGCAACTATTTGGAGGCTGACATGGTCGTGTATAAAGGGCTATCCAGTGACACATGCCGCCATGCTATGAGCTTCCTTGAGAGACTAGCAACTTGCAAACCTTCCTTGGTGTTGAGGTTTGATGACAGCACCTACAAGGAAAGCTTCTTGATCTTTGAATGATCTTCTTAGAGGTTTTGGATAAAGAAATATCCCAACCTTCTTTAGTTTTGGTAGATCACATGTATCCCCAAGGATTACCCTAATGGAACTGGAAGGTTGTTCCACAAGGTATTCCTTTGGGATAACTATACACCGATCTTGAAACTGTTCAAGCCGTCCTTGAATGTGAAGCAATCCTCCAAAATGTGGTATAACATATGGTGGTAAGGCAAAAGTTTGGATCATGACTTTGCCTACTTCCTCCGTCTCCTAGGCTCTGCTAAAAAATCAAGTTTCTTTAAGAGATTCTTAAAGATTTTCGATTACCTCTCTTAAAAGAATAAGGTTTGTTTAACTTATCTAAAAGAGTAGGTGGACCATAACTACCTGGCAGAGGATATGCATGTCATTGCTGGTGGTATGGTCGAGGTGGTCGGCTATGGAGGCCGAGGGTGCTCGATGGTGAAAAGGAGGTGGAGCCGAGAGGTCTGGACTTGATCTCTAGTCTCGCTCTTATCAACTTCTTCATCACTTTGGCTTCTTTCTCATAGACCTTTGCTAGCAGTAAATTGATCTTGAAAAGGCAACTATTTGGCCTCCTTGTAGACTAGCTACCTTGTTGATTAGCTTCAAATCAATCCTTAAGCATGAAGGTGACCGCCATGGATATTCTTCAAGAGAATCTCAATGGCATGTTGTTCGATAGTTACATTTTACTTCATACTTGTTATGCCATCGAGAATATAATCAATAGGACTCACCGGGGTGTTATTGTGCTACAACGAGATCACCTACAATAACCCTTTCTTGAGCTCCAACAAACCTTTTGATGAAGAGTTGCTCTAACTCAGCAAATGTATTTACTACATCATTGGGTGGTTCAGCATACCAATCGAAAGCAATACCCGCTAGGCTACTAACAAAAAGGCAAAAAAGCAAAGCATCATTGCCACCTACGTTGCAACAACTGGCCTTGAAATATGCTGTGATGTTTTGGGTTTCCATTACCATCAAAGCTTTTGAAGGAAGGAGGCATGAAACCCTTGGGATATTGGATAACATCGAATTCCTCTGGGTAGGGTCTACCCTTTGGAACCGATGATCCTCCCTAGGCTTGAGCCAAAGCTTCCTTCACTTGCTCAACCATGGATTTTATATCTTTTCTTGTATGGAGGTACTTTCCACTACCTTCTATACAGGCTAGTGCTACCTTGCTCAATGGAGGTAGAGTCTTGATTGGGTCCAAGACATGCACTAACTCGTGCTAACCGATGTCAATTTGTAGGATGAACTAAAGGGGCTTATTTTAAGCAAAACCGCTAACAAGTCCTAACTAATGTCCATCCTATCAATCTTATCCTTCTACATGATGTCGGTGAGGCTAATGCTATGGTGTCTTCTTGATCAACCTCATCACCTTCCATGGCTTGTTGTTCCCTAGGAAGAGATCCTCTAGTGTCAACCATGCAGACTTCAGTTGAGTCTCCCAACAAGTCATCTTTGTTGGGATCGAAGTTAACTTTCTCTTTGTCTGACCAATCGTACCCTAAGATCTCCTTCTTCTCCATGAAATAATGTGCCACTATCTCATCTAAAGAATGATCCATCTAGGCAGGTACAAATAGTCTAGGCTGACTGGTGTGATCACTATTGTGCACTGAGAGGCATAAGACCTTGCCTGTCACTGAAGAGTCAATCCTATGTGGATTATACTCACTGGATGAATGACACTACTGACTGCTACTGGCTATGAGAGGGATAATAATCCTAGGATGTTCCACTATCATTAGTGTAATTGGACTATTATTTATAATATCTAAAATGACTCTCACCATCTCCACATCTTGTTGTACTGGCAGAGTTGGTGAAGGGACGACTATGATGCTTCAGGGTCGCCACTCCTTCTGCACCACTACTAGGGAAGAAGGTTGAGTAGGAGAGCTCAGCATTACCACAATAGGAAGTGTAGAAGGGGTAGGATCCCTTGGCCATAGCCAAATCACCAACGGGGTGCGCTTCTCTCCAGATATGGCCTTCATGGCCTTGATGGAATGAGATGCCGACCGATTGGTGATGACGATGAGGGTAGCTGAGGGTGGAGACACCAGACTCTATGGGGAGCTATCCTCCTATGATAACTAGTCCCAATAAGAAGGATGCTATTAGTATGGTAGTGCGTAGTGCCGAGCTGAAAATCAATAAAGCAAGTCGCCGACCGACGAAACCTCCTCTCTCTATTGGTGATGTGTGTATGGGCCTCGCCCTCTCAGATATATGCTTCCCACACTATGGGATGATGGATAGATCAAATTGAGTTTGACTCATCCGTAAGCTCGCTTGCAACGTAAGATAGATCGTGAGGTGCATAAACTCGCCTCCTAGTAGGCTGATGTGCACCACCGAGGAGGTGATGAGAATCCTCCTAACATCTCTCTCTACCTAGAGAGGATGAACTTTTGTAACTGGTGAAGTAACAATGGGGAACTCATCCACAACAATGAGTCGCTCTCATCTCCCGGAACCTTGTGGTACGCTTGATCATGCGTTCTTATGTTCTGCAGGGATGAGAGGAGTGAGAGCTAGACCCATACTCAAATGTGGGGAGGCAAGCCCTAAGACTGGGAGCCTTACCCCAAAGGGAGATGATATACTAGCACCTGGCAGAGAAACCGACAAGAAGCATGGCCGCACATCATAAATGATGGTGGACCGCCACTTTCCTTTCTTCGTGAGGAGACATCGAGTTGAGATCAATGATGACCGCCGCCCTGGCCACCTGGTCCTCTAATGCTGTGAGGGAGTGCCCTCAAGTAATCCTCGCTCCTCAATCCTACCAAAGTGGATCGTATGGTCTAGTAAGGGGAAGTTGGCTTGGTCCAAAGCCAAAATCCATACCATGGAGAAGTGAAATGAACTTATAGAACGCCATTTCAATAATTATAAAGATAAAACCAATGCCACTATCTAATCATGAAATAGAAAATGAGTTTGTTTCTATTTCTATCTTATAGATTTTGAATTTGAATTTGAAAATTTGAACCCACATCCAACAACTTGGAAGTGTTAAGTGGGGTTCAAATGGATTTGAGAAGATTTGATTGAAAGAGGAATTTGAATATGAATCCAACTTCAACAAATTTAGTATGTTGAATATGGATTCAAAATTTTGAGAAGGATGCTTCCATAGGTTCATGTTTGTTTGAATTTGAATTTTGATTTGAGGACCCTTTCCTTTAACAAATTTGGGAATGTTAAAGTAAGGGTCAAATTGATTTATTTTTGTTTGATTGATTTTGAATTTCACTTACTTAGCAAATTTAGTATGCTATGAAGTGTTTTAAAATAGTTGTTTCTTTTTGTGAATTTTATTTTGATTTGAAATTTGGAATTTTACTTAGCAAATTTAGGTATGCTAAGTGAAGAACCCAAGTATGTTTGTTTGATTTTGAAAATAGATTCTTAGCAAATTTAGGTATGCTAAGAAAACCCTAAGTGTTTTATTTTTTGTTTTGATGTTGATTTTTTGAAAGTAGGATCCTTAGCAAATTTGGTATGCTAAGGAAATCCTAAGTGTTTTTTTTTTTGATGAAGTGAGACTTTACTTAGCAAATTTGGTATGTTAAATATGAAGTCCCACTTAGTTTTGAGGAAATTTCACTTAGCAAATTAGTATGCTAAATGAAATTCCAAATGTGTTCAAAATTTTGATTTATTTGGTTTTGAAAATGAATTTCTCCTTAGCAAATTTGGTATGCTAAGGAAGGGAGTTCCAAAGGTGCTTGAAGATTTTTGGTTTTGATTTTAGAGACTTCACTTAGCAAATTTGAGTATGCTAAATGAAGTTCCAAAGTGTGTTTAAAAATTTTGATTTTGGGCTTGGAAATTTCACTTAGCAAATTTGAGTATGCTAAATGAAGTTCCAAATTGTTTGAATTTTTTGATTTTGATTTGGAAACTTTACTTAGTAAATTTGAGTATGCTAAATGAAGTTCCAAATGTGTTAAAATTTTAAAATTGATTTGATTTTGATTTGATTTGGAACTTCACTTAGCAAATTTGAGTATGCTAAATGAAGTTCAAAAATATGTTTGAAAATTTTTGGTGTTTTGGATTTGGAGACTTCACTTAGCAAATTTGATTATGCTAAATGAAGTTCCAAATATGTTTGAAAATTTTAAAACATGATTGATGTTTTTTTATTTTGGATTTGGAAATTACACTTAGCAAATTTGAGTATGCTAAATAAAGTTCCAAAATATGTTTGAAAAATTTTGGTGTTTCGCATTTGGAGAATTCACTTAGCAAATTTGATTATGCTAAATGAAGTTCTAAAATATGTTTGAAAATTTTAAAATATGATTGTTGATTTTAGATTTTAGATTTGGAAACTTCACTTAGCAAATTTGAGTATGCTAAATGAAGTTCCAAAATATGTTTGAAAATTTTAAAATATGATTGTTGATTTTGATTTTGGATTTGGAAACTTCACTTAGCAAATTTGAGTATGCTAAATGAAGTTCCAAAATATGTTTGAAAAATTTTGGTGTTTTGTATTTAGAGGCTTCACTTAGCAAATTTGATTATGCTAAATGAAGTTCCAAAATATGTTTAGAAAAGTTTTTGAAGTTTTGGATTTGGAAACTTCACTTAACAAATTTGGGTATGCTAAATGAGGTTCCAAATGTATTTAAAAATTTTTGATTTTGGGTTTGGAGACTTCATTTAGCAAATTTGAGTCTAAATGAAGTTCCAAAGTATGTTTTGAATTTTGAAATATGATTGTAAGTTTTAATTTTGAAAAGAGACTTATTCAACAAATTTAAGGTAGGAATGGAGATCAATTTTATTTTTGAAATATGAAATTTTATTTTTGTGTGTGATTATTGCTTTTTTGAAAGAGAAATTCCAACTTAATCATATGAGATATGTTTAAGTGGGATTTCCAAATGATGTTATTTTATTGAAATGAAATCTTCATTTAATAAATTTGAGTATATTAAATGAAGATGTTCATATGCTTTTGAAAATTTAATTTTATTTGAAAATGAAACTTCCATTCAATAGTGTGAGTGTATTGAATGAAAGGTTCATGTGCTTTTTTAAAAACTTTATGATTATGATTTTGTTTTTTGGAAAGATGATTGTTCATTTTATTTTGAAAATGAAATCTTCATCAAAGAAAATTGAAAGAAGATGTTCATTTATTTTTTTTTTAAATTTTATTAGTTTTATTTTTCAAAATTCCTACATGTAACAATTATGAAAATTGTTAAATGAGGGTGATAAAATTTTTATGAAAATATTTTATTAAGTGCATTTTTGAAAAGGGAGCTTTTAAAAAGCAAAGTTCTTTATGGAAATTTGATTTTATCTTTATTATTTTAGGATGAACCTTTCCTTATCATAAAATGATAAGGAAGTCTTTAAATGTTTTTTATTTAGATCTTTTATTTTACCCATTGGAGAACAACGGGGTTTTAAGACCAACATGGAGTGAGGTCCTAAAACCTAAAGATGTTGGCTAATTTAACTTAAGAATGAAATAAGCTAAGTGCCAATAGAAAGAAAGATAGTCTCATATCCATACCAAAGTATAAACCCACTATCGATACTCAAAGACAACGATCATTTACCAAAGATGGAGAGAGGAACCATCCCCAGTGGAGTCACTAGAAAACTCCATGGTGAAAAATTTCTATAGAGTCCCCTTCAAATATGTGGAGAAAAAGGAAAAAATATAGAGATTCCTCTTTTTAGGATGCCACGCAAATCCACAGATGTACTTATTCGTGTGATCGAGTGTCATCAAGAAAATAATGTACTCTCGAGATAGAAGTCACTACCCTTTAATGGACTAATCACCAATAAGGACTCCTAAGGATGATGGTCTGATATGTACAGATTCTTCCCTACTTTACATGGAAAAGTAAAGCATGATTTATTTTAAACCGTTCATTAAGTTCTCTGGGAAAGCCCCATAGTTAATTACATCCGAATGGAGATCCTAGAAAACTCAAGGTAAATGATCATTATCTTCAAAGATTTCAATAAGAAATGACTATCAATCAATTAGTTTATTTTTGAAAGATCAAATGGGATTGATAAAAGAGGGACATATTATTGAAGCCAAAAGGGAAGATAAGTAGGAGATGCCCACGATGCTAGGAGACCTAGCGAGTATCTCAAACTATCCTACAATTGGGCTTTACATTTTTGAAATTGATTTAGTTTGTTTGAGTTGCATTTTTCATTAGAAATTTAGGACTTATGATTCTTTAACATAAGATTAAGGAAATGTCTAAGAGGTGAGGATTTAAGCTTATGACCCATAAAGGGGAGAAGAAACCTCAGAACCTAAGTCTAGGGAGCTGGCAAAAAAAGCACAACCTAAATCTAAGAAAAAATGGGTATTTGGTTTGCCCACAAGAGATAAACAACCACCGCTTGGACTTACAACTACTTGGGGGTGGCCGCCAACTAACTCCTCCTATGATTTTAAATACATGTAGGCAAGTCTTATGCTTATGCAAGATAGCTAGGGTGTTATTTATTTAGAAAGAGACTAAGTCCTTAAACTCACTCCCTAAAGAGACTAGATCATGTAAAGGGCATGCTTCAAATGACTTAAATATAATGCAATTCAAATTTCATTTTTATTTTCATTTTTTGGACAATTATTTTTGACTCAGGATAATAGGATCCATATGCCTAATGCATGAGAGATAGAGTTATTGGCCAAAATCAGCGAGAAGGGAGGATGTGTGTTTCCATCATGGCTCTCAAAAGTCAAGCCAAGTTTCTCTGACAAAGGCAGAAGCCCTCTAATCAAGAGTGAAATAAGATGCAATTATGCATGATATTATAAAAGAAATACTCATCCAACAAAGGGGTTGCTAATTCTTTTATCTTCATTTTAAAACTAAGCTTTAGGTGAGGATATGAGTTCTTTATTTTTAATTTTGAGTTGTTAAGTTTGGTAAAAGATTTATTTTTCCTTAGGAGCCTAATCCACATCTAGGCTATACATAAACCAAGGAAGAAACTAGGAAAAGATTCCACTTAATGCAAAAATTAAATAAATCATCAATCAGTTTATAAAGCTAATCACAAAAAGAATAAAAGGCTATGTATTCTGGGCACCATCACAAACCCAAAACAAATAAATGAAGCTCTGCCCTTATACAACTCGAATTACAAATGAATTAAATTATAATTAAGCAAGGAATTCATTGTTATCAAGCTTTATCTTTTCTTTCTTCTTTGGTTCTTTCTTTTGAATGGTTGGAAGGTGGATGCTCCAAGGCCTCACATGGTGCATAAGATAGGATCTTATGACCAATGCTCATCCTAATCCCCATAACAATCATTCCAAAATCCTAATTGCATAAATTTACATGAAAGAGAAAATGGAAATCTAACTAACCCGCAATAAGAGATTAGCTAAAATAAACCACACAAAATCCCAAGCATGTTATTAGACTTATCACCCCACACATGGGTGATTAAGTCCACTGCCTATTGGATTATGCTTAGGGGTATAAAGCACCGCAAGAAAAAGCATTTATATTTTTATTTAATAGCCTTAAGCACAATCCTCAGAAGATAATGATTAGACTAAGATATACCATTCATTCTACGAGCATACACCCTAACATCTAGTCTAAAATATATATCACAAAAAAACAAAACATCTAACCATGCACTGCCCTAACCTAAAGCTAGAAGTGGTGACTTAGGCTAATGTGTGTGCTTTGAAGGTTTGTGTGGTATGCTTAGCTATGGCTTTAGGTTCAAATTTTCTAAGTGTGAAAACATGTTCAACTTAGAGGAGGGATTCATTTAAGTTGTTTAATTATTTTGGGTTGATTTTTATTTCATATTTTGATTAAGTTGAAGTCAATCCTACAATTAATTACTAAGTTATATAAAGAGGGAAAGAGAGAGAACTTCTCTTTCCTTCCCTAACCTAAGTAATTTCTAAAGTAGATTCACATTTTAGTTTTATTTAGTGAATGTTTTGATTAAATATTTTAATTAATCCTAAGTTTAGATGAACTCTAAACAAACCTATTCAAAAAGAAAGCATTTTAAGATTAAATAAAATGAACCAAATTCACAAAACATACAACACTTCATTTCTTTCCCAACATGTATAACATGCATATGAATGAGTTCTAAGCATATATATACATACAAATGAGAATATTTAACAAACTTTATGATGCATGCTAAGTAATTCACTTAAGGAGATTTAGTAGTTTAAGATGCATGACTTTTCTTTAGTAGAAAAGGGTTTCTTTATCCAATTTTTCACATGCACACATAAAAGTAAGAAAGGCATAAGTGAGTACAATGCCATTGTTAACCAAAGGTGTAAGGTACAAGACCTACTTAGGGCTACTTAAAGCCTCGTAACCTTGGGGTTGTCCAGACTAATATACCACTTTCCTTAAATACAGACATATGCATAAAAGAAATGAAATGGAAAAGAAGAATGCAAAAAGTTGTATTAATTGATTCATTTTATTTATGCAATTTATGTGTGTAAGCATGGGTAATCCTTCTTAAATGATAGCATAGGAATGAATAGGATGTGGAATTAGAAAAGTGTTAGGTTATTTTCAAATGAACCATACATTTTACCAATTCCTATTCAAAACTATATCAACATAAAAGAGAAGGGAAACCTATACTAAGCACACCCTTATATCTTACTCATATGTAAGCTTATAATTAAAATATAAGTAAAATACTTTTCATATTTGATAATTTATTTATATATTTTAAAAATAATTTCAATTTAATATTGATAATATCCACTCATATTTCTACTTTAGCCAACACATGCAAATTTGACATAAAGTAAACAATTTCATTTTTTAAATTTGAATTTGAAAAATATGGATGCATGAAACCACATGACATACAAATTTAACACGTTGGGAAAATAATCAAAGCAATGAAAGCATGTAAACACATTCACTTTAATTAAATCCTAAAGACATTCTTGTGAAATAAGAAAGTTTAAAATAAATCAAAGTATGTTCAATGTATTTTTTATTTAGTTTTAAGTTTGATTTAATTTTGTAAATGTGAGTTGAGTTTGTTATTCCAAACCCATTCCCACATGTGTTTGATATTTTTTGTTTAATTTTTAGATGATTAGATTCATTTTTATGTATTAATTAGGTTAAGGTATGAATTAAGTAAATTAATTAACCCTTACCTACACCACCTTAGCATAGTTAACCAAGTAATTATGAGCTAATGAGGTGACATAAAAAACTCACAAGGAATTTAAATTGCAATGCACCTAGAAGAAAGGCCTAATGCAATTTGGCTCATGATTAATGGTTAATTAAGCTAAGGTTTAACTTAAGTAATTTCAAAACACCCTTCACACATATGAATTGGGTTTTGATTTCCTTAATTGAACTTAGGCTCTTAAACACCAAGCATCTACCCAAAGTAGATTAATTAAGTTCTAAGTTTTAGAATTTTAGAAATTAAGAGATAATTAATGAATTAACCCTTAATTAAGGGAAGAATAAGGAAAGAAAAGGGGGTTTAGGGAACATCTTAGGAGAAATACCCCAAACTTATTTTCTAAGCCTACTATTCACTAGATCTAACCTTAATCAAGCTTCATAATGGATTAAAACACTAATACAAACCCTAATTATCCTTAATTATATAAGGAGGGTAATTAAGAAATGCATTTGTATTTCCCCCAATTAAAACTTCAATAAATCCTAAGAAAATTAGGGGAGGTAGAAATCATCCCTAAAACATACCCAAGAAGTTTGTGATTAATCAGACATTTAATTAAGAGGTAATTAGCAAAATAAGATTTCAAATAAAACCCAAAATTAGAGAAAAGGATAATTTAAAATCCATTGAAATTATTTTCAAAATATTTTAGGTTAAATTATCTTTCCATAGGATTTTGCCTCATATTTTTTTGAATTTTATTGAGAGAGATATGAATTTTTAGAAGATCAAGAGATTAATTAGTATTAATTAAATCCTAACTCTCAATATTAATGCTGAGGCCGCGCTGCTTTACACACATCGCATGGTTTGCTCACTTAAACGCCCATCCGATGGCGTGGGATATGCATTTTGATCTCACGTCGATCAAAGATCAAGCTGGATCATCCTGTGGTTTATAAAAGGATAAATGAATTTCTAAACATGGAAATAATCTCCATCGTCCATCCAAAATGTACGGATGGACATCCAAGATCTCCCCAATTCTTTCCTCAGGCTCAATATAGACCGTCCATGATTTAGTGGAACATCCGAGCTCGATTGAGCTCGGATTGAAACAAAATTGTTCGCACACCATCTAAAGCTAATAAGGAGCATATCCAATGGTGGATTTTGCATGACTTGAAAATTATATTCACAAAAGACCAACACCTCCTATGGTAGGTGGTTGAAAAATTTCATACCTCACTGGAGGTGATCACCAACGCCGAGCTCAGAGGTAGCTCCTAGTGAGACGAAGCTGTGAAATAGCCTTGGGGTTGAGTGGATCTTTCTATGGACCAACACCACTTGATCTCCCTTGAGGCTATGATTCACTCCTCCCTCCTTGTTGTGGAACTCAATGAAGCTTGAGTGCACTGATTGATCCACGAGGAGTGTGGAATTGAAGTATCAAGTGTGGAGAAGTTGAGATTCAAAGAAGCTCCTATTTTCAATGGAGAAAATCGAGAAGAAGCTATTTCAAATCCTCTAAAGCTTAGGGCTCTTGATCTTCCTAACACTCTATGCTTCAATCAATGGGGAATGTTAATTTTGAATTAAATTAGGGGAGTATATCTCCCATGCAATCGATGGTACCTCCTTATCATTTTGATCCAATTGATCACAGGGGTTGTTTGATCTATTCTTGCACATGGTCATTTGAGGCCGAGTGGATTTCCAACCTCCCATGTGCATCAAATTGGGTGGAGGAAGGATTTGAATGAGCCAATTTTGACCCATGGAGTCGGGTTTGGCCTTGGGACCATTTGGCTGACCCAAACCCATTGGGTTGGGTGCACCACTCTTCATTAGGTCCACTTGAGCTATTAGGAAGACATCAAGTTGATATGAAGAGGGTATGGCCAAATTACCCATAGATTAGTCTAAAATTTGTTCTATGGCCTAGGAGTAGGATGGTCATTTTGTTAATTTTTCAATTTGGATATGTTGGGTATTTGGAGAAACTAGGTTTGGCCAAGTTTCATGAGATTTGGAATTCATTTGATAAGGTTTGGCTCATGTTGACCCATTTAGGTCAAAATGGGTCAACTTGGGTCAAGTTGACCAATAGGTCAAATTGGGTCAAACCAAGGGTTGGGTCAAGTTCATATGACCATTTAAAATATTTTGGTGGCTTTGGTTTGGTTTAATTTGGATTAGTTTTGAATTTGGCTCATATGACTTCATTTAGGTCAAATGGGTCAAGTTGACCTATTTGACCCATTTGACCTATTTGAGGTAGGTCAAGGGTAGGTTTAGGTTTGGTTAGTCATATGGAGGATTGATATCTTTGTTTCCAATCAATTATGGGTTAAGTTCAAATTTGGCTCAACATGACCCCTTTAGTCAAGTTGGGTCTAAGGTCAATTAGGTTAATTGAGGATTTGGTCAAGTTCAACAAGTGATTTGGAATGAACTTGACCCATTGGTTTCAATCAATTTGGCTTAGATAAAGTTTTGACATTTTGACTTTAGGTCAAGGGTCAAGTCATTAGGTTAGGCTCAAATGTTGACTTGGTCAAGTTCAAACATAGGTCATGAATGAACTTAGATCAATGGTTTCAATCAATTTGGCCTATGGTGAATTTGGCTATGTTAGGTTTCATTTTGTATTGACTTGGTCAACCCTTAGTTTGACTTGGTTTGACCCAATTTGATTGATCATCCCATAATGATTGTTGATCATGATGAGAGGCATAGGTGAGTTTGGTTCAATCCAATTTGATTAGGATTAGAATTTGGCTCATAAGGGTATTTTAGGTCACGTTGGGTCAAGTGAGCCTAAGTGGGTCAAATGGCCTGGTCAAAGCTTGATTTGAGTTTGATTGAACTTGTATGTGGACCTATGATTGAAATATAAATCCATTTTCAAGTGGTTTGAAGTCAAATGAGTTTTGATACATTTGACAATTTCATATTCAAAGGATGAATATGAAAGGATTTAGGGTTTGATTTTTGAATTAATTTTTTGATATGGTGATTGAAGTTTGTATTTATATATGAATTCATGATTGTAGGGTTGATTGAATAATGAAGGAAAATCAAGAGTTTGGCTTGGTATGAAGTTGATTTGGCTAAGTTCAAAATTTTGACTTGAAAGACTTAGGTTAGATTTTGAGTGGATTTGAGTTTGATTTTTGGAATAAGTTTTGATTGTTTGAATTTATATATCATTTATATATGTGAATATAAATGAGAATATAATTGGATCATGAGAAAATTTCAAGAGTTTGAAGTGATTTGATCATTACTTAGGTTAAGTCCATTAAAGGGAATTTTAAAGGACTCAAAAAATTTTTGGAGTTGGGATTTGAATTTTTGGATTTCGTTAGATTGATTTATATTTCATTTATATATGTGAATATAAATGAGAATATAAATGAATTATGAAAAATCCCATGAATTTAAATTGATTTGATCATGATTTAGCTAAGTCCATTAATGGAAATTAAGGACTTAAGAAAGATTTTGATTTGGAATTTAATTTGAGGATGAAGTTCTTAAGGAAAATTCAGAGGACTTAGAAAAATTTCATGAATTGATTTTGAATTTTGAGTTTAGTTTGATTGTTTTAATTTATATTTCATTTATATATGTGAATATAAATGAAAATATAAATGAATTGTGAGATAATCTCAAGGATTTGATTTGGTTATGATCACGATTTTGGCTAAGTCTTTAAAGGAAAATTTAAAGACTTAGGAAATTTTTGGACTTAGAAAATTTTCATTCATGGGTTTCAATCAGAGATTTCAATCATGAATTTCAGTCATGGATTTCAATCATATGGAGTTGATTTGAGTTTGGAGAAAATCAATTAGAATTGATTTGGAGTTTGACTTGAAGGAAGGAAAGTGAGGAATGGTTCAAGCTAAGGGTAGGAAAATTTCCTAACACCCCTAAGGCATGACCTATTCCTATGGCTAACTCTTCTAAGTCTCTAGGGCTAAGTTGAGTGTCCACCTAATCACTAGATGTGTCTTAGAACTATGGAACTCTTAAAGTCTAAGAGAAGTCCTATGTCTAAGATGGAGGGGTTGAGAGCTCATTCTAAAAATGAGGTCAACAACGGCCGATGCTATCCAGATGGTTGGCACGTTGGTCCATGATTCTATCACAATTTGATATCACTTTCGTACCCTTGTGTGTGGTGAAAGGACAAGCACTTGCAGATTTCTTAACAGCACACCCACTTTCTGCTAATTATTTGCTTAGTGATGACCTCCTCGATGAACAAATCATAAACTTAGGGGATTCAATTATTCATCATTGGGAGATGTACTTTGATGGTGCGGTTTCTTTTTGAAGAGGAGAAGAACCACAATATACTCTTCCATGAAAGGTAGGGGTAGGAATAGTTCTCCTAACTCTGGACTGTAATATGATGAGATTCTCATATCAATCGGATCTGTGCACCAACAATGAAGCTGAATATGAGGCTTTGATTGTCGGTCTAGAGTTAGCCTTTTTAGTAAGCATCCAGAACATCAACGTCTTTAGGGATTCCCAATTAGCGGTCAACCAAATTACTGGGTCTTATAAAGTTTTAAGCCATAGGATTCATCATTATCACAAGTATACAATGGAGTTATTGGCCAAAATCCTAGAGGTTACCATTTATAAGATCCTTCGAGGAGAAAACGCCGTAGCGGATGCTTTAGCCAAGCTTGCCAAGGACTTGACATGTTTGGAAGATGAGTCCATACCAATAAAGGTCCAAAATAGACAAGTATTATCCCTTATTGATATTGAACTAATCAAAAAGTACTCTCTTGAAGGGGAGGTTGTCTTTGCCAAGAAGGATGAGGAGTTGGATTAGAGGCAACCATTCATAGATTACCAAAATAAAGGAAAACTACTTCAAGAGAAGTCACAAGCTTATCAGATGAAGTAAATGACACTTTCCTACACCCTCTTTGATGGTGAATTATACCGACGATCTTTCAATTATATGTAGTTATGTTGTTTAGACAAGCATGAAACCCATAAGATCATGGCTGAGGTGTACTTAGGATTATGTGGAGCACACCAATCCTGTCCGGAGTTGAAAGCCAAGATCAAGAGATTCGGATACTACTGGCTGTCGATGATCATAGATTGCATGAATGTGGCTAAGCGGTGCCATCAATGTTAAGTACATGGAGTTGTCTTACATCAACCACCCAACATTCTACACTCAATATTGGCCTCAAGACCATTCGAGTGTTGGGGTACTGACATAATGGATCCATTTGGTCCTCCTTCATCCAAGGGTCATCAGTTTATCCTAGCTACTACCGACTACTTTTCAAAGTGGGCGAGGCATTTTGCTTGAGAGGTCACTCATCATGTGCCGCTTTTAGAACCATATTGTATATGGATTTGGGGTGCCTCGCCAAATTATATTTGATAATGGTACTACATTTAAGAGCACCAAAATTAATAACTTTGCCCAGAGATTTGAGATACTCCACCACCTATTATCCGAGAGAAAATGGCTTAGCAGAAGCCTTCAACAAAACTCTCATCCAAATACTCAAGAAGACACTCGATGATAACAAACAACAGTGGCATGAGCAGTTAGTTGAAGCTTTGTGGACCTACCGTACTACCTATAAGACTCAAACTCAATCTACCCCTTTCTCCTTAGTGTATGAGTCCAAAGTTGTTCTACCATTAGAAGTCCAATTCTCATCACTAAAGATGGCTATGGGTAGTAAGATCACAACAGAGCAGAGCACAAAGTTGTGGTTAGATGAGCTTAAAGGTTTGGAGGAGAGGCGCCTACGGGCATGCCAAAATCTTGAGTTGTACAAAGCCAAAATGATTCAAGCTCATAATAAGTTAGTCCATTCTAGAGCTTTTCATGTAGGAGAGCTTGTTTTAGTTCTAAAGAGATGACATTTTGGAAAAGCAACTCACTTGATGACCTAATAGAGAAGGCAAGGATCATATCAACTTATAAACCATAAAGAAGAGAGCTCAAGTCAATGGCTCTATTTAAAAAAAATATTACCCATAAATTTATATTTGAATCATCAATGAAAATTTTGTTTTAAATCCAATCACAAAGTTGAAAGCATTTATCTATAAATTACGATCTATTTAATAAAGTAAAGATCCTATCTTTCATCAACACAACACAAACACAAATTACATACAAACACATAAGACCAACACATATCCTTTATCTCAGGCTATTTTGAGTTGAGATAACGCAATGACTCACTCAAGAGTCGCCTATGAGATTCATTACTTCAAGGTGTCACAAATTCTCTACTTTGAGGATGTAAGAAAGTTATCTTTTTTTGATACCACAGAGAAGCATTGTTATTTGATAGGCCTTACCAGATGGTAAGCTACCACATGATGGTTTCATTTAAGATGTAACTGATTTTCTTCTTTATAGCCTTGCATCAATGGGTCAAGTATATTTTGAGGTTTAGGTAAGTCTATGCTCATTTCCTCTTGACTACTTCAAGTTCTTCCTCCTTCTGACTCCCGAGAGTCGCCTAGGTCTGATAACATATGCTACCAACACTATCGATGATCATTTCCATCTATGATGTAAGTCTGCTACGCCTTCTTCTTAGATTGATCTTCGTACATCGACATACACTTTAGGTTGGTTGGTGTTCGCTATGCTGACAGCGACCTACCCGGTGGATACACTGCTCATGGTAGATGTAAGTATGCTACGCTTTCTCCTTGAGTTGGCCACTTGTGGTGTTTACTTTTAGAATGTATAAGGGGGGATACCATGTAGATCGTATGGGGAACTTATTGAGGTAATCGGGTGTGACATTGAGGTATGATGTACTATCTCAAAAGATAGAGGCATCACCCTTCAATGGACCTAATCACCTAATAAGGACTCCTAAGGCATGATGGGTCTTCAAATATGCCAGAGATTTTTCCCCTACTTTACATGGATGAATAAAGCAGAGTTTATATTAAATTGGGTTCTAAAGTTTCCTATGGAGGTAGCCTCCATAGTTAATTACATCTTTGGGAATGAAATTTCTTATAATACTTTTGATTAAAGTAGACAGTTATCATCTCCAAAGATTTCAAGGCTACATCAAAGGATCTTGTATTTAAGATCAAATGGGAAAGTTCAAGAGAAGACTTATTTTTGAACCAAAAGAGGAAGTGGAAATGCTCAGATATTAGGAAGTTTGGTGAGCATTCAAATCTATCCTATGATTGGGCTTTATATTTGAAAGTGAAGAGATTTATTTATTTGAGTTGAATTATTAGATTGCTGGCTTATAATCCAACAACACAAGATTATGAAAATGCCTAAGAGGTGAGAATTTATTCTTGTAGCCCAAAGGAAACAACTACCTCAAATCTATGAACTAAAACATGACCTAAATCTAAGCGATAGGTGGACATAATGGTTTACCTTCATAAGAGAGGATAAATCCCACTTTTGACTTATAAACCGCCAAAGTGGTCGCCTAACTCCTCAATGTTTAGTTTTGGAATGTGTATCATCATGTGATCATGGGAGTACTTATTGAAGTGATCTACAACATTGAGGTATGATATTATCTCAAAGATAGAGGCATGCCTTTAATGGACCAAATCATTTTATTAAGGACTCCTATGATGTCTTTAATATACCGTAGATTTTCCTCGCCTTTACATGGATGAATAAAATAGAATTTATATGAAACTAGGTTCTAGAGTTCCTTATGGAGGCAAACCTCCATAGTTAATTACATTCTAAGGAAGGTAAATTCTTTAGAAATACTCTCAATTAAAGTAGGCAATTATTGCCTCTAAAGATTTTAAGGTTAGACTACCAAAGGATTAGATATATTTGGAAAATCGATTAGGATAGGTCAAGTAGAGAGATTTATTTTGGAAGCCAAAGGAGATGAGTAAAAAATACTTATAATAATAAGAAGCCTAGTGAGCATTCCAATCTATCCCATGATTGGGATTTATGTATTTGAAATTGAAGAGAATTATATGTTAGAGTTAAATTTTGTTAGATTGCTAGGACTTATAATCTCCCAACATAAGGTTATGAAGATGCATAAGAGGTGAGGATTTATGCTTATAGCCCGAAGAAAATAGCTACCTAGGATCCTAAATCTAGAGAGCTTTAGCATAAGAGCTATAGCACGACCTAAATCTAAGCGAAAATGGGCATAAGGTTTACCTCCACAAGAGAGGATAAAACACCCAATTATTGACTTAATCGCCTAAAATACTAACTTCCTACATTTGAAATCCATTTGGTATGGTCATGAGAATTTGCAAGATAGTTGGGCTAGTATTATTTAGAAAGAGACTAAAGTCTTTAAACCCACTCTTTAAGAGACTAGAGTATGAGTGGTATCAGCAATGACTTAATTTACAAATGCAAATCTTTTCATAATTTATTTCATTTTGGACAAGTCATTTTGAAAAAAAATTTAGGATTTTGATGTCTATATCCATGTTAAAAGTAAATAATTGGCTAAATCAGCAAGAAAGGGTGTTTTCCACCACAAGGGATGCCCTCACAGGTCAAGCATTCATCTATCGTGCAAGAATGGAAATCCCCTATTTTCAAAGTGAAATAATATGATATGCATGTTGTGAAACATTCAACCATTCAGCTAAGGGGTTTTAAAATATTTTAATTACTTATTTAATGCCTAGGCTTTATGGTGAGATTATGAGTTGCTTAAAACTTTAGTTATGAGTTGTAGTTGGGTAGAAAAAAATATTTTTATTCTAAGATCCTAATCGTATCTAGGCCATACATTAAAGCATCAATCATTTAAAAAACTATGAAAATCATGACATTTCTAATGCACAAATTAAACATAACATCAAACATTTTATAAAACTAACACAAAAAGAATAAGAGGTCAATCAAATACTGCATAACCCAAAAAAGAAAATATGGGTAGCCGAGCTCTACTTTTATACAACCCAAAATTACCAAATAATAATTACAATTTATAAATAAATAAGTGCTATGGGGGACCTTCAAGTCTTCATGTCTTCACGCCTCTTTCATTTTTTCTTTTCCCTTTGATTTGGTTGACTTCAAGGCATCACATGGCACTCTAGGACAGTTTTTTAGCCAATGCTTATCCTGATCCCCCATAGCACTAATCCTAATTTCTAATGAAAAATTACATTAAAAATAGGAAAAGTAAATCTAACTACACCTACAAAATAGAAGTTAGTTAAACATACATACAATCGCAAGCAGTTATATTTTTAATTTGGACTTGACACCCTCACATGGGTAACCAAACCTATAAGCCTTAGCTTGGATTATGCTTAGGGGTTTAAGCAATCTACAAAGAGAGCATTTACACTTATTTTTAAGCATATCCTTAAGCACAATCCCCTACAGAAAATATGATTAGGCTAAGAATGGCCTAATATCCAGTCTACGAGGTAAACACCATAACATCTAGTCTCTAATAATACATCATAAAACAAAACATACATCATACCAAGAACCATCCTAACATAAAGTTAGAAGTGATGACTTAATTCTAATATGGGTGTTAAGGCTTGTGTGGTATGTCTTGCTAAGCATTAGTGTTATAGTTTTCTAAGTGTAGAAAGAATTTAATTTAACATAAAGGATTGGTTTCACTTTAAGTTGTTTAGTTGATTTGAGGATTTTAATTTGTGTTTTCTTCTATTTCATATGATTTATACTTAGCATCCAAGTGTTATAAAGATAAAAAAGAGGATTGCACTCTTTCATCCCTACCTTAAGTCACTTTCTAAAGCACATTAATTCAATTTAGTTCTCTTTAGTGAATGGCTTATTAAATCATTTAATTAATCCTAAGTTGAGGTTCACTTTAAGTAATTTCATTTAACATGTAAGGCATCTTAAGATTAATTGGATTGAACTACTAACATATGACACATATCAAATCATTCCTTTCCATCATGAATATTATGCATATGATTTAATCCTGAGTGTATCTATACATATAGCACACTTAAATGATGAATGTATGTGCATATGGAATCTTATATTATTTTATGTGATGGAATTATTTAGTCGTATTAGCTTAAAGCTCAATCTAAATTCTTATACAAAAATACATAAAGATGAATTTAAATTGGTACGTGTCATTGTTAACTAGGGAAGTGAGATAATCAAATGACCTCTTTGGGGCTACTTAAAGCCTCGTATTCCCAGAATGTCCAAACTATATACCCATTACATTCAATCATATGTAAATTTATATACATGAATGTGAGAAAGAAAGGTCCAAATCACATGACTAATTAATCCAAACACAGCCAATTATGGATGCATGGATTTTTGGTAAAAGAAAGAGGGGTTTTAATTCCATAATTAAATACACACACATATATATTGGAGACATAAGCTAGTACATGCTATTGTTAACCAACAAAGTGAGGTAATCAAATGACGTCCTTGGGGCTAACTAAAGCCTTCTATTCCTGGGATGTCCAGACTAAACACTTACTTTTCTCAAATACATGTGGATGTATACATAAGTAAAGGAAGTAAAAATATGCAAAGGTTGTATTTTTATTTGATTGTAACATTTATGCATGTGGATTAAAGTTCTCATTCAAATTCTAATGTAGAAATACATGTAAATGAAATCAAATAAGTACTTGTCGATGTTAGCCAGGGAAGTGAGATAATCAAATGACCTCCTTGGGGCTAACTAAAGTCTCATATTCTTGGGATGTTCGGACTATATACTTATTAACATTCAAATGTATGTAAAGCTACACATGAATCAAAGAAAAGAGAACTTTACTCCATACACTTAAGGTATAATCACATACATCTCTTATATATTTATAACTAGCATTAGGTTAACCAATTGGTCAAATTGAGTCAAATCAAAACTTGGGCTAGGTTCAAATGACAATTTGAAGTGTTTTGGTTCAAGTGGTTTCAATCAATTTAACCTAGGTTTGATTTTGGCTCATTTGGATTCATATAGGTCAAATGGGACAAGTTGACCAATTTGACCAAATTGGTCAAATTGGCTTGGGTGTTGGTTCAAGCTCAATTGGTTAATTGAAGAGGATTGTAGGCTTTGGTTTGAATTAATTTGGATTTAGTTTGGATTTTGGTCAATTTGACCGTTTAGGTCAATTTGGTTAAGTTGGTCAATTGGGCTCAATTGGCCAAATTGTTCAATTATAAGTCAAGTTCACAATCAATTTGGAATGAACTTGAGCCATTGGTTGCAATCAATTTGGGTTGGATCATGATTTGACCAATTTTGGCCTTTTATGTCAACTTGGATCAACTTGGATCAAATGGCCAATTGGATTTGGTTTGGCTCAATTGATGGTCAAGTCATGTTCAATCATTGATTATGGGTTGATGTGAATCAATGGTTACAATTGATTTGGTGTAGGATGAGTTTTGGCTAATTTAGGTTTCATGTGGGCTAAAGGTTGACTTGGTCAAATGGCAAAGTTGACTTGGTTTGACTCAATTCAAGGCAATTAATCATCATAGGGTGATCAATGGTCATGGTATGAGTTTTGGATGGGCTTAGCTCAATCCAATTTGGATTAGATTAGAACTTGGTTCAAATGGGTTCTTTCAGCCACTTTGGGTCAGGTGGACTTAAAAAATGAGTCAATTGGCTTGGTATTGGTTTAGTTAAGGTTTAGTTGAATTTATATATGAGTTTAGGATTGAAATATAAATTTAACTACAATCAATTTGGGCTATGATATATTTTGGTTCATTTAAAATTTTCAAGTAAAAAAGGCTAAGTTGGGTTTAACTTGGGTTGATTTTAATTTAGTTTGATAATTATAGGTTTCCTTTATATTTGGATAGATGATTGAATGAACGATTGATTCAAGAGAAAATCCATTGATTTTGGCTTGATTTAGGTGGGTTTTGGTTAAGTCTAAAGAATTGGCTTAAAGGGTTTGAATTGGGTTTTGATTTTATTTTGGATTTGGTTTTAGCTATTTGAATTTATATTTCATTTATATTTGTGAATATAAATGAAGATAAAAATGACTTATGAGAAGATCACTTGAGTTTGGAGTGATTTTAAGGCAAATTTGGCTAAGCTCAAGGAGGTATGTCAAAAGGGCTTAGAAGAGAATTTGATTTAGTTTGATTTAATTTTGATCATTGGAATGTGGGTTTCATTTATATTTGGAAAGATAATTAATAGAATAATTGATTTATGAGAAAATAAATTGAGTTTGACTTGGTTTGAATGGTATTTGGCTATGCTCATGGAGGTAGGTCAATATGGCTTAACTTGGGATTTTATTGGATTTGGATTTAGTTTGATTTAGTTTTGGTTATTTGGGTTTATATTTCATTTATATTTGTGATTATAAATGAAGATATGATTGATTCATGAAGAGATGAATCAAGCTTGGACTAAATTGGGTGGATATTTGGCTAAGTCCATAGGATTCAATCATAAAGCTCAAGGAGGATTTGGGAGTTTGAATTTGATCTTGGGTTTCAATCATTTGGAGTTGAATTTGAACTTGAATTTGATAAATAATTGAGGGGTTGAATTGATCTTGAAGAAAATAAATTGAATTTGGTTAAGGACCAAGTCCATAAGATAAAATCATAGGGCCTTGGCAGGATTTTGATTTTGGATTTGATCATGGATTTCAATCATTTAATTTGGAATTTGGATTTGGATTTGGTATTTGAATTGAATTTGAGGTTTGGTTTGAGAAGGAGAGCGTGGATTGAGTTTAGGCTATAGGAAAGAAAAATCTCCTTAAGTCCTAAAGGCATAGCCTAATCCTATGACTAACCCTTCTAAGTCTCTAAATTTATGTTAAGTGTTCACCTAATCACTACAACTGTCTTAAGACTAAGGAACTCTTAGTATTTAAAAGAGTCCTAGATCTATGATGAGGACATTGAGAACTCACTCCAAAAGTGAGTTCAACAAAAGGGTCATGTAACTGATAAGGCACACCACACGTATTAGCGTTGACCGAGATGATCAACAACGTCTGAACGATCTGAAGCACTACTAGAAATGATCTATACTTAAACCTGAGAGGTAGATAAAATCACAATCTTAGTGCAATGCAACTCAACTCATGCCAAGGTCATAAGAAGAGGAAGAGTGTTTGGTGAGAATTCCATGTCAAGGACATGGAAGGAGATCCGCTAAGGGACCACACATGCATTGAATATGACATGTGAGAGGTTTATGCCTAGGGCATCAAAGGAGGAATCCACTGAGGATTGGGTATACAAACCTTCCACTAGGGAAGCAGGTTTGGGCTATCCACTAAGGATAGGAGTTTGAGTTTGATTGTGAATATTATTTGTAGGAATAAGATCTACTGGGGATAGGAATCTATGATCCATCGGTGGTCAATATTGAACCCATTTTAATTTGTTTTGATTAATATGGAGACATAACCGCTAGGGACATGGAATTGAATCTACTAGGGATTGGAAATATGAACCTTCCACTTGAGAAGTAGGTTCAGGATATCCACTGGGGATAGGAGTTTGATTATATTTCTTTGATTTGTTTGGGGAAGTATCAGTTGGGGATAATAGTTTGGATGGATTTCAATTTAGACTCCATTGGGGGAGTTGGTTTGATTTATTATGACTCCACTAGGGAGGATGGTTTTGAACTGAGGGCATATCCACTTGGGATGTGAACTCAGTCAAATATGATATATTTAATTCAAGGACCTTATCGATGTGCAATGGACTCACTAAGGAGAGGCCATAGAGGCCTTGGCCTACCTCAGATTTACAAGTCCAAAGGGGTAGTCTACCAGCCACAAGGTAGGACTAACCAACCAAAAGACTGTCTTTTAGTGTGCAACAGCTAAGCTAGGAAGAAAGCATAGTAGACTTACATCTTCCAAAATGTGGAGGAACTGCTGGGGTGATCTATTGGTAGCACAATAAATCGAACCCAATTTAAGGCTACTACTGAATGAATAATGCTGGGAGACTTCTATCAACTCAAGAGTAGTCAAGATTAATATCATTTTAATTTGATGGACCCTATTGGTGTGCGATAGATCTACTAAGAAGAGGCTATATCAGCCTTGTCCTATCTTAGGTTTACAAATCTTGTGAGAAAGTCTACCAGCCGTGGGGTAGAGCTAACCAACTTAAGGGCTACCTTTCGATGTGCAACAGATGAGCTAGGAAGAAAGTGTAGTAGACTTACATCTTCCAAAATGAGGAGCAACTGTTGGGGTGATCTCTTGGTAGCACAATAAATTGAACCTGACCCAGGGTGACTATTGAGTGAGTGCATTGGGGACTTATGTCAACTCAAGAGTAGTCAAGTGATTCCTATAGGGAGTTTTGCTAACATTGCCCTGAAGATAGGATGCCTACTTGGGAAAAGGTACCGCTGAGGGCGTCCTCCTAATCCATAAGCAAAAATATATATTTTATTTATATGTTTGCATGGACCCTGTTAGTGTGTGAGGGACCACACTGAGAAGGGGCTATATCAGCCTTATCCTATCTTAGACTTACTCCAAGGAGAATCTACATATCAAGAAGATGGATTCTCAAACCACGTGGGTGGCTACTAGAAAGGGGACTATACAACTGAAGAACCCGTAGTGTCTAAATGGGGTCACAATTGGATCTAAATAGAGGCCCACACGGAGGTGCCACTAGGCTTTTATCCTGACCCTAAAAAGAAATCCTAGGTATAATGGTCTAACTCAAAGAGAAGGCATAGCAGACTTACACCTGCCATGAGTGGTGTATTCATCATATGAGTCGTTGTCAGCATAATGAGGACCAACCAACCTAAGGTGCCCATCGATGTACGATGATCAATATAAGAAGAAGGCATGTAGACTTACATCTTCATAGAAAAAAAATGATCATCGAGATAGTCTATCATTGGCGAAACATAGGCTATCTGAACTAGGTGACTATTAAGCGAGTAGTCCAATGGAAGCACTGGACCCAAACTTGAAGTAGTCAGGAGGAAAGGAGCCACTGGGGGACTTATCCTAAGCCTCAAATATACTCGACCCAGTCAGTGCATGATGACTCAAGAAGAAAGTGTAGCAGGCTTACATCTTTTTAAATGAAGCCAACATGAGGTAGCTTACCAACCACACAGTAAGGCCTACTGAACTAACAAGGTACTCATTAGTGTGCAATGGTCAAGTCAGGAATGAAGCATAGCATACTTACATCCTCTTAAATAAGGAACCATTAGGGTGACATACTAGTAGGATAGCATGTCACTGAATTAAACTGGTGAGTGTTGCTGGTGTTATCCCAACCAAGTAGAGATAAAAGATATGTGTTTGTTTTATATGTGGTTATATGTAGTTTGTGTTTGTGTCATGTTGATAAAGGATAGGATGTTGCTCGGGTTCTTTACACCTACCCTAAACACATCGTGGCGGATTCACAAGCAAAGATGTTTTTCAATATGAAAGAGATGAAATTTTCATTGATAATTATTCTCAAACAAAATTTATGAATAATATTTTTTTAGGTAGAGCCTGTTGATTGGAATCATCGGGCTCTAACTTTTGGTTTATGAGTTGATAAAATCATCCTTGGCAGATCTTCTCTATGGCAAAAGGGACTTCCCAAGTTGATTCAGACTTGCCTCCCATCTTACGATGGGCAACAAATGGTCTCCTTAGAACTAACCAAGCTCTCATACTTGAAAAGCTCTAGGATGGACCAACTATGAGCTTATTTTGGCTTGTACAACTCGAGGTTATGGCATGCCTGTAGGCATCTCTCCTCCAAAAATTTGAGCTCTTCTAACCGTAACTTGGCGTTCTGCTTCGTTATGATCTTGCTACCCACAGCTATCCTTAGTGATGGGAGTTGGACTTCTAAAGGTAGAATTGCTTTAGACCCATACACTTAGAAGAATGTGGTAGATTGAGTTGGAGTTTTGTATGTGGTGTGGTATGCCCATAATGCTTCAACTAATTATTTATGCCACTATCGCTTGTTATCATCGAGTGTCTTCTTTAATATCTAGATAGAGTATTATTGAAGGCTTCTGCCAAGCCATTTACCCTCAGGTAATGGATGGTAGAATATCTATAATCTATGCTATGTCTCTGGGAAAAGTTGTTGATTTTAGTGCTCTTGAATGTAGTACCATTATCGAATATAATTCATCGAGGCACCTAACCTATATAGATATGGATCTTGAAAATTGGACACAATTATGACCTCTCTAGTGGATCGCTCCCACCACTTGGAAAAGTAAGCGGCAGCCTAGATGAACCGATGACCATTGAAGAAGGAGGATCAATCGATCCACTATATCGGTACCCCAACCCAAAATGACCATGAAGCCAATGGGTAGAATGTTGGTGTAGGACCACACCATGCAACCGGTATTGTTGGCATTACCACATCCATGCAAATTGATCAATGGCCATTGTGTCTTAGTCTCTTGATCTGAACTTTCAACTTTAGATAGGATTGATGATCTCCATATAAAGCGGAGTGTACTTCAGTCATGATCTTATGTGCTTCATGTTTGTCCAAACAACATAACTACATATGATCAAAGGACCGTTAGTATAAGGTGCCATCCATGAGAGTGTAGAAAAGTGCTCTCTGCTTCATCTGATGAGCTTGTGATTTCTCTTGAGGATTTGGTTAAAATCCAGAATGGTGAAACTCATCATCCTTTTGTCAAGTATAACCTCCTAAGAGAGTACTTATGAGTGATGATCGACTTTTATGGACCCAATGTATGACTCATTTTAATAATTGGAGTTGGCTAAAGATCTTTACTCATATTTTCCAAACTGGATGTAAAATTTTCATCAATCATGGTAAATGGAAATAAATGAAAAATCATCTACAAATTCTCTTTTTTGACGCACATCAAAAACTTTCCCACCATTATCGAGGTCATCAAATCCTAAAAGGATTTTCGTGTTTTCCGCAGGTGGGGATAAACAACTAACCATTCAATCATAAAAAGGCATTATATGAGATATTAAAGAGATCAAGTTCACTTTATGAGAAAGCACGTAATGTCATAGCTTTTGGGATGCAAAGATTAAAGCCAGGCAATGCTTTTCAATGGGTGGATATTTTGCCTCAGCAAGGATTATATGATGGCTGAGGTAGTAGAGTGCATTCTTGTGGTGATTTTTTTCTCTCGATTGTGAAAAATATGTGATATGGGACACCACATAGATCTACAAATGTACTTATTAGGGTGATCGGGTATGACATTGAGGAATGATGTACTATATCGAGAGACAGAAGTAACCATCCTATAATGGACCTAATCACCTAATAATGACTCCTAAGGATGATGGGTCTTCGAATGTACCATAGATTCTTCCCCTACTTTACATGAAAAAGTAAAGTTGAGTTTATTTTAAACTGGATTCGTTAAGTTTCCTATGGAGGTAAGCCCCCATAGTTATTTACATCATAAAGAATGAGATTCCTTAGGAATTCTCTCGATTAAGGTAAATGATCATTGTCTCCAAAGAATTCAAAGATAAGACTATAAATCAATTGGTTATTTTTGAAAAATCAAGTGAGATTTGAGCAAAAGGAAATAGTTATTATCGAAGCCAAAGGGAGATGAGTAGGGGATGCTCATGATACTAGGAAACTTAGTGAGCATCCCAAACTATCCTATGGTTAGGCTTTACATTTTTGAAATTGAGGGGAATTATATGTTTGAGTTGAATTTTTATTAAAAATATAGGGCTTACAATTCCACAGCACAAGATTGTTGAAATACCTAAGTGATGAGGATTTATGCTTATAGCCGGCAAAGGGAAACAATAACCTCAGATCCAAAATCTAGAGAGCTTTGGCTAGGGCCAAATCATACCTAAATCTAAGGCAAAAATGGGTATATGGTTTATCTCCACAAGAGAGAATAAATCACCGACTGATTCTTACAACCTTGGGGTTTCCTCCAACTAACTCCTCCTATGATTTAAAATACATGTAGGCAAGTCTTATGCTTTGCAAGATAGCTAAGCTGTTGTTTATTTAGAAAGGAGACTAAGTCCTTAAATACACTCCCTAAGAGGCTAGATTATGATGGGCATGAGTAATGACTTAATCTAATGCAAATTCTGTTAAGTTTTATTTTGATTTTTGGACATTTTTCTTTGACACAAGCTATGGGATTTCATATGCCTAATGCATGAGAAAATTGGTTATGGACCAAAATTAGAAAGAAGGTGTGTTTCCACCATGGCTCTCAAAGGTCAAGCCATTTTCTCTGGCAAAGGTAGAAGCCCTCCATTAGCAAGAGTGAAGCAATATGATTTATTGATGATGTGAGACATACAAGATCCATCTAAGGGGTTACTAAATCTTTTATTTTCTTGATTTATGTCCTATGCTTTAGGTGAGGTTATGAATTATTTAATTTAATTTTGAGTTGATTAATTGGATAGAAAATTTATTATTCCCTAAGAGTCTAATCACCTCCAGGCCATTCATCAAACAATGAAGAGACTAGGAAATTTATGCCATCCTAATTGCATAATCAAAAATAAAATATTAATCAATTTATAAATTTGCGCAAAAGAATAAGAGGTCAATGTGGTCGGGCTCCACCACACAAACACGAAAAGGAAAATGAGTAGCCGAGCTCTACCCATATACAACCTAGATTATAAATAAATAATTATAATTTAGAATAAATTTATGTTATGGGGGTCTTCATTCTTCATTTCTTCATTTCTTCCTTTCTTTATTTCTTTCTTCTTTTTGTTGGTTGGGATATGGTTGCTCCAAGGCTTCACATGGTGCATAAGACTTGGTCTTATGACCAATGTTCATCCTAATCCCCTATAACATTCATTCCAAATCTTAATTACAAAATTTACATCAAAATGAGAAAAGTAAATATAACTAAACCTGCAAAATAGAGATTAGCTAAACATACCACGCAACCCAAGCAGTTATATAAATAAGTTGGACTTAGCACCCCACACAAGGGTAACCAAGTCCACCTATCCTAATTTGGATCATGCTTAGGGGTATAAGCAACCTGCATAGCAAAAACATTTATATTTTTATTATAGTGCCCCATAAGCACAATCCCCTATAGATGATATAATTAAACTAAGATCGCCCTATCATCCAGTCTACACACATACACCCTAACATCTAGTCTAAAAACATTACATTGTAAAATAAAATTGGGCATCAAACCATGCATCGCCCTAACATAGAGCTAGAAATGGTGACTTAGCCTAATGTGTGTGCCATTTAAGGCTTGTGTGGCATGTCTTAGCTAGGCTTTAAGGTTAGAAGTTTTTGAGTGTGAGAGATTCAATTTGGAAGGGTGGTTTCATTTTAAGTGATTTAGTTGATTTGTCAATTTTATTTGATGACTTGATTTGGTTTGAATGAACCTACATTTAGTTACTAAATATTGTAAAGAGAAAAAAACTTCTCTTTCATCCCTACCTTTAGTAATTTCTAAAGTAGATTCATTAATGATTTTCCTTTAGTGAATGGTTTATAATGTATTTTAATTAACTTTAAGTTTAGATTTACTCTAAATAGCCCTATTCAATAAGAAAGGCATCTTAGGATTAATTAAGGTGAATTACTATCCTAAAACACACACCCTTTTATTTCTTTCCACCATGTATACCATGCATATGAATAATCCTAAGCATAAATATACATGCAATGCAAATCTTAGCACACCTTAATGATGAACGCAAAGAGATGTTGTTTAAGAAAATTATTAAGTAGAAAAGAGGGACTCTTTTATCCATTGATAAAATGCACATCCACATGTATAAAAGATATAAGTGAGTATGGTGCCATTGTTTTCTACACTAAGGGTGTAAGGTACAAGACCTACTTAGGGCTACTTAAATCGCCAGAATCGATGTCACTAATATACCACTTTTCTTAAATACATGTACAAAAAGAAACAAATGGATGAAGAATCATGCAAAAGATTATGTTCAGTTTGGTTTGGAATTTATGTGTGTAAATGTGAAGATCCTTCTAAAGTCATAACATAGAAGTGCATAGGAATAGATTTAAGAAAGTGTTATATTCTTTTCAAATGAACTATACAATTTGCAAATCCTATTCAAATCCATGTTAAGATAAGAGAAGAAAATCACATAATACACATCTTATGCTATAATCACATGCAAGCTTATAAGTACTTATAAGTAGCATCACTTCATTTATAATCTTTGATTTATAGGTTTTGAAAATAATTTTGGTTTAATAGTGATAATAGCCACTCATATTCTTAACTTTAGCCAAAACATGCAATTTGACATAAAAGGAAACATTTTATTTAATTGATTTTTCAAAAGAAATGAATGCATGATTTCATATGACAAACAATATTTAGCATACTTAGAAAGAAATAAAGGATGTAAGCATATGACTTCATTCACCCTAATTACTTTCTAAGGACAATCATAAATAAGATTATTTAAAATGAATCAAAATTCTTTAAAGAGATTTTTATTTTTGATTTGATTTGAAAATGATTTGTGAGATAGAGTTTACTGGTCCTAACCCATTTCCCCCATGTGTGAATTAGTTTAGTTTAATTTTAGAATAATTAGGTTGATTTTATGTTTTGTTTAGGTTAAGGTGTGAATTAAATCCATTAATTACCCCTTACCTACACTACTTTAACATAATTAAACAGATAATAATGAGCCAACATATGATATGCAACAACATGGAATTTAAATCAGCAATGCACCTAAGAAATAAAGGGGCCTAATGCAATTGGCTCATAATTATTGATTAATTAAGCTAAAGGATTTAATTAAGTACTTTCCTACACATGTAGTTTGATTATAATTTTCTTTGAAATCTCTTAGGTCATTGAACACCTAAGAATCTACCCAAGAATTAAGTGATTAAGTTTTGGAGTGATTTAGTTTTGAGTTTGGTTAATTAAGCCATTTATAAAGTGATTAAGTCATTGATTAATTTTCAAATTAATTAAGTGTTTACCCAAATGAAATAAACTTAGGGGAAAAGATTGGAAAAGACATCCTAATCTCATTCCCTAAGTCCATTCACTGTTTCATGATGATTAACAAACCGAATTAATAAATTTATCACTACTTAATAGGTTAATTAATCATTTATTTATTTAAGAGAGGGATTAAGGATGTAATAAGCAATTCCCCTAATTAAACCAACAATAAATTTCAGGAAAATCATGGGAGGCTGAGGGAATCCCACTAATTAACCCTAGGAAGTTTAGAATTAATTATTGAAGTAATTAAAGAGTAATTATCTAAATTACATTTCCAATAAAACCCAAATTGAGTGAAAGTCACTATTCAAAATCAATTGATTTTAATTTTATATTATTCCTCATTGAATTATCTTTAAAATGAACTTGAGTTTGTATTTTTTTGGATTTTTCTACAATTAGTTATGAATTTTGGAAGTTTTAGTATTAAATATGAATTAATTAGAGCTAATTAACCCCTGATCCTGTCAGGCCACGTGGCGGATGACGTGGTGCTCTTTTCATGTGGTGTGATGGGATATATTATTTAAGTTATCACATCTGTGGCTGAGTCAGCCGATGTGCTAGGTGAGTGTATGGGGTGATCCAAGTGCTCAATTCCCATTGAGGAGGGGTCAATTTTTGGTTGTCATTGACCAAACCCATTAGGTCATGTTCACCACCCTCGTTGGTGTAGGAGGATGCCAAGTGGCCTTGAGAAAGGAATGACCAAATTCCAAGTGAATTTTGTCATAAGATACCCTTTGACCTAGAGGTAAAATGGTCATTAGGCCTTGATTTTGATTTGGGCAGATTTGACATGATTCAAAAATAGGTTGGGCCAAATCTCAAGTGATTTGGAGTTCATTTGGTTTGAATTGGTTCAATTTGACCCATTTAGGTCAAGTTGGGTCAAATTGGGTTAGGTTAACCAATTGGTCAAATTGGGTCAAACCATGGGTTATGTCAAGTTCAAATGATCATTTGGAGCCTATGGGCATCATTGGTTTGATTCAATTTGGTTTAGATTTGGTTTTGGTTCATTTGAATTCATTTAGGTAAAATGGTTCAAGTTGGCCAATTTAACCCATTTGACCCAATTGGGTTAGGTCTTGGGTTGGTTTAGGCTTGGTTGATCATTTGAAATGTATTGTAAGCTTTGGTTCCAGTCAATTTTGGTTTGGTTTGATTTCAAATTGATTTGACCTTTTAGGTCAAGTTGGGTTCATGGTTAATGGGGCTAGGTTGGGTCTAGTTGGCCAATTAGAGCTTTGGTCAATTTCAACAAGTGATTTAGAATGAATTTGACCTATTGGTTACAATCAATTTAGCTTAGATCAAGATTTGACCCATTTTGACATTTTGGGTCAATTTGGGTCAACTTGGGTCAAGTGGCCAATTAGGTTTGGTTTGGCTCAATTGGTGGCTTGATCATGTTCAATCATTGATTATGGATTATTCATATCAATAGCTTCAATCAATTTAGCTTATGGTAGATTTTGGCTAGTTTAGGTTTCATTTGGGCTAAGTGTTGACTTAGTCAAAGGCTAGGTTTGACTTGGTTTGACCCAATTTGAGTGCTTGATTATCCTAGGATGATTGTTTCTCACAATGCTAGGCTTAAATGGGCTTAGTTCATTCCAATTTGGGTTGGATTAGAATTTGGCTCAAAAAGGTGCTTTAGGTCACTTTGGGTCAAGTGAGCCTAAATGGGTCAATTGACTTGATCAAAGCTTGATTCAAGTTTGGTTGAACTCACATATGGACTTATGATTAATATATAATTTCAATTGCAAGTGATTTGGAGTTAAATGGGTTTTGGTTCATTTGACAATTTCAAGTCAAAAGGGTGGACATGGGTTTGACTTAGGTTAGTTTGATTTTGGTTTGGTGATTGTAGCTCATGTTTATATTTAGGCATGTGATTGAAGAATTGATTGTTTGAAGAGAAAATCCAAGGGTTTGGATTGATTTGAGAATGATTTGGCTAAGTTCAAGGATTTGACTTGAAAGAGCATAGGTCAGATTTTGGTTAGATTTGGATTTGAGTTTTGAATTGATTTTGGTCATTTGAATTTATATTTGTGAATATAAATGAGAATATAAATGGGTTATGAAAAAAATCTTTTGAGTTTGGAGTGATTTGGATTTGATTTGAGCTAAGTCCAAAAGATGAAATCAAAGGCTTCGAAAAGCTTTTGGGATTTGAATTCAGTCATGGATTTCAATGATTTCATTAAGAATTGATTCATGATTTAGATTTTGGAATTTATTTAATGATTTGAGAACAATATTTGAGTTGAAATTGATTTGAGATTTGATTTGGAATTGATTCATGATTTGAGAAAATCAAGTTGAAATTGATTGAATTTGAAGTTGATTGAATTGATTGGAATTGATTTAATGATTTGAGAAAATCAATTGAGTTGAAATTGATTTAAGATTTGATTGGTTGGTTGAAGGAAAGCAAGGATTGGGTTTAAGCTATAGAAAAGTTTTCTAACACCCCAAGGCATAACCTATTCCTATGGCTAACTCTTCTAAGTCTCTAGGGTTAGTGTTCACCTAATCACTAGAAGTGTCTTAAGAAGGAACTAAGAAGGAGTCCTATTTCTAAGATGGAGAAGTTGAAAGCTCACTCCAAAAGCGAGGTCAACAAAGGGCACAGTGTGGTGTGGACTGGGCCAAGACGTATTGGTGTTGACCAAGATGATCAACAATGCTCGAAATCACAAAGCTAGAAATGATCTACTCCTAAACGTGAGGTGTAGAAGGAATCAAACACTTAGTGCAATGCAACTCCACTCATGTCAAAGACATAAGAGAGCGAAGGAGGAATCTGCTAGGGATTGAGTATGTGAACCTTCCACTAGGGGAAAAGGTTCAAGTCATCCACTGGGGGATGAGTGGGAGGTAAAATCCACTGGGGGATTAGAATTTGGGATCCACAAGGGATAGAAGATGTGAACCCTCTACTAGAGGAGAAAGTTCAGGTTGGATTGAATTTATTCCACTGGGGGAATTGGAAAGATTTGCACCTCACTGAGGAGAAGTTGATTGATTTGATTGTTTAATTTGACTCCACTAGAGAGGTTGGTTGATTTGCACCTCACTGAGAAGAAACGGATTGATTTGTTTGTTTAGTTTGACTCCACTAGGGAGGTTGGTTGATTTTGCTACAGATTTTAAAATTTGAATTTTTAGATGGACCCTATTAGTTTACGATGGACCGCACTGAGTAGAGACCATGTCAGCCTTGACCTACTTCAGATTTATCAATCCAAAGAAGTAGTCTACCAACCACATAGTAGTACTATCCAACCAAAGGAGTGTCTTTCAGTTTGTAGTGATTAATTCAAAGAAGAAAGCACAGGGACTCACATCTTCCTAAATAAAGACCATCAACATATTAGTAGGGTAACATGTTAACCCGACTTAAGACTGATTACTGAGTGAATGTCGCTCGGGGACTTAAATCAGCTCAAAGATAGTCAAAGTTAATTTTATTTTTTACTTATATTTGATGGATCCCATCAGTTTTTGATGGACTACACTGAGTAGGGGGTCATGTCGGCCTTGGTCTAGCTCGGATTTACCAATCCAAAGAGAGTAGTTTCCCTGCCGAGGGGAGAACTACCCAACCAAAGGGGTACCTTTCAGTTTGAAGTGACTGATTCAGGGAAGAAAGCTTGGGAACTCACATCATTCCTGAATAAAAGACCACGGGGGTGACACATTAGCAAGGTAACACATCAACTGATGGGTCGTCACGATTTGATGGTCATGCTAGAAAGAGTAGACTTACATCTTCCAGCAAAATGATCAGGGTAACTGCTTGTGGAAAAATAGATTGAACCCTACCTAAGTTACTACTAGAGAGTGCCACTGAGACTTATCTCCACTCAAGGTAGTCGTGCAATTCCTGGGAGTTTTAAACACTACCTAAAGATAGGATGCCCGCTTGGGAAAGGGGTCACGGGGCTTGAATTCCTAATCCACAAGAGAATAAATTTGTTTGTTTATTTATTTGTTGTGGACCTTATTACTTTATGAGGGATCACACTGAGAAGGAGCTTATATCAGCCTTGACCTATCTCATATTTACTGAACAAAAGGAGAATCTATGCTAAACAAATTATCCAACCAATGTGGGTGGCTACCAGAAAGGGGAGGTCCAAAAGTAACCTGGGTATTGTCTAAATGGAGTTGCAAAGGATGTGATCCAAGTAGAGTGCCTGCAGGGGAGGGGCCACTAAGGGCTTTATCCAAAACCCTGGAGAAGATAATATCTATAGGTATTCGATGGCCAACTTAAGGAGAAAGCGCGAGGACTTATATCTGCTAAAAATGGTGTATCCACTAGGTGAGTCAATATCAGCATAGTGAACATCAACCAACCTAAGGTGTCCATTGGTTTAATAATCGCCTAGAAGAAAGAAAGATGCACATCTTCCCACAAATGGAACTGATTATCGGGATAGTTTGTCTTTGGCTCAACAGGTGTTATCCGACCTAGGGCGACTACTGAGTGAATGCCACTGGGGGCCTTATATCAACTCAAAGTAGTTAGGAGGAATAGAGCCACTGAGGGACTTATCTTAAGCCTCAAATATACTCAACCTATTCAGTGCATGATGGCTAGTTCAAGAAGAAAACATGTAGGCTTACATCCTCTTAAACAAAGTCATGAGGGAGTACTCTCGATGAGGTCTACCAAACTAACAAGCCATCAATTTATAATGGTCGTCGTGAAGAAAGCACGGGACTCACATCCGCTAGATAAATCACAGGGTGACATACTAGCAAGGTAGCATTTCACCAATGAGCATTGAGTGCCATAGGGGGCTTGCTCCCACATCAAAATAGCCTGATACAAAAGATATGCATTTGTTTTTGTGCTTATGTTAGAGGGAATAGTATGCCGCTTGGGTTCTCTCACACTTACCTGTGGAATTGATGAAATGATGAATGGTAGATCCCACCAAGAAAAGATTGCTTCACACCTAACTTAATCATGCTAGTCGAAATAAGATGCCTCTTGGGTTCTCTCACACCTATTCTAGTAGCATTAGGGAATTGATGAAATGGTGCCATGAATGGAAATTGTGATCCCACCAAGAAAGGATGTCGTTTGGGTTCTCTCATATTTAACTTTGTCATGCTAGTCGAAATAAGATGCCTCTTGGGTTCTCTTACACCTACTCTAGTAGCATCGGGGAATCATGTTTAATTTATATTTATGTTGTGAAGGAAGGATAGGATGCCTCTTGGGTTCTCTTACACCTATCCTAAACACATTGTGGCAGATACACAAACAAGCAAACAATGCTTTGAAAGAAGAGAATATTTTGATGAATCAGAATAAAATTTTTGAAGATAGAATTATTTTCAAACATGATTTTATGGGTAGTATTTCTTCAATTAGAGCCCATTAATTGGAAGCATCAGGTGTTCCCTTTTATAATCAATAAGTTGATAAGATCCTTGGTGGGCTTCTATGATGAAAGGGCCTTCCAAAGTGGGTTCAAACTTGCCTCCCATCTTTGACGGCACAATTGGTCACCTTAGAAAAACAAGCTCTCCTACTTGAAAAGCTCTAGGGTGGACCAACTCTTATGAATTCATCTTGGTTTTGTATAACTCGAGGTTCTGGCACGCCTCTAGGCATCTCTCCTCTAAACCTTCGAGCTCTTCTAACCACCACTTGGCATTCTGCTCTATAGTGATTTTACTACCCATTGCTATCCTCAGTGATGGGAGCTAAACTTCTATTGGTAGAATGGCTTCAAAGCCATATATTAAAGAGAATGGGGTAGATTGAGTTGGAGTTATGTATGTGATGTGGTATTCCCACAAAGCTTCAACTAGTTGCTCATGCCATTATCTCTTGTTATCGTCAAGTGTCTTCTTTAGTATCTGGATGGGAGTTTTGTTGAATACTTTTGCTAGGCCATTTTCCCTGGGATAATAGATGTTAGAGTATCTCCAATCTATAGCATGTCTTCTGATGAAGCTATTGCTCTTGGTGCTCTTGAATGTAGTACCATTATCAGATATAATTCATCGAGGCACCTCGAACCTATATATGATATGGTTCTAAAAATTGGACATGTGACCTCTCTCTCGAGTGGGATTGCCTCACCCACTTGAAAAGGTAATCGATGGCAGCTAGGATGAACCGGTGAGCCTTGGAAGAAAGAGGATCGATAGGACCCGCTATGTCAGTACCCCAACACTCAAATATCCATAAGGGCAATGTAGAATGTAGAATGTTGGGTGGTTGATGATCACACCATTTACATTGATCTCCGCTACATTCACAGTCTATAATCATCAAAAGTATCCTAGTCTCTGATCTTTGTTTTCATCTTCGAGATATGTGCTGCATAGACTTGAATGTACCTCGATCACGATCTTATGAGCTTCGTGTTTGTCTAAATAACGTAATCATATTTGATCAATAGATCGTCGGTACAAGGTGCCATCCACGAGAGCATAGGATAGAGCTCTTTATTTCATCTGATGAGCTTGTGACTTCTCTTGAGGTAGTTTACCTCTAGTCAAGTAATCCATAAATGGTTGCCTCCAATCCAGCTCCTCATCCTTTTCAGCAACAGTAACCTCCCCTTCAAGAGAAAGTCTCTCAATGAGTTTAGCCTCAATAAAGGATAGGACTTTTCTATTTTGGACCCTTATTGGAATGGACTCATCTTTCGAACATGTCAATTCTTTGGCAAGTTTGGCCAAAGAATCTGCTACTGTGTTCTTTTCTTGAGGGATCTTATAGATGGCAACCTCAAGGATTTGGGTTAATAGCTTCATGGTATACTCATGGTAGACAAGTTTAGTTTTAAACCTTGAAGACCCAAAGAACTGCTAATGACCACCGAGAATCGTATATTGATGCTTCTGATATAAACTATAATAGCTAACTCTAGACTGGCAATCAAAGCCTTATACTCGGCTTCATTATTGGTGCATAGATTGGAGGTATAGTATGAGAATCTCATCACATCACAATCTAGAGTTAAGAGAACTATTCCTACCCCACCTTTCCTGAAAGAGTAGATCGTGGTTCTTCTCCTTTTTGAAAGGAAGCCACATCAAAATACATCTCAAAGGATTGTCAACCTCCCCTAAGTTCATGATTTCTTTCATAGGGAGATCATAGCTAGGAATCAAGAAGTGGGTGTGCTGCTAAGAAATTTGCTAGTATCTATCCTTTCATTGCTTGGAGGGGTACGAATGTATTATCAAACTATGAGAGAATTATGGACCAACATTCCAACCATCCAAATAACATCAGCTGTGTTATGAGATACTATAATGGATTGATTCTTGAAATTAAGTCCACCTTATGAGAAAGCATGTAATGTCATAGGTTTTGGGATACAAAGATTAAAGCTAGGTAATGTTTCTCAGGTGGGTATTTAGGGATCAAACGATGAGGTAGAGAGCATTTTCCTTCCCTTCATCATTGGTTTGAGCTAACAAAGCATCAAGGGAGTGGTCTAATGCAACAGTGTAGAGGATCAACGGCTTGCCCAAGATAGGGGCTGCTAGAACTGGCAGCTTCACCAAATATTATTTGATGCCTTCAAAAGTATGTTGGCACTGTCATCCCACTTAAACTTAGCATCCTTTTTGACAAGTACTGAAAATGGATTGCATCTCCCCCATAGATTGGAGATAAAGTGCCTTAGATATGCCAACCGCCCTTAGAATGATCTGAGTTGAGTTAAAATTTTAGGGGGTGGCATTTCTAAAATGGCTTTAATCTTTTCTAGGTCTATCTCTATTCCCTGGTGTCAGACAATAAACCTAAGAAACTACCCTGAAGCTACTCTGAATGCACACTTTAGGAGGTTTATTTTGAGATTGAATTATCTTAACCGTTCGAAAACTACTCTCAAGTCAAAGAGATGGCTTTCCTTTTCTTTGCTTTTGCCTTCTATATCATCAACATAACATTCAACTTGATGATGATGAGTTCATTGAAGATCTGAGTCATGGCCCATTGGCATGTAACACTAGAATTTCTAAGGCCAAAAGGGATGACCTTATAATAATAGATTTTGATCGATGTTCAAAAAGCAGTGTTTCTTTCATCTTTGGGGGCCATCTTGATTTTGTTGTAGCCAAATGAGCCATCCATGAAGAAGAATATTGCATGAAATGAGGCGATGTCCACCATTAATTCTAGAATAAGAAGTGGAAATTCATCCTTAGGACATACCTTATTTAAGTCCCTAAAATCGACGCATAGGCGAATTTGGCCATTCTTTTTCTTAACTAGCACGACACTGGCTAAGAAGGTAGGGTATTTTTCTTCCCTGATGAAACCAGCATCGACCAATTTCTTGACTTCAAAAATGACCTTTGTTCATTTTCTAATTGCATGCGTCTAGGAGCTTGCTTGATGGGGTTAGCATTAGGGTCTATTGCTAGTTTGTGGACTGCTATGTCAGGAGATAATCTCGGCATCTCTTCATAACTCCATGCAAAGGAGTCCTTAAACTCAGTCAATAGCCTAACTAAGTCATTGGTGTCTTCTTCGTAAAATGATGTATGATGGATCTTCTTCTATCCCGAGGTTGATTTCTTTGAGCTTGTCGATAGTTGAATGGATTTCCTCTTCAAATTCTAGAGGTGCATATTTGATTTGGAGATCATCTAGATCATTTGAAGTTTCTAACCATACTTTATGATAAGAGTTAGTGTGGTTTGAGAAGATCCTATCAGACTCCACATGATTGGTGATAATTAAGCAGTAACCATCGTCATCGACTGGACCCACTGTACCAAATCCTAGTTTTAGTCTTGATTGTGCATCTTTGCCTTTGTTGTTCCATAACTTCTTGAAATACTCTGACCTATGCGTGGACCATGTATAAGGAATCAAACTTTTCTTTAAGAGATTATGAATCAAGGCAAAATTAATCAAAAGGTAATTCCATTAAATCTTTATATGAATTATCCTCAAGTTCTACACGCTTCGACTTGAGGATGATGATCCCAATTAAAATCTCTTTGGCTTGACATCCATGGAAGACCTAGGGGCTTCCTTAACTACTAAACCTTCAACTTTTTGAGAAGAAAGTGAGATTAGAGCTAAAGTTCCCAACTGCTGCCTGATGGTTTTACATAATTCTGATTCGAATACATTCATGCTTTGCTTGGAGGCCTAGTCTTCATCACTGTTTGGCTTGAGTGTCACCTCCAATGAAACCCGCTGAGAGGGGTTGGTTGGTGTGCTAATCTCATGAGACTCATCCTTCGAGTTGGATTCCAAGTCCATGTGAACAGAGTACTCTGACAAACATGGCCTATGGGTCAAGGGGGGTCCACCTCTGAACCTCATATCCGCCTTTGCCTGGAGGAGGTCAAGTCATTCTACCCATATGTCCATATGGTGGAACGAACTGTGGGTGGAATGTGACATGCGGCTCTACCTCTTCCTCGGAGTCCCTTTCTCGTTCACTTGTAATTTTCTTTTTCTTTTTATTTTTCTCTTTCTTTTTTTTCTTTTTCTTTTTCTTTTGTGTTTGAATCTTAACCAAGTTTAAGAGAATAGGCACTTTGGTTTTGAGAAAGATAGTAGGTCGCATCTTCATATATCTCGACCTATCAAACTGAATATGGCTTTTCATCTCCTTTGACACAATATTCGATTCCATCTCTTCAAAATTTGATGCACTGATGAAGAGAGGTTGGAATTAACCTGTTCTTGTGTATACAAGGCCTACCGACCAAAGCAGTGAATGATGTATTCGAGTCAATTATACAGAACTTGGCTTTAGTCTTCCAGTCGCCTATTTCCAAAGGTAACACTATGGAGCCTTATTGACCTCATTTTTAGAATGAGCTCTCAACCCCTCCATCTTAGGCATAGGACTCCTCTTAGACACTAAGAGTTCCTTAGTCATAAGACACTCTAGTGATTAGAACGCTAACCTAACCCTAGAGACTTAAGAGTTAAATAGGAATAGTTTTAGGGGTGTTAGGAAGATTTTCCTACACTATAGCTTGAACCAAATCCTCACTTCCTTCTTTCTAGTCAAACACCAAGTCCAAATCAAACTCCAAACTTAAATCAACTTCAATTCCAAACCAAACCTTAAATCAATTCCAATAGATCTTCTCAAATCAAGAATAAATTCCAAATGATTGAAACCCATGATTGAATTCCAAATTCAAAAAAAAAAAAAATCTTTCCTAAGTCACTTCGATTCCATCTTATGGACTTAGACCAAATCAAATCCAAATCAACTCAAAGTCAAAAGATTTTCTCACAACTCATTTATATTCTCATTTATATTCATAAATATAAATGAAATATAAATTCAAATAACTAAAACAAATTCAAAATTTAAATCCAAATCCAATCAAAATCCAACCTAAACTCTTTCAACATAAATCCTTGAACTCCTTCAAGTCAAAGTCAAATCAATTCAAATTTGAGAAATTTTCTCATAACCCATTTATATTCTTATTTATATTCACAAATATAAATGAAATATAAATTCAAATAACCAAAACTAAGTTCAAAAACCCAAATCTCCAACCTAACCCTTCAAGTCAAATTCTTGAACTTAGAAATCAAACTCAAATCGTTAAACCTTGATTTTTCTTCATAATTCAATCAATCCTTCAATCATGAATCCAAATATAAATATAAACTTCAATCATCAAACCAAAACTAAATCCAAAATTGAAACCCAAATCAAATCAAAATTCAACCTAACCCAATCAAATTCTTGAACTTAGCCAAATCAAACTCAAATCAAGCCAAACCCTTGATTTTTCTTCATGATTCAATCAATCCTTCAATCATGAATCCAAATATAAACATAAACTTCAATCATCAAACCAAAACCAAGTTAAAAATTCAAACCCAAATCTAATAAAAATTTAACCTAACCCTTCAAGTCAAATTCTCGAACTTAGCCATATCAAACTCAAATCAAGCCAAACCCTTGATTTTCCTTAATGATTCAAATCCTTCAATCATGAATCCAAATATAAACATAAACTTCAATCATCAAACTAAAACTAAATCCAAATTCAAACCCAAATCTTCAACTCTAACCCTTCAAGTCAAATTCTTGAACTTAGCAATCAAACTCAAATCCAAACCTTAATTTTGTTCATGATTCAATCAATACTTCAATCATGAATCCAAATATAAATATAAACTTCAATCATCAAACCAAAACTAAATCCAAAATTCAAACCCAAATCTAATCTAAATTCAACCTTATCCTTCAAGTCAAATTCTTGAACTTAGCCAAATCAAACTCAAATCAAGCCAAACCCTTGATTTTTCTTCATGATTCAATCAATCCTTCAATCATGAATCCAAATATGAACATAAACTTCAATCATCAAACCAAAACTAAATTCAAAATTCAAACCCAAGCCAAACTCATGTTCACCCTTTGAACTTGAAATTATCAAATGAATTAGAACCCATTTGACTCCAAATCACTTGCAATTGAATTTATATTTCAATCATAAGTCCATATGTGAGTTCAACCAAACTAGAATCAAGCTTTCATCAAGTCAATTGACCCATTTAGGTTCACTTGACCTAAAAGTGACCTAAAGTACTCCTTTGAGTCAAGTTCTAATCCTACCCAAATTGGATTGAACTAAGCCCAACTAAGCCTCACATTGTGAGCAACAATCATCATAAGATGATCAATCACTCAAATTGGGTCAAACTAAGTCAAACTTAAGGGTTGACCAAGTCAACACTTAGCCAAAATGAAACCTAAACTAGCCAAAATCCACTATAGGCCAAATTGATTGAAACCATTGATCAAAAAAAATTCATGATCAATGTTTGACTTGACCAAGTCATCATTTGAGACTAACCAAGCCCAATTGGCCACTTGACCCAACTTGACCCAACTTGACCTAAAAAATCAAAATGTGTCAATCTTGATCTAAGCCAAATTGATTGCAACTAATGGGTCAAATTCATTCTAAATCACTTATTGAACTTGACCAAAGCCTCAATTGGCCAACTAGACCCAACCTAGCCCAATTGACCATGAACCTAACTTGGCTTAAAAGGTCAAATTGAGCTAAAATCAAATCAAATCAAAATTGACTGAAATGAAAGCTTGCAACATATTTCAAATGAGCAACAAAACCTAAACCAACCTATGAAATCAAATGGGTCAAATGATCAACTTGACCCATTTAACCTAAATGAAATTAAATGAACCAAAATCAAATATAAACCAAATTGAACCAAACCAATCATGCCAACACATTTCAAATGATCATATGAACTTGTCCCAACCCTTGGTTTGACCCAATTTGACCAATTGGTCAACTTGGCCCATTTTGACCTAAATGGGTCAACATGAGCCAAATGACATCAAATCAACTCCAAATTCTTTGAAATTTGGACCAACCCAATTTCAAACTATTCTAAATCTACCCAAAGTAAAATCAAAGCTAAATGACCATTTTACCTCTAGGACAAGGGGTAACCCATGGCTAATTCCACTTGAAATTTGGTCATATCCTCTTCATGGCCACTTGGCATCCTATTAGTAGGCCAAGTGGATACTAGTGAGTGTGGTGCACATGACCCAATGGGCTTGGGTCAACCAAACCCAACCCAAGGCCAAAACTGTCCACCCAATAGAAATTGCTCCACATGAGATAACTCCTCCACTCAAATGAGCACATGAGAACTTCACCACTCCACTCCTTTGGCCAAACTGAATCACATGGCATCCAAAATGACTTAACAAACTCAGTAAGCCTGATCAATTTGATCAAAATGGCAAAGGAAAGCTCGACCGCCTGATCCTTCTAGGGGGAGATATACTCCTCCTAATTTAATTTCATTTGCATTCATTCACATTCGATTGAAGCATAAGAACTAAGAGGAAGCAATTCCAAGCTTCCCCCAAAGTCTCCCAAGCTATTTTGAATTCTACATTTTCAATTTTACTTAAACCGAAAATAGGGGAGGTGAGTGAGAAATCCATCTTGCTCAATTCACCACCATAGCTCAATTCCTCCTTCAAGCACCTTGAGGGGACCCAATCGAGCTCACACAAGTCTTCTTCCAAGTGTTCAAGCCACGGGAAGAGGAGCTAGACCAAGGCTACAAGCATTTAAAGAGGACTTTGATCAATAGGAAGATCTACTCAACCTTAAGCCTTCAAACCTTCAACAGGGCTTTGTCTCCACTAGATGAAGCTACCTCGATGATTGGAAGCACGGGTGATAACCTCTGGCGAGGTACTATTTAAAATCAGGCTTACATTGAACTTTCTTTGGTCCTTTGAAAAATAAAGTTTCATCCTAAGTAAATTCAACTGTTGGATGTCTTGCTCTTTGCCTCTTGATGGTATGTGATCAATCCTAGTTCAATCTGAGCTCGATTGAGCTCAGATCAAGCCATGGAGGATGGAATGTTGACATCTTCCATAGGCGAGCTCAGGGATGAATCACAGACCACCCATCCCGCATGTTTTGGATGGACAGCCTTGATTAAAACACGTGAGATACGCTTTTTAGCCCTTTTAATATCACAGATTGAGGACCGTCCATCTTTGATCTATTCTAAGGGAAAGCGATAGACGCCAATGATGTATGATAGCTTAAATAACCAATCCCATCATGCCACGTGGAAAGCGCGTGCCACATCAACAATCCACGTGGCACCGACTAGATTAGTTATATAATTAGGCTATTTAATTAAGTTTTAATCACAAAATCTTCAAAAATATATAACTAAATGTAGAAAAATTGAAACTCAAATGCATTGTGAAGATATTTCAAAGGGGTGTAATATAAAATTAAGTTTAATTGATTTTGAATAGTAAATTTTATGCAATTTGGGTTTTATTAGGAATGTACTTATGTTAATTACTCCTTAATTATTTCATTGATTAATTCCAAACTTCTCATATATGTTTAGTGGGATGAATTCTACCTCCTCTAATTTTATTGGAATTTATTAATGGTTTAATTAGGGTAATTGCTTGATTCACTCCTAATTACTCTCTTAGTTAATTAAATGACTAATTAACCTATTAAATAGTGATAAATTCTTTAATTAAGTTTACTAATTATCTTAGAATAGTGAATGGACTTAGGAAATGAGATTAGGAGCCCTCTCCCAAATCTTTTCCCTTAAGTTTATTTCATTTGGATAAAAATCTAATCAAGGTGCAAATTAATTAAATAGTTTAATCACTTAATTAAATGGCTTAATTAATCAAAATTTAAAAATCAAATCAAACTGAATTTAAATCATTTATTTTTTGGATAGATACTTAGGTGTTCAATAACCTAAGTAGCTTAACGAAATCAAATCTAACCCATATGTGTGGGAAGGATTATGAAAGTACTTAAATTAAATATTTTAGCTTAATTAATCATTAATTATGAGCCAAATGCATTAGGCCCCTTTCTTTCTTAGGTGCATTACTGATTTAAATTCCTTGTGATTTTATGTCATACATTGGCTCATAATTGTTTAAATATGTTAAAGTGGTATGAGTAAGGGTAATAATGGACTTAATGTACACCTTAACCTAAACAAAATATAAAATCAACCAAATGGTTCTAAAATTAAACTAAAACAACATACACATGTGGGGAATGGGTTAGGACCAACAAACCTTTTCACATTATCCTAAATCAAATCAAACTCAGAACAAAATCAAAATTTCCTTAAACCAACTTTGATTCACTTTAAATAATCTTATTCCATAGGATTGTCTTTAAGAATTTATTATAGTGAATGAAATTACATGCTTACATCACTTTATTTCTTTTCTAGCATGCTAAATGTGTATGTCATATGAAAATCATGCATTCATGTCTTTTGAAAAATAAATTTAAAATGAAATGTTTCCTTTATATCAAATTGCATGTTTTTGGCTAAGGTAAGAATATGAATGGCTATTATCATTACTAAACCCAAAACTATTTCCAAAACTTATAAATCAAACATTACAAATAAAAAGTATGCTATTTATAAGTACTTATAAACTTGCATGTGAATAGCATAAAATGTGTTATGTAATTTTCCTTCTCTTTTCTTAACATAGGTTTGTATAGGATTTGCAAAGTGTATAGTCCATTTGAAAAGGACAAAACACTTGCTTAGATCCATTCCTATACACTCTTATGTCACGACTTAAGAAAAAATTCCACATCACACATGTAAACTAAACAATCAAATTAAAACAAACAAACTTAAACTTTTTGCATTATTCTCTTTCTATGCATTTCTTTTTGTGCAAGCACATGTATTTAAGAAAAGTGGAATATTAGTTTGGACACCCCGGGGTTGCGAGGCTTTACGTAGCCCCAAGTAGGTCTTGTAATTACACCCTTGGTGTAGAAAATAATGGTGACGTACTCACTTATGTCTTTCATACATGTAAATGTGTATATGAATAATGGATAAAAGAATCTCTCTCTTTGTCTACTTAACAAAATCAAGCATACATGAAACATTCCAAATTTCTCTTAAAAAAACATCTCTTAGCATTCATCATTAAGGTGTGCTAAATATTTCCATTTACATGTATAGATATGCTTGGGATTCATCCATATGCATGTTACATATGTTGGAAAGAAAAAAAGTGTTGTGGGTTTTGTGATAGTAATTCACTTTACTTAATTTTAAAATGCCTTTCTCTTTATATAGGTTTGTTTAGAGTCTATCTAAACTTAGAATTAATTAAAACACATAATAAAATATTCACTGAACAAAAATCATTAATGAACTTACTTTAGAGATTACTTAAAATAGGGAGGAAAGAGAAGTTCTCTTCTCTTCCCCTCTCTTTACAACACTTAGTGATTAATTATAGGTTCATTCAAACCAAATCAAATCATCATGAAAGAAAACTTAATCAAATCAACTAAACCACTTGAATGAAACCACCCTCTAAGTTGAACTCTTCATACTTAGAAAATTCTAACGTTAAAGCCTAACTCTAAGCTAACGATATACCACACAAGCCTTAAATATCACACATATTAGCTAAGTCACCATTTCTAGTCCTATGTTAGGTGGTAGTTTGATGTTTGCTTTTTTTTTTATGATGTGATGTTTTAGTCTGATTAGTGTATGTGCATAGACCGAATGATAAGAAACAACACACAAAGTGAGATTATGCTTAAAGGGTGCCGTAATAAAAATATAACTACTTTTGTTGTGCAGGTTGCTTCTACTTCTAAGCATAATCCAAAAAAAAGCCAGGTGGACTTGGTTACCCATGTGTTGGGTGCTAAGTCCAATATACATGCTTGGGATTGTTTGGTTTGTTTAGCTAATCTCTATTTTGTTAGTTTTAGTTAAATTTACTTCCCCTTTTTCATGTAATTTTGCAATTAGGATTTGGAATGAATTTTATGGGTGGTTAGGATGAACATTGATCATAGCACTTTATCTTATGTACCATGTGAAGCCTTTGGAGCAACCACATTCCAACCAATCAAAAGAAGAAAGAAGAAAGAAGAAAGAAGAAAGAAGAAATGAAGAATGAAGAATTAAGACCCCCATAATATGAATTCCTTCTTGATTGAAATTAATTCATTTATAATCTGGGTTGTATAAGGGTAGAGCTCGGCTACCCAATTTCTTTTCGAGTTTGTGTGGTGGAGCCCGACCATAAAAGGCCTCTTATTCTTTTGCGCTAGCTTTATAAATTATTTGATATTGTTTAGCTTGTGCATTAAGATGGCATGCTTTTCTAGTTTCTCCCTTGCTTTGTTGAAAGGCCTGAATGATGATTAGGCTCTTAGGGAAAAATAAATTTTCTATCCAACTAATCAACTCAAAACTAAAAATTAACAACTCATAACCTCACTTAAAGCTTAGGTTATAAAAAATAAGATAAAAGATTTAGCAACCCCTTAGCTAGATGTTGTATGTTTTCATATCATGCATAAAAAGCATCTTATTTCACTATTATTTTGGAGGGCTTCCACCCGTGCTAGGGAACTCGGCTTGACCTTTGAGATCCATGGTAGAAACACACCTCCTTTCTTCCTAATTTTGGCCCATAATCCAATTTCTCATGCATTAGGCGTATGAATCCTATAAGCTTATGTCAAATGAATTGTCAAAAAATGAAAAATAAAATATAACAAAATTTGTATTAGATTTAAGTCATTAAATCATGCCCTACATGATCTAGTCTCTTAGGGAGTGAGTTTAAGGACTTAATATCTTTCTAAATAAACAATAATATCTTGCAAAAGCATATGACTTGCCTACATGTGTATCTAAAATCATGAGAGAGTTAATTGGTGGCCACCCCTAGGTGATTGTAAGTCCAAACAGTCAGGTGGCCTATCCTCTCTTATGGAGGTAAATCATATACCCATTTTTGTCTTAATTTTAGGTCTGCTTTCGCCAAAAGTTCCCTAGATTTAGGTTGCTACTTCTTGCTACAAGCATAAATTCTCACCTTTTAGGCATTTCCATGACCTTGTGTTATGGAATTATAAGCCATAGATTTCTAAATAAAAATCCAACTCAAACAAATAACTCACTTCAATTTTAAAAATATAAAGCCCAACTATAGGATAGTTTGGGACGCTTACTAGGCTTCCTAGTATCATAAGCATCCCCTACTTATCTTCCCTTGGCTTCGATAATAACTCTCCCCTCTTGATGAATCCCATTGATCTTTTAAAAATAAACTAATTGATTGTTAGTCCTATCTTTAAAATCTTTGGAGACAATGATCATTTATCTTAATCGAAAGTATTCATAAGGAATTCTGTTCCTTAGGATGTGATTAACTATGTGGGCTTGCCTCCATAGGGAACTTAATGAACTCAATTTAAAATAAGTTCTACTTTACTTTTTCATGTAAATTAGAGAAAGAATCTCAGTACCTAAGTCCTTAGGAGTTCTTATTAGGTGATTAGGTCCATTGTAGGTGGTGACTTCATCTTTCGAGATAGTACACCTTTCCTCAATGTAGTACCCGATCACCCTAATAAGAATATCTGTGAATCTACATGGTGTCCTAACCAAGGCATATATTTTTGTTTTTATTTATCCCTTCCAAAAGGATAGATGAAGGCAGAAATATTTCACCACTGATTTTTCTGGCAACTCCACTGGGGAAGGTTCCACTTTCCATCTTTGGTAAATGATCATTGTCTCCAAGTATTGATAGTGGGTTTGTATTTTAATGAACCCAAGACTATCTTTCATTTCTGCTGGCAATTAGCTCATTTCATCCTTAAGCTAAGTTAACCAACATCCTTTAAGTTTTAGGACCTCACTCCGTGTAGGTCTTAAAACCCCTATTGGGTTCCCCAATAGGTGAAAATGAAAATTTAATAAAAAAAGAAATAACTAAAGACTTCCTCTTTACCATTTTTATGATAAGGAAAGGTTCATTCCAAAAATAAAGAGAAAAAAAATGCTTTATAAAACATCAATTTCTAAAAAGCACTCTTTCAAAATGTACATGGTAAATTTTTGCACAAAAATTTTCATAAATCAACCTCATCTAACAATCTTCATGATTGTTATATGTAGGATAACTCTCAAAAATAAAATCCAAAAATCAAATTTTCAAAAGCACAAATGAATATATTCATTCAATTTATTAAATGAGGATTTCATTTTCAAAAATTAAAATCAATGATTATATTTTTCAAAAGCACAAATGAACATCTTCACTCAATTTATCTTGATAAATATTTCATTTATATAAAAAAAACCAACAATCATTTTCAAAAATCAAAATCAACATTCATGAACATCTTCATTCAACTTTTTGGATGAAAGTTTCATTTTCAACAAAAACAAAATCAACAATCATTTTCAAAAATCAAAATCTATAATCATGAACAATTTCATTCAACTTGTTGGATGAAGATTTGGTTTCAACAAAAATAAAAACAATCACCATTTTCAAAATCAAAATCAACAATCATATTTTCCAAAAGCACCTAATGAACATCTTCATTCAATTTATTGAATAAAGATTTCATTTTCAAAGAACAAAATCAACAATCATTTTCAAAATCAAAATCTACAATCATATTTTCCAAAAGCACCAAATGAATACCTTCATTCAACTTATTGAATGAAGATTTCATTTTCAAAGATCAAAATCAACAATCATTTTAAAAAATCAAAATCAACAATCATATTTTCAAAGCACAATGAACATCCTCATTCAATTTATTGAATGAAGATTTCATTTTCAAAACCAAAATCAATAACCACCTTTTCAAAAATAAAACAACATTTGGATCTTTCATTTAGCATACCCAAATTTGTTAAGGGAAGATCCTCTTTTCAAAAATCACAAAAATTCAAATAACATTTGGATCTTTCATTTAGCATACTCAAATTTGCTAAGTGAAGATCCGCTTTTCAAAATCAAAAAAAAAATTCAAACAACATTTGGATCTTTCATTTAGCATACTCAAATTTGCCAAGTGAAAATCCACTTTTCAAAATCAAAATCATCAAAACATGAAACACATTTGGATTTCTTTAGCTTACCTAAATTTGCTAAGAATCCTCTTTTCAAATTCATCAAAACACAAAAACACATGGATCTTTTATTTAGCATACCTAAATTTGCTAAGTAAAGATCCTCTTTTCAAAAACAACAAAACATTTGGATTCTTCATTTAGTGCTCCCAAATTTGATAAATTAAGATTCTATTCTCAAATCCAAACATGATTTACAAAATAAGCAAACAAAAGAAGAAAATTGTTTTCAAACACCTCACTTAGCATACTTAAATTTTCTAAGTGAGTAAAACCCCAAAATCCCAAATCAAAATAAAATCAATTGAACCTTTACTTTAGCATACTCAAATTTGTTAAACAAAGGGTCCTCAAACTCAAAAATTATATTCAAATATAAATCTATGGAAGCATCGATCTCTTCAAAAATATTTGAACCCATTTTTCTACATACACAAATTTGTTGGAAATGGATTTACATTCAAAAAAAAATCTCCTTTTCAATCAATCTCAAACTCTCTCCAAATTCATTTGAGCCCCACTTAACACTTTCAAGTTGTTGAGTGTGGGTTCAAATTCTAAATCGAAATTCAAAAATCAACAAAGCAGAAATCTGATTTAAACTTATTTTTCAACATTGCAAACTTTCAGTCAATTTTCAGTCAATTTTAGCTCAGTTAGTTTAGTTCAATGGTAGCACAGAAGTATGTTTTCACATTTCCTCATGGGATGGATTTGGCCTTCTATCAGGCTAGCCTCCCACAATCTGACTATGCCCACCTCATTCACTTTGGTTGAGGCTTTGAGGGGGCTTGGATTACATGTGAGGGGACCACCCTCATGACAGTCAGCAGGAGCATGGTGACAGGTGAGCCCATCATCCTGCTCCATCTCGATAGATTTCCTCACTAAAGAGGAAGGTTGTGACAGTTCCCACAACAATAGCAGTGCCAATGCCAGTGCACCCAATTGTTCCCATTGCTGCCCTAGTATGGGCTAGCACCTACTCATTGGCACCTTCCAAGGGGAAGGCTCCCCTGATTCCAAGGATTGTCTCCTCTACCCTTGAGATTGGGTCTAGTTCCCATACTGATTGACCTATCAGGACTTAGTGTAAAAATAAAAACCACAAGATCAAGCGGTATCACACTCATACATCTAGGGAGTTGGAGGTAGTTTCTCAGGCTACCATGGAAGAGTCACCTAGGGTAGTGTCTCCTCTCATTATAGAGAATAGGTTTCACCCCCTCTCTGGATCTGATAGAGAGGATGTTAGGAGGATTTTAGCTTCATCTCCACCAGCAGTTCATTTTCAGGCTCCTATTAGTGAGAGGAGGAGGTCGAATCGCCCGAGGTCAGTTTTGCGAGTTGGATGATGAGTGGAGTCTTAATTGGATTTGAGATCAGTTATCCTCCATAGTGTGGGCAGATAGATCGGGCAGGAGAGGGCCAGGGAGGCCCGTACATCAATTCATGCTACTAGCTGGGAGCAGCAGAAGTACAGTCGATTGTCAGCGGCTTCCACACTTGTGGACTTTCTAGATTGGCACGCTACCCACGTCGATCATACTGACAACATCTTATTGACGGAGACTACCCATCATAGGAGAGGAGCTCCTATTCGAGAGTCGCAGACCACCGCCTACCACATCCACCATCTCACGTACATGTTCCAGCATCTACCATTCCAGCAAAGGCCATGAAGGCCGCATCCGGGGAGAAGAGAACCCTACTGGTGAACCGATTAAGGCCAAGAGATCTTGTTCTATCTACACCACCTGCTATGGCAAGGCTACACTCTCTTTCTTGACCTTTTGCCCTAATTTTGGTGTGGAAGGAATGGTGACCTCTGGGTATCATAGTCATCCCACCACCACCTTAGTAGGCTATGGAGGTAGCAGTAGTCGAGGGAGCAGGAGGCAGTTCACTCATCCCCATGGCCATCGATCCTCCTAGGAGTATGACTCCATTCAGATCCAGCAACAGCCAGGAGCATCTTTCTTCTAGCGAGCGTGGCCCTCATAGGATTAGCTCTCCAACAACAATAAAGGTTAGATGCATTGCTCATGACAAGATCTTACTATCACCATCTTTTGTACTGTTATACCAATCCCTAAATGATAAAGTGGCTCAGTATCTAGTGGAGAAGGAGGAGATCTTAGGATATGCCTAGTCTTATTTGGATGATGAAAATGTCAATTTTGGTCCTAATGAGTCATTAATCAAGGCTCTCCTGATCCTAAAATATGCTTAGCTCAGCTGACCACTATTGGAGAGGATGCACATTATTCCAGAGAAGCCCATGGAATCACATTTATCGATGAATACCTTCTTACATGAAATCCCCCATATATAAGGGGCATGGGCGTGACTCTTGGGTTCTTGTTGATCCAAGTGCATTAATGAACATTATGAGTCTAAAGACCCTTGCCTATTTGAGGATCGGCATCTCCACAATCCGAGGAGATTGTATGATGTTGAGAGGATTCAATGAACAAGGCAAAAGGGCTTTAGGTTCCATAATGTTACCTTTGGAGATAGGTGAATGGAAGACTAAAGCCAAATTCTACATAATTTATTCAATTACTTTATTCACTGCTTTTCTCGGTAGGCCTTAGATACATCAGAATAAGATGATTCAATCCTCCTTCCATCAATGCATCAAGTTCTGAAATGATGGGATTGAATACTGCGTCAAAGGTGATGAAAAGCCATTTTAAGTTAGAGAGATTGAGATATATGAAGATGTGACCTATTATCTTCCTCAAAACACTTTTTCTCGTGAACTTGGTTAGTTCAAATGCAAAAGAAAATGAAAAAAGAAGAAAAAGAAAGAGAAAAAGAAAATAAAAATGAAAAAAAAAATGAAAGTTCAAGTGAATGAGAAAAGGACATTGAAGAATAAGTAGAGAAGCATATCACATTCCACCCATAGTTCATTCCATCATATGGACATATGGGTAGGATGACTCGGCTTCCACCGGGAAGAGGCAGAGAAATAGAGGCCAGAGGAGAAGATCCACAGCCAACAAGGGTTATGCTCATAGATTTACTATTCACATAGACTTGGAATCTAAAGATGAGTCTCATGTGATTAGTATAACCAACCCCTCTCAACAGTTTCATTGAGGTTACACTGAGCCGAGCTGCTGAAGACCAGGCCTCCAAGTAAAGCACGAATGCATTTGAATTAGATTTATATGAAACTATCAGACAGCGGTTAGGAACTTTAGCTCTAACCTCACTTTCATCACAAAAAGTTGAAGGATTAGTAGTTAAAGAAGACCCTAAGTCTTCCATTGATGCAAAGCCGAAGAGATTCATATTGGGATCATCATCCTTAAGTCCTGAAGTTGATGTAGAACTTGAGGATAATTCTTATAAAGAATTAATGGAATTACCTTTTGATTAATTAACCCACTGAATTTAATTTAATTGTTAGTTGTTTAATTTTTTTTAGGTAACCATCCAAACTAAATGATTGATAGAATTGAGGGTTATGTTTATCATTATAGAGAGACTTCAGGGGATAAGTAATTATGTCGATTATATTGATTTATATTTAAATTATATTTCTTATGAACTTTGTTAGTATGTGTTCTTAATCTTATAAATAAGGGTTTAATTCCTTATACATGATCTAAGCATAGGTCAAAATGCTTTGAAAAGCTACAGAACAACAGAGGTAGGGAAGCACAATCAAGATCAGGACTGGGATTTGGTATAGCGCAGTCGATGATGATGATTACTGCTTAGTAATTACCAATCATCTGGAGTCTGATAGGTTCTTCTCAAACCATACCAACTCTTATGAGAAATTATGTTTAGAAACTTCAGATGATCCAAATGATCTCCAAATCAAAGATGCACTGTCATAATTTGAAGAGAAAATCCATTCAACAATTGACAAATAAAAAAAATCAACCTCAGGATGGAAAAAAACACTCACCCGGCATACATCAGTTCGTTGTTGAATGAAGAAGAAACCAATAACTTAGTTAGGCAATTGACAAAGTTTAAAGACTGCTTTGCATGGAGCTATGAAGAAATGCCCAAATTATCTCTTGATGTAGCAGTCCACAAACTAGCAATAGACCCTAATGCCAACACTATCAAGCAAGCTCCTAGACACATGCAATTAGAAATTGAACAACAGGTCATTTCTGAAGTCAAGAAACTGTTCGATGTTGGTTTCATCAGGGAAGAAAAATACCCTACCTAGTTAGCCAGTGTCGTCCCAGTTAAGAAAAAGAATGGCCAAATTTGCATATGCGTCAATTTTAGGGACTTAAACAAAGCATTTCCTAAGGATGAGTTTCCTCTTCCTATACTATAATTAATGGTGGGCATCACCTCATCTCATGCAATATTCCCTTTCATGGATGGGTCATCTGGCTACAACCAAATCAAGATCACCACCGAGGATGAAATAAATATTACTTTTCAAACCCTGATCGGAATCTTGTTATAAAGTCATGTCTTTCAACCTTAAAAATACTGGTGCTACATACCAACGAGCCATGACTCAGATCTTCAATGAACTCATTCATCATCAAGTTGAGTGCTATGTTGATGATCTAGTAGTCAAGAGCAGAGAAAAGGAAGACCATCTCTTTGACTTGAGAGTAGTTTTCGAACAGTTAAGACAATACAACCTTAAAATGAATCCTCTAATGTGTGCATTCAGAGTAGCTTCAGGAAAATTCCTTGGGCTTATTTTCCAACACTGGGGAATAGAGATAGATCTAGAAAAGATTAAAGTTATCTTAGAAATGACACCCCCTAAAAGTTTAACTCAACTCAGATCTTTCCAAGGGCGGTTGACATATCGAAGATGCTTTATCTCCAACCTATCATGAAGATGCAAACCATTCTCAGCACATGTCAAAAAGGATGCCAAGTTCAAGTGAGATGATAAGTGCTAGCATGCCTTTGAAGATATCAAGTAGTACTTGGTGAAGTCGCCAGTTCTAGCAGCCCCTATCTTGGGTAGGCCGCTCATCCTCTACACACTTACATTAGATGACTCCCTTGGCGCTTTGTTGGCCCAAGCCAATGACAAAGGGAAGGAGAATGCTACTACTCCCGCCCATCGCCGATCCCTATGAAGCAAACTACCCACCTAGAAACATTGTCTAGCTTTAATCTTTGCATCCTAAAAGCTACGACTATATGCTTTCATAAGGTGAACTTGATTTCAAGAATCAATCCACTGCAGTATCTCATGACATGGCCAACGTTATCTGGACGGTTGGTACATTAGTCCATGATTACCTTGTAGTTTAATATCACATTCGTAACCCTCCACTCAGTGAAAGGGAAAGCACTAGCGAATTTCTTAGCGGCACACCCACTTCTTGCTGATTCTCTGCTTAGTGACGATCTTCCTGACGAACAAATCATGAACTTATGAGAGGTTGACAATCACCATTGGGAGATGTATTTTGATGGTGCGGCTTTCTTTCACAAAGGATAAGCACCATGATCTACTCTTCCAGGAAAGGCATGGGTAGGAATAGATCTCTTAACTGCAAACCGCAATGTGATGAGATTCTCATACTATCTCTCTAATCCCTGCACCAATAATGAAGCCGAGTATGAGGCTTTGATTTCTGGTCTAGAGTTAGCCATCACAATGTGTGTCAAAAGTATCAATGTCTATGGGGATTCTCAACTAGTCATCAACCAGATTGCTGGATCCTACAAGATTCTCAAATCCAAGCTTCATCATTACCACGAGTATACCATGAAGTTGTTGGCCCAGATCCCTGAGGTTGCCATCTACAAGGTCCCTCGAGGAGAGAATGCAGTAGCATATGCTTTGGCCAAACTTACCAAAGAATTTTCATGCTTGGAAGATGAGTCCATTCCAATAAGGGTCCAAAATAGATAATTCATATCTCTTATTGACGTTGAACTCGTCAAAAGACTTTCTCTTGAAGGGGAGGTTGTCATTGCCAATAAGGACGAGGAGTTGGATTGGAGGAAACCATTCATAGATTACTTGAACATTGGCAAACTACCTCAAAAGAAATCACAAGCCCATCAGGTGAAACCAAGAGCTCTCTCCTATGCTCTCGTGGATGGCACCTTGTATTGACGGTCTTTCGATCAAATGTGGTTACGTTGTTTGGATAAACATGAAGACCGTAGGATCATGAATGAGGTACATTCAGGTCTATGTGGAGCACATCAATTCGGTTCGAAGATGAATGTAAAGATCAAGAAACTAGGATACTACTGGCCTTTGATGATTATAAACTATATGAACGCATGTGAGATACCATCGCTACACGCAGTATTCCATCAACCACCCAACATTCTACATCCTCGCAGCCTTTGGCCCATTTGAGTGTTGGCATTATGGATCCTATTGATCCTCCTTCTTCCAAGGGTCATCATTCATTCTAACCGACATTTACTTTTCCGGGGCGTAAAACATTCCCACCGAGAGGTCATAGATGTCCTCCAATTTTTCAAGAACCATATCATATATAGGTTCAGGATGCCTCGATGAATTATATCTGATAATGATACTACATTCAAGAGCACCAAGATCAACAACTTTTCCAGAATACATGGTATAGATTGGAGATACTCCACCATCTACTACCCTAGAGAGAATGGCCTAGCAGAAGCATTCAATAAAACTCTCATCCAAATACTAAAGAAGATGCTCAACAATAACAAGTGGCAATGGCATGAGCAGTTGGTTGAAACTTTGTGGGCCTACCGCATCACATACAGAACTCTAACTCAATCTACCCAATTCTCCTTAGTGTATGGGTCCAAAGTCGTTCTACCTTTAGAAGTTCAACTCCCATCACTATGGATAGCATTGGGTAGCAAAATCACTACAGAGAAGATTGCAAAGTTATGATTAGGAGAGCTAAAAGGTTTGAAGGAGAGACACCTACGGGCGTGCTAGAACTTTGAGTTGTACAAAGATAAAATGATTCAAGCTCACAACAAACTGGTCTGCCCTAGGTCTTTTCAAGTAGGAGAATTTGTATTAGTCTTAAGGAGACCAATTTTTGCCTGTTGAAAGATGGGGGCCAAGTTTGAACCCACATGGGAAGGCCCCTATGTCATAGAGAAAGCCTACCAAGGAGGATCTTATCAGCTTGTTGATTGTAAAGTGGAACACCCAATGCTCCCAATTAATGGGCTCTATTTGAAGAAATATTACCCATAAGAACATGTTCAAAAATAATTATCATCAAAAGAACAAAATTTCATTCCAATTCTTCAAAATCTTCTCTTCATTCGAAGTGTTATTTGCTTGTCTTGTGAATCCGCCATGACATATTTTAGGATAGGTGTAAGAGAACCCAAGAGGCATCCTATCCCTCTTTCACAACACAAACACAATCAAACACAATTCCTCGATTCTACTAGAATAGGTGTGAGAGAACTCAAGAGGCATCATATTTTAATTAGCACAACTAAGTTAGGTGTAAGAGAACTTAAGCAGCATCCTTTCTTGGTGGGAATCCTAGTTGCCATCCATGACACCTTTTCATCAAATTCCCAAAGCGTGTTTAGGGTAGGTGTGAGAGAACCTAAGAGGCATCCTATTCCCTTTAACACAAGAAAAAAAACAAACACAAATATTTTGTCTCAAGCTATTTTGATGTGGGAGCAAGCCCCCTGTGGCACTTACTCACTAGTCGCTCAGTCGGTATACACTACCTGCTCTATCACCCTAGTGGTCACTTGTTGGGTGGATGTGAGTCACCATATTTTCTTTCTAATTTGACCATTAAAAATCAATAAACACCTTGTTAGTTTGGTAGACTTCACTGCGTAGCCAGTAAGCTACCTCATGTTGACTTTGTTTAAGAAGATGTGAGTCCCCGAGCCTTCTTCTTAAACTAGCCATCATGCACTGACTAGGTTGAGTATATTTGAGGTTTAGGTAAGTCCAGAGGCTCCTCTTAACTACTTTGAGTTGATATAAGTCCCGGTATTAACTAAGTCCCTAGGTCTGATAGCCGTTGAGTCAAGATGCACTATCCCAACAACCAGTTCTATAATAGGAAGATGTGAGTCCCTGAGCTTTCTTCCTAGGTTTATTATTGCAAACCAACAAGCCCCTTAGGTTGGTTGATGTTTGCTATGCTGACAACAACTCACCCAGTAGATACACCACTCTTGGCAGATGTGAGTTCCCATGCTTTCTTTTTGAGTTGGACACCGAATACCTATAGATTCTATCTTCTCCAGGGTTTTTGATAAAGCCCTTAGTGGCCCCTTCCCTTATGGGCACACTATTTGGATCACATCTTTTGCAACCCCATTTAGACACTACCCAAGTTACCTTTGGATTGGATAGTCCCCCTTTCCTAGTAGTCACCCTTGTGGTTGAAGAATCCATTCAGTGGATGCACAGATTCTCCCTTGGTTCAGCAAATCTAAGATAGGTCTAGGCTAATATAAGCTCCTTCTCAATATGACCCCTCATAAATTAACAGGGTCCATGATAAATAAACAAAACAAACAAATCAATTCACTTGTGGATTAGGAATTCAAGTCCCAAAGGGTCCCTTTTCCCAAGCAAGAATCCTATCTTTAGGGTAGTGTCAGCAGAACTCCCTATAGGAATTGCCTGACTACTTGAGTTGAGATAAGTCCCCAGGTTAGAACTCTCTCTATAGTCACCTTTAGGGCAGGTTCAATATGTTTACCACAAACAGGTTATCCTGGTGATCATTTTGCTTTGGAAGATGTAAGTTTATTATGCATTCTTTCTAGCATGACTGTAGCAAATTGACGGGCAACCCTAGGTCGAGTTCACATGTTACCTTATTAATTTTTCACTACAGTGGTCATTTTGTAGTGGAAGATGTGAGTCCCTGAGCTTTCTTCCTTGAATCAGTTGTTGCAAATTGAAAGGCACCCCTTTGGTTGGATAGTTCTCCCCTCGGCCGGGAAGCTACTCCCTTTGGATTGGTAAATTTGTGTTAGATTAAGGTTGGCATGTCCCCTACTCAGTGCAGTCCATCACAAATCAATGGAATCCATCAGAAATAATTAAAAATGAAATTAATCTTGACTATCTTTGAACTGATTTAAGCATTCACTCAGTAGTCAGCCCTAGGTCGGGTTAATATGTTACCTTGCTAATATGTCACCCCAATGGTCTTTTATTCAGGAAGATGTCAGTCCTTGTGCTTTCTTCCCTAAATTAAATGTTGCAAACTGAAAGGCAATCCTTTTGGGTAGACTACCCCTTTGGATTGGTAAATCTGAGCTAGATCAAGGCCGACACGGCCCCTACTTAGTGCGGTCCATCGCAAACCAACAGGGTCCATCTCCAAATCCAAAATTTTAAAATAACACAAAACAAATCCAATCAACTTCCCTCAGTGGAGTCAATCAAACAAATTAAATAAATTTGCTTCTCCTCAAGAGATGCCATTTTTTCACCCAGATCTCAATTCTACCCTCAAAGAAATTTCAATCTATTTTCCTCAGTGGATGATTTGAACTTACTCCCTAAATGGAGAGAGTTTACATCTTCATCCCCAGTGGAACACTAAATCAACAAATTAAATCAATTTCTTCCCAGTGAGACTCAAATCAACAAATCAAACCTATTATCCCCCACCCTAGTGGATGACTTGAACCTCTTTTCCTAGTGGAAGGTCCACATACTCAGTCCCTAGTGAATTCCTCCTTCACTCTCTTATGTTGTTGACATGAGTAGAGTCACATTGCACCAAGCTTGATTCCTTCACCTGGTTGGGAGTAGATCATCTAGTTCTGTGATCATTGTTGTTGATCATCTCAACACCAATCGCAGATGCACCACAATACACTACACCTTTCTTGACCTCATTTTAAAATGAGCTCTCAACCCTCCATCTATACTTCCTCTTCACTCAAGAGTTCCTTAAGAACTTCTAGTGATTAGTGAACACTTAACCTAATCTTAGATACTTAGAAGAGTTAGCCATAGAATATTATCCTGTGGGTATTCAAAGATTTTCTACCCCATGTTTGAACTAAATCCTCATTTCTTCTTCAAGTCAAACTCCAAGTCCAAATCAACCCAAACTTAAATCAACTTCACCCAAACCAAACCTAAATCAATTCCAAAATATTTTCTCAAATCATGAATCAATTCCAAATGATTGAAACCCATGATTGAATTCCAAAGTCAAAAAAATAATAATAATAAAATAAAATCTTTCCTATGTCGCTTTGATTCCATCTTATGGACAAACAAATCAACCCAAATCAACTCAAGTCAAGATTCAAACTCATTTATATTCTCATTTATATTCATAAATATAAATAAAATATAAATTCAAATCTCAAATTAAATCAAATTCAACACCAAAATTTAACCTAAACTCAAATATAAATTTGAACTCCAAAGTTAAATCAAAATTCAAATTCAAGAAATTTTCATAACCACATTCTCATTTATATTCACAAATATAAATGAAATATAAATTTAAATAACCAAAACCAAGTTCAAAATTCAAACCCAAATCTAATCAACAGTCAACTAACCCTTCAAGTCAAATTCTTGAACTTAGCCAAATCAAACTCAAATCAAGCCAATTAATTTTTTCTTATTCAATCCATCCTTAATCATGAATCCAAATATAAACATAAATTCATCAACCAAAACCAAATCCAAAATTTAAACCAAATTCAATCAAAATCCAACCTAATCCTTCTAGTCAAATTTTGAACTTAGCCAAATCAAACTCAAATCTTAAAATTGATTTTTCTTCATATTCAATCAATCCTTCAATCATGAATCCAAATATAAACATAAATATCATCAAACCAAAACTAAATCAAAATTCAAACTCAAATCTAATCAAAATTCAACCTAACCCTTTCAAGTCAAATTCTTGAACTTAGCCAAATCAAACTCAAATCAAGCTAAACCTTGATTTTCTTCATGATTCAATCAATCCTTCAATCATGAATCCAAATATAAACATAAACTTCAATCATCAAACCAAAACTAAATTCAAAAATCAAACCCAAGTCAAACTCATGTTCACCCTTTGAACTTGAAATTGTCAAATGAATCAAAACCCATTTGACTCGAAATCACTTGCAAATGGATTTATATTTCAATCATAAGTCCATATGTGAGTTCAACCAAACTTGAATCAAGCCTTGATCAAGTCAATTGACCCACTTAGACTCACTTGACCCAAAGTGACCTAAATCATAATTTGAGCCAAATTCTAATCCTACCCAAATTGGATTGAACTAAGCCCACCTAAGCCTCACATTGTGAGCAACAATCATCATAAGATGATCAATCACTCAAATTGGGTCAAACCAAGTCAAACTTAAGGTTGACCAAGTCAACACTTAGCCAAAATGAAACTAAACTACAAAATCCACCATAGCCAAATTGATTGAAACCATTGATCAAAACCAATTCATGATCAATGTTTGAACTTGACCAAGTCATCATTTGAACCCTAACCTAGCCCAATTATAACTTGACCCAAGTTGACCCAACTTGACCTAAAAAGTCAAAATATGTCAAATCTTGATCTAAGCCAAATTGATTGCAACCAATGGGTCAAATTCATTCTAAACCACTTATTGAACTTGACCAAAGCCTCAATTGGCCAACTAGACCCAACCTAGCCCAATTGACCATGAACCCAACTTGACCTAAAAGGTCAAATTGAGCCAAAATCAAATCAAATCAAAATTGATTGAAACCAAAGCTTGCAACATATTTTAAATGACCAACCAAACCTTAACCAACACGTGACCTAACCCAATTAGGTCAAATTGGTCAAATTGGTCAACTTGACCCATTTGACCTAAATGAAATCAAATGAACCAAAACCAAATATAAATCAAATTGAACCAAACCAATGATGCCAACACATTTCAAATCATATGAACTTGACCCAACCCTTGGTTTGACACAATTTGACCAATTGGTCAACTTGACCCATTTTGACCTAAATGGGTCAACATGAACCAAATGATATCAAATCAACTCCAAATTCTTTGAAATTTGGGCCAACCCAATTTCAAACAATTCTAAATCTTCCGAAAGTGAAATCAAAGCCAAATGATCATTTTACCCCTAGGTCAAGGGGTAACCCATGGCCAATACCACTTGGAATTTGGTCATATCCTCTTCATGGCCACTTGGCAACCTCTTAATGGACTAAGTGGACACTAGTGAGTGTGGTACACATGACCCAATGGTTTTGGATCATCCAAACCCAACCCAAGGCCAAAATTGACCACCCAATAGGAATTTCTCCACATGGGATCACTCCTCCACTCAAATGAGCACATGGGAACATCACCACTCCACTCCTCTGGCCAAACCAAATCACATGGCATCCAAAATGACCTAACAAACTCAATCAACTTGATTAATTTGATCAAAATGGCAAAGCAAGCTCACATCCGATAGGGGAGATATACCCCCTAATTAATTTTACTTGATCATTCACATTTGATTAAAGTGTAGGAACTCAGAAGAAGCAATTCCAAGCTCCCCCAAGGTATCCCAAGCTATTTTGAATTCTCCATTTTTGGTTTTACTTAAACATAAAATAGGGGAGGTGAGTGAGAAATCCATCTTGCAATTCACCACCATAACTCAATTCCTCTTTTAAGCACCTTGAGGGGACCCAATCGAGCTCACCCAAGTCTTCTTCCAAGTGTTCAAGCCACGGGAAGAGGGGTCTAGACCAAGGCAACAAGCATTTGAAGAGGACTTTGATCAATAGGAAGATGTACTCAACCTTAAGCCCTCAAATCTTCAACAGTGGTTTTCATCTCCACTACAAGCTACCTCGATGGTTGGGAGCATGGATAGCCTCGGAGGTATTCAAAAGCTTGCATTGAATTATCTTTGGTCCTTTGTGAAAGAAAGTTTCATCCTAAGTCAATTCAATCTTTGGATGTCTTGAACTTTGCCTCTTGATGGTGTGTGATCAATCTTAGCTCAATCGGAGCTCAGATCAAGCCATGGAGGATGGACTGTTTCCATCTCCGCATGCAGTGGGGATGAATCACCATCCATCCCGCATGTTTTGATGGAAGGTCCCGACAAAACATGAGATTGTTTAATCCCTTTAACATCGCGGACTTGATCTGACCGATCTTGATCGACCCGTGGGAAAGTGTGATGTCACTACGACCGTGTATCCAATGACAACTTAAATAACCTTCACCCATGGAAAGTGCGCACCACGCCGCCCACATGGCGACGGGATTAGTTATATAATTAGGCTATTTAATTAATTTTTAATAACATAATCTTCAAAAATACATAACGAAATGTAGAAAAATCAAAAAAATACAAAATCAAATGAATTGTGAGGATATTTCAAAGGAGAATAATATATAATTAAGTTTAATTGATTTAGAATAGTAAATTTTATGCAATTTGGGTTTTATTAGGAATATAATTATGTTAATTACTCCTTAATTATTCCATTGATTAATTCCAAACTTCATATGTTTAGTGGGATGACTGCCTCCCCAATTTTTCTTGAATTTATTAATGGTTTAATTAGGTAATTTCTTGATTCACTCTAATTACTCTAATTAATTAAATGATTAATTAACCTATTAAATAGTGATAAATTCATTAATTAAGTTTTTATCTTAGAATAGTGAATGGACTTAGGGAATGAGATTAGAGCCCTCCCAAATCTTTTCCTAAGTTTATTTCATTTGAATAAAAATCTAATTAAGGTGCAAATTAATTAAATAGTTTAATCACTTAATATTTAATTAATAAAAAATTTAAAATCAAATCAAACTAAATTTAATCAATCTTCTTGGGTAGATACTTAGGTGTTCAATAACCAAGTAGCTTAAGAAATCAAATCTAACCCATATGTGGAAGGGTTATGAAAGTACTTAAATTAAATAATTTAGCTTAATTAATCATTAATTATGATCCAAATGCATTAGGCCCCTTTATTTCTTAGGTGCATTACTGATTTAAATTCTTGTGATTTTATGTCATACATTGGCTCATAATTGTTTTAAAATATGTTAAAGTGGTGTAGGTAAGGGGTAATTAATGGACTTAATGTACACCTTAACCTAAATAAAATATAAAATCAATCTAATGGTTCTAAAATTAAACTAAAATAACATACACATGTGGGGAATGGCTTATGACTAGAAAACCTTTTCACATTATCCTAAATCAAATCAAACTCAAAATACAATCAAAATTTCCTTAAACCAACTTTGATTCACTTTAAATTATTTTATTCCATAGGATTGTCTTTAAGAATTAATTAGAGTGAATGAAATTACATGCTTACATCACTTTATTTCTTTACTAGCATGCTAAATGTGTATGTCATATAAAAATCTTGCATTCATGTCTTTGAAAATAAATTAAAATGAAATGTTTCCTATGTCAAATTACATGTTTGGCTAAAGTAAGAATATGAATGGCTATTATCATTACTAAACCCAAAACTATTTTCAAAACTTATAAATCAAACATTACAAATGAAAAAGAATGACACTGTGAACCTCTTAACATCTTCCTCTCGATCAGATCTGGAAAGAGGATGGAACTGGATAAGGGGATGGGAGACTACTGGTGACTCTCATTGTAGTGAAAGAATGCTTCCATCTCCTTGGCTATGCACACATGATGCTGCTTGATCTTGTGGTTCTTATTGCGGCGCTGAGTCCTACTGGGAGGAGCAGTACGGGAACTATACCCTATCTTAAAGGTAGGGGAGACTATCCCTGGCCTTCCCCAGAGGAAGCCGAGTGGGTACTAGCCCATGCAATGTATGCACCGAGTTGTGGTTGTGGAACCTCCACCTTCCTCTTTAGTGAGGGAAATTGAGTCCAAGGCATCTCAACATGGATGATTGGCTACCCAGCCACATTCTGGTGAGGGTTGCCCTCACAACCCACCCTCTGGGTATTAAATCAAATCAAGGTGGTTCATCCAAGGTCAAATCCATCCCAGGGGGAAGTGAACACATACTTCTAGGCATCCATTTGTACTGAACTGAAAATGGGAAAAGTTGACTGAAACTGAGTTGAAATTCTAAATTATTGGAAACAAACTCAAATCAATTTTTTATACTTTTGCATTCTACTAACTTTTTAAATTTTGATTTAGAATTTGAACCCACACTCAACAATTTGAATATGTTAAGTGGGGCTCATTGATTTTAGGAAAGAGATTTTGAATGAATTGGAGAAGAGATCTTTGAGATTAGAATCTATTTTTAACAAATTTGTGTATGTTGAAAATGGGTTCAAATATTTTGAAGAGATTTTTGAGTTTATAATCCATTTCCAACAAATTTGTGTATGTTGAAAATGGGTTCCAATATTTTGAAGAGATTTTCGATGCTTCCATTGGTTCATATTTAAGTTTGATTTTTTTTATGTTTGGGGACTCTTTATTTAACAAATTTGAGTATGTAAATAGAGGTTCAATTAATTTTGTTATTGATTTTTGGGATTTACTCATTTAGAAAATTTGGGTATGCTAGACGAGGTGTTTGAAAATAATTTTCTTCCTTTGCTTGTTTGCTCATGATGTGTATCATGTGTGGATTTAGAGATGGAATCTTTACTTAGCAAATTTATGTATGCTAAACAAAGTCCAAATCTAATTTTTTTGTTTTGATTTTGAAAAGAGGATCTTTACTTAGCAAATTTGGGTATGCTAAATAAAGCCCAAATGTATTTGACTTTTGTGTTTTGATTTTGGGAAGAGGATCATTACTTAGCAAACTTGTGTATGCTAAATAAAGTCCAAATGTGTTTGATTTGAAAAGAGGATCTTAGCAAATTTGTGTATGCTACATAAAGTCCAAATGTGTTTGATTTTATTTTGATTTGAAAAATGATATCTTTACTTAGCAAATTTGGGTATGCTAAATAAAGTCCAATTGTGTTTAATTTTTTTTTTTTTTTTGAAAAGAGGATCTTTACTTAGAAAATTTTGGTGTGCTAAATAAAGATCCAAATGTGCTCGGTTTTGTTTTTGTTTTTTTTTTTATTTTGTATTATTTTTGAAAGGAGGGATTTCTATTTAACCAACATGGTATGTTAAATGGAATCCAATTTTTATTTTTAAAAGATAAAAATTTTTGTGTGTGATTATTGCTTTTTAAAGAGGAGGAAATTCCAACTTAACACATGTGGAATGTGTTGAGTGGAGTTTCAATTGGTGTGATTTTGTTTGAAGAGAAAACCTCCATTCAACAAGTTTGGATATATTGAATGAAGAGGTTTATCTTTGTAAATTTTTGAAAAGGAAACACTTCAACATATGTGAGATATATTGAAATGGAATTTCAATTTTATGATATGATTCTATTTGGAAATAAAATCTTCATTCAATAAATTTGTAATGAGGTGTTCATTTTCAAATATGTGCTTTTTAAAAGATGATTTTGATTTTATTTAGAAATGAAATCTTCATTCAATAAATTTTCATATATTGAATGAGGATATTCATATGTGCTTTTTGAATGATGGTTTTCTTATTTTAATTGGAAATGAAATCTTCATTCAATAAATTTGGGTATATTGAATGAGGATGTTCATATGTGCTTTTTGAAAGATGATTTTGGTTTTAATTGGAAATGAAATCTTTATTCAATAAATTTGGGTATATTGAATGAGGATGATCATATGTGCTTTTTGAAAGATGATTTTGATTTTATTTGGAAATGAAATCTTTATTCAATAAATTTGGGTATATTGAATGAGGATGTTCATATGTGCTTTTTAAAAGATGGTTTTGATTTTATTTGGAGATGAAATCTTTATTCAATAAATTTGGGTACATTGAATGAGGATGTTCATATGTGCTTTTTTGAAAGATGGATTTTTTATGATTTTATTTTGAAAAGATCCTATATGTAATAATGTTGAAGATTGTTAGATGAGGTTAAGTTATATTTATTTTATAAAAAAAAAATAATTTTGCTCAAATATTTTTATTGTGTGAATTTTTGAAAAGTGGTTTTTGAAAGATGGTATTTTTATAAAGGATTTATTTTTTCTTTATTTTTTGGAATGAACTTTACTTTACCATAGGATGGTAAGAAAAAGATCTTTAATCATCTCTTTTTGATTAAATTTTATTTTCACCTATTGGGAGACCCAATAGGGGTTTTAAGACCTACATGGAGTGCAGTCCTACAACCTAAAGGATGTTAGCTAGCTTAGTTTAAGAATAAAAAGAGCTAAGTGCAATGGAAAAGAAGGATGGTCTCAGACTCATATGAAATACAAATCCACTATCGATACTTAGAGACAACAATTATTTACAAAAGATGGAGAGAAGAACCTTCCCCAACAGAGCGCCAGAAAAATATGTGGTATTTTTTTTCCTCTCGATTAAGAAAAATATGTGATGTAGGACACCATGCAGATCCACAAATGTACTTATTAGGGTGATCGGGTACGACATTGAAAAATGATGTACTATCTTGAGAGACAGAAGTCACCATCCTATAATAGACTTAATCACCTAATAAAGACTCCTATGGATGATAGGTCTTCGAATGTACTAGAGATTCTTCCCCTACTTTAATGGAAAAGTAAAGAATGTTTTATTTTAAATTGAGTTCTTTAAGTTCCTTATGGAAGCAAACCCCCATAGTTAATTACATCCTAAGGAATGTGATTTCTTAGGAATACTCTCGATTAAAGTAAATGATCATTATCTCCAAAGATTTCAAAGATAGGACTATCAATCAATTGGTTATTTTTGGAAAATTAAGTGAGATTTGAGCACAAGGAAAGATTTATTATCGAAACAAAGGGAGATGAGTAGGGGATAGAAAACTTAGTAAGCATCCCAAACTATCCTATGGTTAGGCTTTATATTTTTGAAATTGAGGGAAATTATATATTTGAGTTAAATTTTTATTAAAAATCTAGGGCTTACAATTCCATAACATAAGATTATGAAAATGCCTAAGAGGTGAAGATTTATGCTTATAGTCTGCAAAAGGGAAACAACAACCTAAGATCCTAAATTTAGGAAACTTTGGCAAGGGCCAAAGCACAACCTAAATCTAAGGTAAAAATGGTTATATGGTTTATCTCCATAAGAGAGAATAAACCATCAAATGTTGGACTTACTACCGCCTGGGGTGGCCGCCAACTAACTCCTCCTATGATTTAAAATACATGTAGGCAAGTATTATGCTTTGCAAGATAACTAAGCTGTTGTTTATTTAGAAAGGAGACTAAGTCCTTAAAAACACTCCCTATGAGACTAGATCATGAAGGGCATGAGTAATGACTTAATCTAATGCAAATTCTGTTAAGTTTTATTTTGATTTTGGATATTTTTTAGTTGACACGGGCTATGGGATTTCATATGCCAAATGCATGAGAAAATTGCTTATGGGCCAAAATCAAAAAGAAGGAGGTGTGTTTCCACCATGGCTCTCAAAGGTCAAGTCATTTTCTCTAGCAAAGGTGGAAGCCCTCCATTAGTAAGAGTGAAGTAATATGATCTATGCATGATGTGAGACATACAAGATCCAGCTAAGGGGTTGCTAAATCTTTTGTTTTATTGATTTATGTCCTAGGCTTTAGGTGAGGTTATGAGTTTTTTAATTTTATTTTGAGTTGATTAATTGGATAAAAAATTTATTTTTCCCTAAGAGTCTAATCACCTTTAGGCCATTCATCAAATAATGAAGAAACTATGAATATCATGTCATCCTAATTATGCAATCATAAACAACACATTAATCAATTTATAAATTGGTGCAAAAGAATAAGAGATTGATGTGGTCAGGCTCCACCATACAAACCGAAAAAGGGAAATGGGTAGCCGAGCTCTACCCCTACACAACCTGGATAACAAATGAATAATTACAATTTAGAAGGAATTTATGTTATGGGGGTCTTCATTTCATCATTTCTTCCTTCATTTCTTTCTTTCTTTCCTTCTTTTGGTTGGTTGGGATATGGTTGCTCCAAGGCTTCACATAGTGCATAAGACTTGGTCTTATGACCAATGTTCATCCTAATCCCCCATAGCATTCATTCCAAATCTTAATTGCAAAATTTACAGCAAAATGAGAAAAGTAAATCTAACTAAACCTACAAAATAGAGATTAGCTAAACATACCATGCAACCCAAGCAGTTATATGAATAAGTTGGACTTAGCACCCACATGGGTAACCAAGTCCACCTACCTAGTTTGGATCATGCTTAGGGTATAAGCAACATGCACAAAGAAAAGTATTTATATTACAAGCCCTTAAGCACATTCCCCAGAAGACATGATTAGGCTAAGATTACCCTATCATCTAGTCTACGCACATACACTCTAACATCTAGTCTAAAAATAATACATCATAAAATAAAATCAGGCATCAAACCATGTATCGCCCTAACATAGAGCTAAAAATGGTGACTTAGCCTAATGTGTGTGCCATTTAAGGCTTGTGTGGCATGTCTTAGCTAGGCTTTAAGGTTGGAATTTTCTAAGTGTGAGAGATTCAATTTAGAAGGGTGGTTTCATTTTAAGTGATTTAGTTTATTTGTCAATTTTATTTGATGATTTGATTTGGTTTGAATGAACCTACATTTAGTTACTAAATGTTGTAAAGAGAAGAAAAGAGAAGAGAACTTCTCTTTCATCCCTACCTTAAGTAATTTCTAAGGTAGATTCATTAATGATTTTCCTTTAGTGAATATTTTATTATGTATTTTAATTAACTCTAAGTTTATATTTACTCTAAATAGCCCTGTTCAATAAGAAAGGCAACTTAGGATTAATTAAGGTGAATTACTATCACATAGCACACACCCATTCATTTTTTTCCACCATGTATACCATACATATGAATAATCTTAAGCATACCTATACATGCAATGCAAATCTTAGCATGCCTTAATGATGAATGCAAAGAGATGTTATTTAAGAAAATTTGGATACTCCATGAATGCATGTTTTATTATAAAAAAGAGGGACTCTTTTATCCATTGATAAAATGCACATCCACATGTATAAAATACATAAGTGAGTATGGCACCATTATTTTCTACACTAAGGGTGTAAGGTACAAGACTTACTTAGGGCTACTTAAAGCCTCACAACCCTGGGATGTCCAAACTAATATACCACTTTTCTTAAATACATGTAAATGTACAAAAAGAAATAAATGGATGAAAAATCATGTAAAAGATTATGTTCACTTGGTTGTGTAATTTACATGTGTAAATGTGAAGATCCTTCTTAAGTCATAACATAGAAGTGCATAGGAATATATTTAAGAAAGTGTTATATTCTTTTCAAATGAACTATACACTTTGCAAATCCTATTCAAATCCATGTTAAGAGAAGAGAAGAAAATCACATAATACACATCTTATAATCACATGAAGCTTATAAGTACTTATAAGTAGCACTTTATTTATAATCTTTGATTTATATATTTTGAAAATAATTTTTAATTTAATAGTGATAATAGCCACTCATATTCTTAACTTTAGCCAAAACATGAAATTTGACATAAAAGAAACATTTTCTTTATTTGATTTTTCAAAAGAAATGAATGCATGATTTCATATGGCAAACAATATTTAGCTTGCTTGGAAAGAAATAAAGGGATGTAAGCACATGACTTCATAATTAATTTCTAAGACAATCATAAAAAAGATTATTTGAATCAAAATTCTTTAAAGAGATTTTTATTTGGATTTGATTTGAAAGAAATGTGAAAAGAGTTTGTTGGTCCTAACCCATTTCTCCATGTGTGAATTGGTTTAGTTTAATTTTAGAATAATTAGGTAGATTTTATTTTATTTAGGTTAAGGTGTGAATTAAATCCATTAATTACCCCTCCTACCACTTTAACATAATTAAAAGTAATTATGAGCCAACATATGATATGCAACCACATGGAATTTAAATCAATGCACCTAAGAAATAAATGAGCTTAATGCAATTGGCTCACAATTATTGATTAATTAAGTTAAAAGGTTTAATAAAGTACTTTCATAACCATCCTACACATGTAGTTTGATTATAATTTCCTTTGAAATCTCTTATTATGAACACCCAAGAATCTACCCAAGAATTAAGTGATTAAGTTCTGAGTGATTTAGTTTATTTTGGTTAATTAATAATTAAAAGTGATTAATTCATTAATTAATTTGCAAATTAATTAAGTGTTTATCCAAATGAAATAAACTTAGGGAAAAGATTGGAAAAGACATCCTAATCTCATTCCCTAAGTCCATTCACTATTTGATGATTAACAAACTTAATTAATGAATTTATCATTATTTAATAAGTTAATTAATCATTTATTTAGTTAAAAGAGGGATTAAGGATGGAATAAGCAATTCCCCTAATAAAAGCAATAATAAATTCCAGAAAAATCATGGGAGGCAGAGGTCATCCAATTAATTAGCCCTATGAAGTTTTGAATTAATTGCTAAAGTAATTAAGGAGTAATTAGCTTAATTATATTTCTAATAAAACCCAAATTGAGTGAAAGTCACTATTTAAAATCAATTGATTTTAATTTTATATTATTCCTCACTGAATTATCTTTAAAATGAACTTGAGTTTATATTTTTTGGATTTTTCTATAATTAGTTATGAATTTTGAAAGTTTTAGCATTAAAATGAATTAATTAGACCTAATTAACCTTTGTTCCCACATGGCTAACGACGCTTTCCACGCGGTATGATGAGATAGGTTATTTAAGTTGTCACATCCATTAAGTCACCGGCATGGATGCGCTTTCCATCGGTTATCCATAAGATCGACGGGCTGATTAATCCCATAATAGGCTTAAAGAGAGCTAACATGATCTAATCATGCTCATTCCAATCATGCTGAGGACGGGTGATCCATCTCCTTCACGAATGATGACCAACAATGCATCTCATTCGAGCTCACGAAGATTGGGATCAAAAAGATCCCACACCTTTGGAAGAAGGGGGGAAGCACATCCAACGGTCAAGATCTCAAGGGATTACAATTTTTTTCAAAAAGTACCAAGCTATTTTTCCTATGGCTACAATTTTGAGCAATACCTCACTAGAGGGTATCACCGGCGCTTCCAACGAAGGAGGTAGCTTCATCTAGCAAAGACAAAGCCCTATTGAAGGTATCAAGTCTTAATTTGAAGTGAATTGCTTGGTTGACCAAGCTCCCTTTCAATGGTGATCGGGCTTAATCAAGGTGAGGCTTCCCGTGGCTTGGAGACTTGAGAAACAACTTGGTTGAGCTCAAAGAGGTCCCTTGATGGTGCTTGCAAGTTTAATTTGGGTTTGGTGAGAATTGGATGGGTTGGATCTTCACTTCACCTCCCTTGTTTCAGCCTTGAGCAAAACTAAGAAGGGTAAATTAAGGAAGCTTAAAATGGCTTGGGAAAGAGAGCTTGATCACTCCTGGCTCTATCAAATCATTTGTCATTGAGTGGGAATGAGGGAGAGTATATCTCCCCTTCCTTGGATCGGATGGAGAAGAATAATTTTGCCCTTTTTGATCAATGAAGGAGATTTGTTGATTAGTTTGGGCTATTTTGCATCCCATGTGATTCATTTTAGGAAGTGGAGGGAAGGAGAGTGAGTGCCCATGTGCTAGTGAGGGGTCCCAAGTGCTTCCTTGAGGGTGGGCCTTTGGTTGGATCATGGCTGGCCCAAACCCATTGGGTCATGTTAACCACCCTCCTTAGTGTCCATGTGAACCACTAGGAGGATGCCAATTGCCCTCGAGAAAGGATTGACCAAATTCCAAGTGAAGTTGGTCATAGGATACCCTTTGACCTAGAGGTAAAATGGTCATTTGGCCTTGATTTTGATTTGAACGGATTTGAAATTATTCAAAAATGGGTTGGGCCAAATTTTAAGTGATTTGGAGTTCATTTGGTTTGAATTGGTTCAATTTGACCCATTTAGGTCAAGTTGGGTCAAATTGGGTTTGGTTGACCGATTGGTCAAATTGGGTCAAACCATGGGATAGGTCAAGTTCAAATGATCATTTGGAGCCTATGGGAATCATTGGTTTGGTTCAATTTGGTTTAGATTTGGCTTTGGCTCATCTGTGTTCATTTAGGTCAAATGGGTCAAGTTGACCAATTTGGCCCAACTGGGTTAGATCATGAGTTGGTTTAGGCTTGGTTGATCATTTGAAATGTATTGCAAGCTTTGGTTTCAATCAATTTTGGTTTGGTTTGATTTCAAGTTGATTTGACCTTTTAGTCAAGTTCATGGTCAATTGGGCTAGGTTGGGTCTAGGCCAATTGGCTTTGGTCAAGTTCAACAAGTGATTTAGAATGAATTTGACCCATTGGTTGCAATCAATTTGGCTTAGATCAAGATTTGACTCATTTTGACTTTTAGGTCAATTTGAGTCAACTCAATCAAGTGGCCAATTAGGCTTGGTTTGGCTCAATTGGTGGCTTGATCATGTTCAATCATCGATTATGGATTGGTTTAGATCAATGGTTTCAATCAATTTGGCTTATCATGTATTTTGGCTAGTTTGGGTTTCATTTGGGCTAAGTGTTGACTTGGTCAAAGGCTAGGTTTGACTTGGTTTGACCTAATTTGAGTGATTGATCATCCTAGGATGATTGTTGCTCACAATATGAGGCTTAGATGGGCTTAGTTCAATCCAATTTGGGTTGGAATTTAGCTCAAAAGGTGCTTTTAGGTCACTTTAAAGTGAGCCTAAATGGGTCAATTGACTTGATCAAGGCTTGATTCAAGTTTGGTTGAACTCACATATGGACTTATAAAGGAAATATAATTCCAATTGCAAGTGATTTGGAGTCAAATGGGTTTTGGTTCATTTGACAATTTCAAGTCAAAAGGGTGGACATGGGTTTCATTTGGGTTAGTTTAATTTTGGTTTGGTGATTGTAGTTCATGTTATTATTCGGGCATATGATTGAAGGATTGATTGTTTGAAGAGAAAATCCAAGAGTTTGGATTGATTTGAGAATGATTTGGCTAAGTTCAAGAATTTGAAGTATAAAGTTGGATTTTGGTAGATTTGGATTTGAGTTTTGAATTGATTTTGGTTTTGAATTTATATTTGTGAATATAAATAAGAATATAAATGAGAAACTTTTTTGAGTTTGGAGTGATGATTTGATTTTAAGTCCATAAGTTGAAATCAAGGCTTAGAAAAGATTTTGGATTTGAATGGATTTCAATCATTTGATTTGGAATTGATTCATGTTTGAATTTTGGAATTGATTTGATGATTTGAGAAAATCATTTGAGTTGAAATTGATTTGAGATTTGATTTGGAATTGATTCATGATTTGAGAAAATCAATTAAGTTGAAATTGATTTGAATTTGAAGTTGGGATTGAATTGATTTGGAATTGATTTGATGATTTGAGAAAATCAATTAAGTTAAAATTGACTGAAGATTTGATTTGGATTGGTTTTAAGGAGGGAAGCAAGGATTGGGTTTAAGCTATAGGGTAGGCAAGTTTTCCTAATATCCCTAAGGCATAACCTATTCCTATGGCTAACTCTTCTAAGTCTCTAGGGTTAGGTTAAATGTTCACCTAATCACTAGAAGTGTCTTAAGACTAAGAAACTCTTAGTGTTTATAGGAGTCCTATGTCTAAGATAGAGAAGTTGAAAGCTCACTCCAAAAGTAAGGTCAACAGTTCTCTTTCCCTTTATCATTGACTTGAGCCAACAAAGCGCCAAGGGAGCCATCTAATGTGGTAGTGTAAAGAATCAATTTTGTATGTGATAGGTTCTAACCAGGGCATCAGGTAGTGCTTGATGTCTTCAATGGTATGTTGACACTTATCATCCCACTTGAACTTGGCATCCTATTACACAAGTGCTAAAAATGGCTGGCATCTTCCTGATAGGTTTGATATGAAGCATCTTAGATACGACAACTGCCCTTGAAATGATATGAGTTGAGTTAGACTATTAGAGGGTGGCATTTCTAAGATTGCCTTGATCTTCTCCAGATCGATTTTAATTCCCCGGTGTTGGACAACAAACCCAAGGAATTTCTTCGAAGCTACTTCAAATGCATACTTTAGGGGATTCATTTTAAGGTTAAATTGTCTTAACCATTTAAAAACTACTCTCAAGTCAAAGAGATGGTCTTCCTTTCTTTACTTTTGACTACAAGATCATCGACATAACACTCGACATGATAATGAATAAGTTCATCAAAGATTTAAGTCATGGCCCACTGGTAGGTGCACCAGCATTTTTAAGGCCGAAAGGCATGACCCTATAGCAAAAGATTCTGATCAGGGTTCAAAAAGTAGTGTTTATTTCATATTCAAGGGCCATCTTTATTTAGTTATATCCAGATGAACCATCCATGAAGGAGAAGATTGCATGAGATGAGGCAATGTCTACCATCAGTTTTAGTATTGGTAGTGGAAATTCATTTTTTGAATATGCCTTGTTTAGATCCCTAAAATTGACGCATATACGAATTTGGATATTCTTTTTCTTAATTGGGATGACACTAGCCAACCAGGTAGGGGATTTTTGTTCTCTGAAAAAACCAGCATCGATCAATTTCTTGATTTCATAAATGACATGTTGTTCAATGTCTAATCACATTCATCTAGTAGCTTGTTTGATATGGTTAGCACTAGGCTCTATTGCTAGTTTGAAGACTACTATGTTAGTAGATAAATTGAACATCTCTTCATAACTCCATGCAAAGCAGTCCTTAAACTCAGTCAATAGCCTAACTAAGCCATTTGTTTAGTATCATTCAACAAAGAACTGATATATTTCATATGTGGATTGTCTCCAATTCCTAACATGATTACTTTGAGCTCATCGATGGTTGATCTGTTCTCTTCATTGAACTTTGGTGGTGCATCTTTAACTTCAACATAATCTGGAGTATCTGAAGTTTCTAAACATACCTCCTCATATGAGTTAGCATGATTTAAAAAGAGCCTATCAGATTTCAAATGATTGGTGATGGCTAAGCAGTAATCATCATCATCTGGACCCATGCGAAATCCTTGCCCTTGATTTAGAGCTGCATTCATTCTTCTTATTCTTTAAAATATTTTGACTGCTTTTTACCAAGTATGTGGGATTAACCCTTTCTAAGTTTAGGACACAAGGTGAAAACCAAAAAGGTAATTCTATTAAATCTTTATATGAATCATCCTCAAGTTCTACATTAACTTCTTGACTTGAGGATGATGCTCTTAGAATGAACCTTTGAGTCTTCACATCTGTTGATGACTTAGGGGCTTCCTTAACTACTAAACCCTCAACATTTTATGAGGAAAGTGGGTTAGAGCTAAGGTTCCCAACTGATGCATGACTATTTCACATACAGACTTAGATACATTTATGCTTTACTTTGGAGCCCGATCTTCATCATTATCCTGCTCAAGTGTCACCTTAAAAGGGAACTACCAGAAGAGTATGGGTGTTAATCATGTAAGACTCTCCTCAAACTAGATTCTAAGTCTATGTGTATTTTTGGTTAGAACATACCTTCTATTGGAATAGGAAGGCTTTCTACCTCGAGGGCTGCCTTTGAACTATCCTCTTCCTCTTGTTAGGTCGAATCATCCTACCCATATGTTCGAATATAGTAATGAACTGTGGGTTGAATCTAATGTCTCCTATATCTCCCTCAAGTCTCTTGTCTCGCTTTATTTTCTTTTCTCTTTTTTCTTTTCTTTTCTTTTCTTTTTATTTTTTCTTTTCTTTTGTCTTGGGGATCTTGACTAGTTCAGAGAATGGACTTGTTGATTTTAGAGGTAATCATATATCCCTACCTCATGAACTATGAATGGTTTGAGATCTCCTTTAATGCAGTATTCAATCCTGCCTCTCATGAACTTCATGCACTGTTGTAAAGAGGATGGAGCTCTGTTGTTTTCATGTATCCATGGTCTCCCCAGCAAAGCATTGAAAGATGTATTCGAGTCTATGATGTGAAACTTAGCTTCAATCTTCCAATCATCTATCTTCAATGGCTTCACTATGGAGCCTAAGGACCTCTCGCCTTATTCATTGAATCCTCTCAACATCATCCTTTCTTTTTGGAGTTTGGAGATGTAGATCCTCAAGTAGGCAAGGGTTCTTAGACTCATAATGTTGACTAATGCACCTTGGTTAACCAGCACACTTGATAGCCTGTATCTACCAACATCAACTCTAATGCAAAGTGGGTGGTTGTGCTCAGTCATCCCAAGAAGTAAATCTTCTTCATCAAATGTAACTCCTAAGATGTCCTTTGAGTGGTGTGCCTCCTCTTTAGAAGCAATCAGCTGTGCTAAGCATATCTCTAGATCAAGTAAGGAATTGATTAAAGATTCCCTCATCTCTTTGGATAAGACAAGGGCGTCATATTTGCTAACTTAGCTGACAACTTTCTAAGATGCACTAGGACATTGTAATCAACTCTAACTTGATCCTCCATAAGCATATCCATAAGTGGAGCAACCTGTGGAGGAGCTATCTGCTCACTCAAACCAATGACTTATTTACCCTTATCCTGAGGTGCTATACTAAGAGGTAGAAGTTTGCCACTATGCAGGTTGACTTTAGTGACTTCTTGGAATGATGAACTTGTGGAAAGTTCTGCCTTCTCATCAGGCATACTTACGCTTCTCCTATGGTATCCTCAGAGTCAGTTGATTCCAAGTCAATCTCAAGATGTGAACCCGATTGATTCAAAAAAGGAAAGTTCAATTCTAAATCAGAAGAGAGAGGATTAGAATTACTAGAGCTATTATTATTTTTTAGACTTGGAGAGTTTTCAATAAGAATAAAATCAAAAGCATCAGAAGTGGACAAGATGTAAGTAAAATATGCTTTCTTCATTTTTTTTCTTTTTGGGTGGAGGTACATGATAGAAATCAAGTAAAGTAAGCAGAGTGAGGGATTTAATGCTCTTGTCTACTGATATAATGCTCCTACCGATAGAAGAGGAGCTAACATAAGAAGAAGAAGAAGCTACAATGATGGATGGAGTGCTAGACTCGGATGGTGGTGCAAAACTATCGGGCAAGTGTGGTGAGTCAAGCATCGCTATCACCTTCTTCAAGTTTTTTTTTTTGCAACTTGCAAACCTTCCTTGATGTTGGAGGTTTAAGCTACCTTAGGCCCCTATAAAGAGAGTTTCTTGATCTTAGAAACAACCTTTTTAGAGGTTTGGGATAAGGCAATATCCCAACTTTTTTTGTCTTGAGAGGATCGCAAGTATCCCAGAGAATTATCCTAATAGAACTGGATGGTTATTCCAAGAGGTATTCCTTGGGGATAACTATGGTGCCCAAGTTGTAGCTATGCTCAATCTAGTCTTTTGAATGCAATCCTCAAGACATATGGGGGTAATAGCTAGATCATTGCTCTTGCCCACTTCCTCCTTTCTAGACTGGGTAACCGAAAGTCAAGTTTCTTTAAGAGGTTTTAAAGATTTTTCTAATACCTCCCAATTAATATGTCTTAATATCTATGTAGGTGGATAGTAATACCCAAGTGGTGGATATAAATGCTGGATAGTCACCATGGTGGAAATGGCTATTATGGTGGTGATATGAGAGAGGTGGTGGCGAGGAGATGGAAAAGGAGGCCTGAGCTTCTCTCATACATCTGGCGCTTCCTATCCAAGACACAATCAGATATGGCTTCTTCAAACACCTTTGTTTTCAGATGATTAGGGAGGGCAATTTGGATTCTCTTATAGCTAGCTTTATTGATTAGTTTCTTCAAATTTTGATGGTAAAGCTCTTAAGCATGAAGGTGATCAAGCCATGGATATTCTTAACAAGGGACTCATGAGATTTTACTTGCTATAATGAGGTCACTATCACTCTTTCCGATTTTCAAAACCTTTGATGAAGAGGTGATCAAAGAAAAGTCATCACTAAAGTGAGAAATTTCAATCAAATCCAATAATCGCTAACAAAGCTTGAACAAGAGTTCATCTCTAGATGACGCTATAATAGTCTCTAAAGTGTGCAATATGTTTCCATGGGTTCACGCAATCAAAGATCTTGAAGGAAGGTGGCAAAACCCTTGGGGTATAAACATCAATTCCTCCTGTATGGTCTACCCTTTGGAATGGATGAGTTCGCTTGCCATCACATCCCTCACCTACTATCCCACCATATGCTTGATGTTCTTTTCATGCATGGTGGTGCCATCTGTGACCTTCATATGCAAACTACCAAAGAACCCATCTATGAGTGCACCTAGATGGTCTAAAGTATGTACCAACTCGCCATGCTATCAAATGAGAAGGTCGTGAGACTAGAAGTTTGAATGCTACAACCACTGCCATCAACTCATCTACTTTCTTCTCCATCATATCCATATGATCATCCTTTTGCTTGAGCTGGTGGAGGAGGTACTGAGTTGAGTGAGAAGTGTCACCTTCCTCTAACACAACACCTTCATTATGCGATCATGTAAGAAACCTGTGTCAACCATGATTGATCGTCATCCAACATGTCATCTTTGTGATCAAAGTGACTACACCTTCTTGATTCAAGTGATCAGCCAACAATCGCCTAATCAGAATGGTAGTCATATGATGTCCTCTAAGAACGCATCTATCTGAGCTAAACTGGAATGTAGACTAGCGATCGACTAACCACAGGACTATGCTCTACAAGCTATACATACTGGATGCTCTATGCTGGCAGGGTGCACTTTCTAACTGCCTCAACTGCCATGGGGACTATGTCTGTGTCCCCTCCCCTCTCTCCCTCTGACTATGGTAGAGGTGATGTGACCATGACACTTTTGGGTCGCCACTCCTTCCTAGCCATGACTGAGGTAGAAGGTCAAGCAGGGGAGCTTGATCTCACCTCAACAGGTGGGATAGATGGAGAGCGATCCTTAGGCCATAACCGGATCACTAATGGAGATGATCTTTCCCCAGATGGGGGCTTCTAAAGCTTGGCGGGGGTGGTAAATGCTATAACCTGGATGGGTGATCATGAGTGAGTGAATAAGACACCACTATCTCTCATGGGATCTCGTGTCATTATTCCCAAGATCTAAATGATTGGCCTCAAGAGGACACTCATGGAAGTCCATCAAAGGCCTATGCATACTCTCTTTCTCTTTTCTTTTTCTGATCAAATTGAAACTCTCTCTCTCTCTCTCTCTATGGATTTGACCCCTTATACTCCTAAGGATCATGGACCTTAGATCAAACAATGCACTGACTCAGCCAGAAGCTGCCAACCTAGAATTGTCTAACATAGGGGCTTCCTCAATCAATCAAAGTGTGCTAGTGGTGGAGGTGATGAATCTAGCACCTCCTCCATCAAAGGTTGAGAGGGGTGAAACCATTGCCACTCAAGAGTGGAGAGGTCTCAGGGGAGAACCCTCTGAAGGGAGGGAAAAGATCAATCTCCCCGACCCATAATGCCGCAACCTTCATTTTTTATTGTGGCATTGTGCAAGAGTATGAAGAATGAGAGCTAGAACCTACCTCAAAGATAGGGGAGACTATCTCAGATTCCAAGATAGCCTTCCCCTTTGGGGTGACTAAAGAGGAGGTAGTAGCCCTCACTGGAGCTATGGTATGAGTAATTAATCAACACGCATAAGCACCGAGCATCGATCAAGAACTACAACATCCTTCTTCTTCAATGAGAGGAAATTAGGGTCATATGGAATGTTGAAGTGGAGAAGTGGTGTATGTCCTACCACCTCCTCCCTACTATTGAGGGTGGCCCCCTGGTAACTCAACTCAAAGCCACACCAAACCGATTAGATAAGTAGTCAGGTGATGGCTGATCCAAGGCCAAATCCACTCAGAAGGAAAAGATGAACTTGCTAGAAGCTCAAATAATGAGAGACCTGAAGGAACTCTGAATCATATTTGTTGAAGCATAACTAGATGCTTGTTTTATCTGCCTTTAATCATCGACTAGATTGATTTGAATTTGAACCCACACTTAAAAAAATTTAGGGATGCTAAGTGGGTTCATTGAATTTTGGAGAGATTTTTTATGTGTGAGGAGAGACTTTTCCATTAGATTTTGATTTAGAACTCATACTCAACAAATTTAAGTATGTTGAGTGGGGTTGAAATATTTGGAGAGACTTTGGAGATATATATGTTGTATGTTTTGTTTGAAAATTTGATTTGAAAAATCGGTACTTAGCAAATTTTGGTATGCTAAAATATTTTCAATTATATGTTTGAAAATTTTGTGAAAACATCTTTGTTTGTGATGATTGTTTGTTATGTGTGTGATATATGTTGATTTGATTTGAAAATGGGGCTCTTACTTAACAAATTTAGGTATGTTAAGTAGAGGTCAAATGTGTTTGATATGTGTTGTTGATATATGTGTAAATTTGATATGATTTGAGAAACTCTCATTTAATAAATTTAAGTATATTAAATGGAGTTCAATGTGTTTGTGTTTGAAATGTGTTGGTTTGATTCCTCTTTTGAAAAAGAGGGACAACTCTCATTTGACAAATATGGTATGTCAAATAGAGTCCAAATATATGTGTTTGTATTTTGATGTTTTGGAAGTGAGTTCCATACTTAACAAATTTAGGTATGTTAAATGGAACTCACTTATATGTTGGATATTTTGGTGATTTGATTTGAAAGTGAGACCACAACTCAAAAAATTTAGGTATGTTAAGTAGGGATCAAGTGTGGTTGAACTGTTTGGTTTTGAAAATGGGACTCTTACTTAACAAATTTAGGTATGTTTAGTAAGATCCACATGTGCTTCATATGTTTGTTTTATTTTGACTTGAAAAAGGGGAACTCTTATTTAATAAATGTGGGTGGGTATGCTAAATAGAGTTCAATTATTTTATGATTGTTTTAAAAAAAATGGAACTCTCATTTGAAATTTTTGAGTATGTCAAATGGAGTTCAAATGTGTTTTGATTTTTATGTGTGATGCTTCCTCTACCCTCATGATCTGGTGGTTGATCATGTGGTTCTTATTACTACAGGTATGTAGGATGGGAGGAGTGTGAGCTAGACCCATACTCAAATGTGGGGAGGAAATCCTGAGATAGAGATCATTACCCTTAGAGGTACAGATGGTACCTCATTGGGCAACATGAGCAACTTGGGTGAACCAACCGAAACAATGGGTATAGCTGCTAATGAAGTCCGTGAAATTTTCTCTTGGAGGAGAATCGAGGTAAGTCAATCTTGATGAGCCGTTACCTGGTCACTAATGAAGTGAGGGAATGCCCTCACAAGTAATCTGGCTCCTCAATCAACCAAAGTGAATCAAATGGGTATGGTCTAGACAGAGGAAGTCGGCTTGATCTAAAGTCAGATCCATACCATGGAGGAAGGTAAAGATAAACTTCTGAGAACCGCCCATTTCAACAACTGTAATAGACTGAAACTGAACTGCTACTGCACTTACTATAAAGATCTGCAATTAAAAATGAATTTGTATCAAAATTTTGTTCCTATAGATTTTTGAATTTTGAATTTGAAAATTGGAACCCACGTCCAACAACTTGGAAGTGTTAAGTTGGGTTCAAATGGATTTGAGAAGATTGATTGAAATAGGAATTTGAATATGAATCCAAACTTCAACAAATTTAGGTATGTTGAAATATGGATTCAAAATTTTTGATAAGGATGCTTCCATAAGTTCATGTTTGTTTGAATTTGAATTTTTGATTTTGAGGACCCTTTCCTTTATTAAATTTAGGTATGTTAAAGTAAGGGTCAAATTGATTTTATTTTTGTTTGTTTGTTTTGGAATTTACTTAGCAAATTTAGGTATGCTAAGTAAAGTGTTGTTAAAGTGATTGTTTCTTTTTGTGAATTTTTGTGGGAAAATTTGGAGTTCTCACTTAGCAAATTTAAGTATGTTAAGTGAAGAATCCAAGTGTGTTTTGTTTGATTTTTGAAAATAGATTCTTAGCAAATTTAGGTATGCTAAGAAAATATGTGTTTCATTTTTTGTTTTGATTTTTGATTGAACTGAGATTTAACTTTAGCAAATTTGGTATGCTAAAGATAGTCCATTTTTTTAGTTTTGGAATGGAAATTTCATTTAACAAATTTGGGCATGTTAAATTAAATTCCAAATGGTGTTTTTAAAATTTTGATTTCATTTCGGTTTCAAAAATGGAAACTTCTCCTTAGTAAATTTAGTATGCTAAAGAAAGAAGTTCCAAAGGTGTTTGAAAATTTTTGATTTTGGATTTGGAGACTTCACTTAACAAATTTGGGTATGTTAAGTGAAGTTCCAAATGTGTTTTTGAAAATTTTTGGATTTTGGATTTGGAAACTTCACTTAACAAATTTGGGTATGTTAAGTGAAGTTCCAAAATGTTTTTTGAAAATTTTGAGTCTTGAACTTGGAGACTTCACTTAACAAATTTGGGTATGTTAAATGAAGCTCCAAAAAAAATATGTTTATAAAATTTTTGGATTTTGAATTTGGAGACTTCACTTAACAAATTTGGGTATGTTAAATGAAATTCCAAATGTGTTTGATGATTTTGAAATATGATTGTTGATTTCGATTTTGGATTTGGAAACTTCACTTAGCAAATTTGAGTATTCCAAGTGAAGTTCCAAAGTGTGTTTGAAAATTTTTGGAATATGATTGTTTAAGTTTTAATTTCTTTTGAAAAGGGGACTTCCATTCAACAAATTTAGGTATGTAGAATGGAGATCAATCTTATTTTTGAAATATAAAATTTTGTGTGTGATTGTTGCTTTTTGAAAGAGAGGAATTCCAACTTAAAACATATGTGAGATATGTTCAAGTGAGATTTCCTAAATGATATTTATTTTTTAGTTGGGAATGAAATCTTTATTTAATAAATTTGAGTATATTAAATGAAGATATTCATATGTGCTTTTTGAAAAGTTTAATTTTGTTTACAAATGAAACTTCCATTCAATAAGTGTGAGTGTATTGAATAGAAAGATTCATGTGTGCTTTTTGTAAACTTTATTTTTTGTGATTTTTGGAAAGATGATTGTTCATTTTATTTTGAAAATGAAATCTTCATCAAAGTGATTTGAAAGAAGATATTCATTTGTGCTTTTAGAAAATGTTGTTAGTTTTATTTTTGAAAATCCCTAAATGTAATAATTATGAGAATTATTAAATGAGGGTGACAAAATTTTGTGGAAAATATTTTATTAAGTGCATTTTTGAAAAAGGTGCTTTTTGAAAAGCAAAGTTATTATGGAAGATTTATTTTATTTTTATTATTTTGGAATGAATCTTTACTTATCATGAAAATGATAAGGAGGAAGTCTTTAAAATGTTTTCTTTTTATTTAGATCTTTTCATTTTACTCATTGGAGAATCCGACGGGGGTTTTAAAACTAACAAAGAATGCGGTCCTAAAACCTAAAGATGTTGGATAACTCAACTCAAGAATGAAATGAGCTAAGTGCCAATGGAAAGAAGGGTAGTCTTGGACTTATACCAAAGTACAAATCCACTATCGATACTCAAAGACAATGATCATTTACCAAAGATGGAGAGAGGAACCATCCCCAGTGGAGTCGCCAAAAAAATCTTTGAAAAAAAATTCCTATAATGCGAGTCGCCTTTCAAATCTATTGGTGAGAAAAAGAAAGAGGAGCACTTATAGAAATTTGTCTTTTTAAGATGCCACGCAGATCCACAGATGTGCTTATTTAAGTGATTGAGTACGTCATCAAAAAAATAGTGTATTATTTTGAAAGATAGAAGTCATTACCCTTTAATGAACCTAATCACCTCAATAAGGACTCTAAGGATGATGGGTCTACATATGTACCAAAGATTCTTCCCCTACTTTACATGGAAAAGTAAAGCAATGTTTATTTTAAGTCAGGTTCGTTCAGTTCCCTATAGGGGCAAGCCCCCATAGTTAATTACATCCTAAGGAATGGGGATTCCTTAGGAAACTCTCGATTAAGGTAAATGATCATTGCCTTTGAAGATTTTAATAGGAAAGGACTATCAATCAATTCGTTCATTTGTAAAGATCAAATGGGATTGATCAAAAGAGTGGGAGTTATTATCGAAGTCAAAATGGAAGATAAGTAGGAGATGCTCACGATGCTAGAAAACTTAGCTAACATCTCAAACTATCCTATAGTTGAACTTTATATTTTTGAAATTGATTTAGGTTGTTTGAGTTGCATTTTTCATTAAAAATTTAAGACTTAAGATTCTCTAACACAAGATTAAGGAAATGCTTAAGAGGTGAGAAATTATATTTATGGCCCAAAAAAGGGAGAAGCAATCTCAGAATCTAAATCTAGGGAGCTTTGGCGAGGGCCGAAAGCACAACCTAAATTTAAGGTGAAAATGGGTGATTGGTTTGCCTCCATAAGAGAGGACAAATCATCCGACAACTTGGACTTACAACCACCTAGGGGTGGCAGCTAACTAACTCCTCCTACAATTTTAAATACATGTAGATAAGTATTTATGCTTATGCAAGATAGCTAGGGTGTTATTTATTTAAAAAGAGACTAAGTCCTTAAACTCACTTCCTAAAGAGACTAGATCATGTAAAGGCATGGTTCAAATGATCTAAATCTAATGCAATTCAAATTTCATTCTATTTTTATTTTTGGATAATTACTTTAACTCAGCTAATAGGATTCATATGACTAATGCATGAGAAATAATGTTATTGGACAAAATCAGTGAGAAGGGAGAAGGTGAATTTTCACCCTAGCTCTCAAAGGTCAAGCCAAGTTTCTTTGGCAAAGGTGGAAGCCCTCCAATCAAGAGTAAAATAAGATATTATTGTGCATGATATTGCAAAAGAAATACTCATCCAACTTGCTAATTCTTTTATCTTGATTTTAAACCTAAGCTTTAAGAGGTTATGAGTTGTTTAATTTTATTTTGAATTATTAAGTTGGGTAAAAGATTTATTTTCCTAAAGAGCCTAATATCTAGGCCATATATAAAGCAAGGAAACTAAAAAGTATGCCACTTAATGCAAAAGCTAAACAAATCATCATCAATTTATAAAGCTAATCAAGAATAAAAGGGTTTTGGTCGCACCACCGCAAAACCCAAAAATCAAATAAAAATAGCTCTACCCTTATATAACCCATTACAAATGAATTAAATTATAATTAAGCAATTCATTATTATGGGGGGTCTTCAAGCTTATTTCTTCTTCTTCTCTTCTTATTTCTTCTTTTCTTTCTTCTTCTTCTTCTTCTTTGGTTCCTTCTTTGATGGTTGGAAGGTAGATGCTAAGTTTCACATGGTGCATAAGATAAGATCTTATGACCAATGCTCATCCTAATCCCCATAACAATCATTCCAAAATCCTAATTGCATAAATTTACATGAAAAGGAAAAGTGGAAATCTAACTAACACTTGCAAAATAAAGGTTAGTTAAAATAAAACCACAAATCCATATATTGGACTTATCACCCCACACATGGGTGACTAAGTCCACCGCCTATTGGATTATGCTTAGGGTATAAGCACCTACAAGTAAAAAAGTATTTATATTTTTATTTATGATAGCCCTTAAGCAACAATCCCTCAAAAGAATAGTTAGACTAAGAGCACCCTATCATTCATTGTATGAGCATACCCCTAACATCCGCCTAAAACATATATCATAAAATAAAATAAAATATCCATGCACCCACCACCTAAGCTAGAAGTGGTGACTAATGTGTGTAAGGTTTGTGTTATGCTTAGCTATGGCTTTAGGTTTAAATTTTCTAAGTATGAAAACATGTTCAAATTAGAGGAGGGTTTTATTTAAGTTGTTTAATTGCTTTGGGTTGATTTTATTTCATGTTTTGATTTGGTTCAAGTGAATCTTACAATTAATTAATAAGTTATGAAGAGAGGGAAAGAGAAGAGACTTCTCTTTCCTTCCCTAACCTAAGTAATTTCTAAAGTAGGTTCACATTTTAGTTTTGTTAGGTGAATTTTTGATTAAATCTTTAATTAATCCTAAGTTTAGATAAACTCTAAACAAACCTATTCAAAAGAAAGGCATTTTAAGATTAAATAAAATGAATCAAAATTCACATAACACACATTACTTCATTTCTTTCCCAACATATATAACATGCATATGGATGGACCTAAGCATATCTATACATACAAATGAGAATATTTAACACACTTTATGATGCATGCTAAGTAATTCCATTTAAGAAATTTAGAAGTTGAATATGCATGATTTTTCTTAAGTAGAAAGGGTTTCTTTATCCAAATTTTCACATACACACATGAAAGTAAGAAAGGCATAAGTGAGTACAACGCCATTGTTAACCAGAGGTGTAAGGTACAAGATCTACTTAGGGATACTTAAAGCTCACAACCTGGGTTTTTGTCACTAATAATATACCACTTTCCTTAAATACAAACATATGTATAAAAGAAATGAAATGGAAAAGAAGAATGCAAAGTAATTGATTTTTTTGTTTATGTAATTTATGTATGCAAGTAGGTAACCCTTTTAGGTGATATAGCATAGATGAATAGGATATGGAATTAGGTGAGTGTTAGGTCCTTTTCAAATGAACCATATATCTCACCAAATTCCTATTCAAAACTATACCAACATAAGAGAGAAAGGAAACCTATGCTAAGCATACCTTTATAATCTTTCACATGTTAAAAGTATAAGTAGCATACTTAGATTTGATTTTGATTTATATGTTTTGAAAATAATTTGGATTTAGTAGTGATAATAGCCACTCATATTTCTACTTTAGCCAACACATGCAACATTTGACATAAAGTAAACAATTTCATGTAAAAAACTCACATAACATATAAATTTAACATGTTGGGAAAGACTCAAAGTAATGAAAGAATGTAAAAAACTCACTTTAATTAAATCTTAAAGACATTCTTATGGAATAAGAAAGTTTAAAATAAATCAAACTGTATTCAATATGATTTTTTGTTTAGTTTGAAGTTTGATTTAATTTTGAAAATGTGAGATGAGTTTGATGTTCCTAACCCATTCCCACATGTGTTTGATATTTTTGTTTAATTTTAGATAATTAGATCCATTTTATGTATTAATTAGGTTAAGTATGAATTAAGTAACTTAATTAACCTTACCATGACCTTAGAATAATTAACCAAATAATTATGAGCCAATGAGATGACATAAAACTCAAAGGAATTTAAATTGTAATGCACCTAATAAGAAAAAGGCCTAATGCAATTTGGCTCATAATTAATAGTTAATTAAGCTAAGGGGTTTAGCTTAAGTAATTTCAAAACCCTTTCACATATGAATTGGGTTTTGATTTCAATTGAACTTAGGCTATTAAACACCCAAGCATCTACCCAAAGTAGATTAATTAAGTTCTAGAACTTTTAGAATTTTAGAAATTAATTAATAATAATAATGAATTAACCCTTAATTAAGAAGAGATTAAGGAGAGAAAGGGGGTTTAGGGAATAGCTTAAGAGAAATGCCCCAAAATTATTCCCTAAACCTTTTATCTATTGGATCTGACCTTAATCAACCCTAATCAAGGATTAAAACCACTAATCTATGGAGGGTAATTAACAAATCCATATGCAATTATTCTAATCAAGCATTCAATAAATCCCAAGAAAATTAGGGGAGGTAGAATTCATGCCCTAAATCATACCCAAGAAGTTTGGGATTAATCAAAGGCTTAATTAAAAGGTAATTGAAAAAATGAAGTTTCCAGTAAAACCCAAAATAAGAAAAAAAAAATTAGAATTCAAAACCCATTGAAATTAATTTTAAAAGATTTTAGGCTGAATTATCTTTCCATAAGATTTTATTTCATATTTTTTTGACTTTTATAGAGAGAGTTATGAAATTTAGAAGATCTCTAGATTAATTAAAATTAAAGCATTTTAACTAATCCTTCTCATGGCGCAGGATGGCGCGTGGTGGTCACTTTTACACATCGCCAGTGAGCCACTCACTTAAGTTGTCAAATCCAAAAGGCAGCTGACGGTGAACTCACTTTGTTCTCAGTCATCCAATCAAAGATTGGACGGCCAAAGATCTCCACATGGTTTTAAAAGGGATAAAGAATTTTCTAAATGTGCATTTAATCTCTACCATCCATCCAAAATGCATGGATGGATGGCCTAAAAAATAGATCTTCCACCTTTGTAATGATCCAGCTTGATTGAGCTGGATTGAATTAATCAACCCAAACCATCTAAAGCATGGGTACAAACACATCTAACGGTAAAACCTCCATGGAATTAAAATTTCTTTCACAAAGCTCCACAAAACATTGAGTTTAATGGTCAGAAAATGGCATGCCTCATTAGAGGTGATCACCGGTGCTCGATTCCCATGGAGAAGTTTCATCTAGTTGAGACGAAGCTCTGTTGAGATTTTGAGCTCTTGAACTTGAGTGTAGAGCTCTATGGACCAACTCCTCCTCAGCTTGATTATGGCCTTGATCGAGCTAGCCTTCCTTCTTTTGGGAACTTGAAGAGAGCTTGGGTGCACTGACTTGCCTCTTTGATGGAGTGTGCAAAGGGAATTTGGTGGAAGTATGGAGAAAGTTAGCTCTTCAATTTTCCTCCCATTTTCTCATTAATCGAGATAGGAAAATGGTTAGAGCTCTAGGAAGGGATCACTCTCACATGGCTCCTTACTCAACTCAATCAGATGTGGAATTTTTGATTGAATTAGGAGGAGTACATCTCCCCCTTGAAGGATCGGACGGTTGTAAGCCATTGTGCCATTTTTATCCTATTGATCATAATGAGAAGGCTATTTGAACTATTAGGAGTGTGCACATGATCGGTTTGAGGCCTTGAGTGGATTGCCAAAATCCCATGTGCTTGAATTTGAGTGGAAGAGGGATTTTGAATTAGTTATTTTGACCCATGGTCTTGGTTCCAATTTGGCTGACCCAAACCCATTGGATAGGGTGCACCACTCTTCATTAGGTCCCCTTGAGCTTTTAGGAAAGCCTCAAGTGGATATGAAGAGGGTATGACCAAATTACCCACGGATTAAGCCAAAATGTGTTCTATGATCTAGGGGTAAAATGGTCATTTTGTTGATTTTCACTTTGGATATGTTGGGTATGTGGAGAAACTAGGTTTAGCTAAGTTTCATGAGATTTGGAATTCTTTTGATAGGATTTGGCTCATGTTGACCCATTTAGGTTAAAATGGGTCAACTTGGGTCAAGTCAACCAATTGGTCAAATTGGTTCAAACCAAGGATTAGATCAAGTTTGTATGACCATTTGAAATGTTTAGGTGGCTTTAGTTTGATTCAATTTGGTATAGTTTTAAATTTGGCTCATATGACTTCAATTAGGTCAAATGGGTCAAGTTGACCTATTTGACCCATTTGACCTATTTGAGGTAGGTGAGATTTGGTTAGTCATATGGAGTGGATTGGTATCTTTGTTTTCAATCAATTTTAGTTAAGTTAAAATTTGGCTCAACATGACCCCTTTAGGTCATGTTGGGTAGTTGGGTCTAGTTGGCCAATTGAGGCTTTGGTCAATTTCAACAAGTGATTTGGAATGAACTTGACCCATTGGTTTGGATCAATTTGGCTTAGATCAAGTTTTGACACATTTGACTTTTAGGTCAAGTTGGGTCAACTTGGGTTAAGTGGCCAATTGGGCTAGGTTAGGCTCAAATGTTGGCTTGGTCAAGTTCAAACATAGGTCATGAGTGAACTTAGAAAATTAGTTTCAATCAATTTGGCCTATGGTGAAATTTGGCTATGTTAGGTTTCATTTTGGGCTTAGTGTTGACTTGGTCTGGTTTGACCCAATTTGATTGATTGATCATCCCATGATGATTGTTGATCATGATGAGAGGGATATATTAGTTTGGTTCAATCCAATTTAGTTAGGATCAAATTTTGGCTCATAAGGGTACTTTAGGTCACTTTAGGTCAAGTGAGCCTAAGTGGTTCATATGGCTTGGTCAAAGCTTGATTTGAAGTTGGTTGACCTTGTATATGGACTTATGATTGAAATATAAATCCCTTTACAAGTGGTTTGAAGTCAAATGGGTTTTGATCCATTTGACAATTTCATATTCAAAGGAAGAATATGAAATGGTTTTGGCTTTGATTTTGACTTAGGTTTTGATTATTTGATTGAAGTTTGGATTTATATATGAGCTCATGATTGTAGGGTTGATTGAACCATGAGAGAAAATCAAGAGTTTGGCTTGATTTCAAAATGATTTGGCTAAGTTCAAGATTTTGACTTGAAAGGCTTAGATTAGATTTTGAGTTGATTTGCATTTGATTTTCGAATTAGTTTAAACTGTTTGAATTTATATTTAATTTATATATGTGAATATAAATGAGAATATAAATTTATTATGAGAAAATCTCAAGGATTTGAAGTGGTTTAATCATGATTTGGACTAAGTCCATTAAGAAGGATTTAAAGGACTTAGGAAAATTTTGGAGTTTGGAGTTTGAATTTTTTTTCAATTTGGTTTGATTGATTTATATTTATATTTCATTTATATATGTGAATATAAATGAGTTATGAGAAAATCTCATGAATTTGAAATGGTTTGATGATGATTTAGGCTAAGTTTATTAATGGGAAATTAATGACTTAAGAAGATTTTAAATTGAGAATTTAATTTTTTTGGATTTGATTTGATTGATTTATATTTATATTTCATTTATATATGTGAATATAAATGAGAATATAAATGATTTTTGAGAAAATCTCATGAGTTTGAAATGGTTTGATCAAGATTTAAGCTGAGTTCATTAATGGAAAATTAATGACTTAAGGAGATTTTAAATTGAGAATTTAATTTGAGGATTTGATTTGATTGATTTATATTTATATTTCATTTATATATGTGAATATAAATGAGAATATAAATGAGTTTTGAGAAAATCTCATGAGTTTGAATTGATTTGATCAAGGTTTAAGCTAACTCCATTAATGAAAAATTAAGGGACTTACTAAAATTTCATGAATTGATTTGGAATTTTGAGTTTAGTTTGATTAATTTGAATTTATATTTCATTTATATAAGTGAATATAAATGAGAATATAAATGAATTATTAGGAATTCTCAAATATTTGAATTGGTTTAGATCATGATTTTGGTTAAGTCCTTAAGAAAGGATTAAGGACTTAGGAAATTTGAACTTAGGAATTTTGATGGATTTTGGTCATGGGTTTCAATCATAGATTTCAATCATGGATTTGAATCATGGAATTGATTTGAGTTTGGAGAAAATCAAATAGAATTGATTTGGAGTTTGACTTGAAAGAAGGAAAGTGAGGAATGGTTTAAGCTAAGGGTAGGAAGTTTTCCTAATACCCCTAAGGTATGACCTATTCCTATGGCTAACTCTTCTAAGTATTCTAGGGCTAGGTTTGAGTGTCCACTTAATCACTAGATGTGTCTTAATACTAAGGAACTCTTAAAGTCTAAGAGAAGTCCTAAGCCTAATATGGAGGAGTTGATAGCTCATTCTAAAAAATTCAACACTCTTGCCTCCATGGGGACTAACATGATCTTTGATTTATTTATGAAGTACTAGAACTGCATCTAACAAATCTTCAACCCTCTTCTCCATCCTATGGATATGATCATCCTTCTACCTGAGCTGCTAAAGGATGCGTTGGGTTTAATGAACAACATCATCTTCTTCAACCACAACACCTTCCATGGTCTTGGTGGATCCTTGGTACTCATATGGACTCCTACTGAGTCCTCCAATAAGTCATCCTCATCAGGGTTGAAAGCTACCTTACCCTCTTCCTGATCTGAATGATCACTCCCAAGAATTTTTGTCTTCTCGACAAAGTTTCCTTCTAGGATATCATTTAACGAACGATCTCCTATTACTATTTGAATACAAATACTCTCGGATAGCTGCTCATCAACCTATGAAATGGACACTTCCTATTGATGCGGTGCTCTCGCTAGGAGGATCAACTATCATGGGAACTATGTCTATGTCCCCTCCCCTCTCTCCCTCTGACTACAGTAAAGGTGGTGCGACCATGATACTTTTGGGTCACCACTCCTTCCTAACCATAGCTGAGATAGAAGGTCGAGCGAGGGAGCTTTACCTCACCTCAACAGGTGGAACGGATGGAGCAGGATCCTTAGGCTGTAGTCAGATCACCAATGGAGATGGTCTTTCCCCAGATGTGGACTTCTAGAGCTTGGAAAGGGTGGTAGATGTTGTAAGCTAGATGGGTGATGGTGGACGGTGAGTGGAGCGGTGTGATGAAAAAGACACCGATTACCTCTTGGCCAGAGATCTCCTTCTACATCAAACAGTGCCAGTAAGAATAATATTGTCTAAATGATCAGCCCTGATAGGGCAACGATCAATAAAGTCTATCAAGGTAGAGGCTTATAGGCTACCTCCTCCTCTCTTGGGGTGCAAACTACATGACTCTCTCTCTCTCTCTCTCTCTCTCTTTCTCTCTCTCTATCTATCTATCTATCTCATCTATCTATCTATCTATCTCTCTATCTATCTCTCTCTTTATGTGTGGATTTGACCCCTAATGCTCTTAAAGATCAAACTCCTCAAATCATGTAAGAATCATCAGCATCCTTGCTTTCTTCAAAGAATTGATCATAAACCAATGTTGGGCTTCCTCTCCCATTTGGTGTCTCAAGTGTCTGTGGTGGAGGTGATGCAACGATCCTCTTGTAGTCCTCCTCAACATCCAAGGGAACCACGCCACTCAAGAGTGGAGATGTCTCATGAGGAGAACCCTCCTCAATGACGTGGGAGGTAGCATCAATCTCCACACGCTCCCTTATGTGCTTGATTTGATCTTCTTATTCTTGTGTGAGGAGGTGAGGGAATGAGGAGAGCTGAAACCTACCTCAAAATTGGGAGAGACTATCTCGGAGGCCAAGATAGCCTCCCCTTCAGAGTGACCAAAGAGGAGGTGCTAGCCCTCAATGGAGCTATAGGGGCAAAATAAACTGAGTAATGGAATTGACACATCGATCGGGTGGGAACCACAGCATCATTCCTCTTTAGTGAGGGGAACTCAGGGTCAGACGATATGTCAAAGCGGAGAAGTGGCTTTTGTCCACCTCCTCACTTGATCGTGGGCCCCTCATAGTAAATCGGTCCAAGCCACAACCAAAACAATTAGATGAGTGGTGGTCGTGGTGTGTAAGGCTAGATCCAAACCCAACGGGAAAGAGAAGATGAACTTGTCGAAAGCCATAGTCGAGAGAGAGAATGAGCATGATACCTCTACATTTGAAACATAATTGGTTGTTTTTTGATATTTTGTCTTCAAGTATTAAGTCCTGATATCGATTTAGATTTTTGAATCCACACTTAACAAATTTAGGTATGCTAAGTGGGGTTCATCAGAGAGATTTTAGAATGTGAGGTGAGACTTTTCCATAGAATTTAATGATTCTGATTTGAAACCCTCATTCAATAAATTTAGATATGTTGAGTGGGGTTTGTTCATTTGGAGAGACATTGAAGATGAATTTATTTTATTTTATCTTTTGTTTGAAAATTTTGATTTTGGAATCTTTATTTAGCAAATTTAGGTATGCTAAAGGAGATTCAAATGTATGTTTGAAAATAATTTAGAAAACATTTTATTTGTGAGAGTCGTTGTTGTTTATTTGATATGTTTGAAATGTTTGTTTTGAAAATGAGACTCTTACTTAACAAATTTAGGTATGTTAAGTAGGATCCAAATGTGCTTCATATGTTTGTTTTATTTTGATTTTAAAAAGGGGAACTCTTAATTAGAAAATGTGGGCATGCTGAATAAAGCTCAATTTATTTTTTTGTTGTTGTTTGATAATGATTTTGAAAAAGGGAGCTCTCATTTGACAAATTTGGGTATGCCAAATGGAGTCCAAATGTGTTTTGATTTTTTATGATTTTGAAAAAGGGAAATCTATTTAACAAATTTAGATATGTTAAATAGAGTTCGATTTGTTCTGATTTTTTAAAAATGAAACTCTCATTTGAAAATTTTGGGTATATCAAATGGAGTTCAAATATGCTTTGATTTTCATGATTTTGAAAAAGGAAAATCTATTTAACAAATTTGGGTATGTTAAATAGAGGAATTTATTTTGATTTTGAAAATAGAACTCTCAATTGAAAATTTTGGGTATGTCAAATGGAGTTCAAATATGCTTTGATTTTCATGATTTTGAAAAAGGAAATCTATTTAACAAATTTAGGTAAGTTAAATAGAGTTCAGTTTGTTTTTTATTTTTGAAAATAGAACTCTCATTTGACAAATTTGGGTATGTCAAATGGAGTTTAAATATGTTATGATTTTGTGTGTGATGTTGCTTTTGAAAAGAGGGAACTCTCACTTAATAAATTTGGGTTAGTTAAGTGAGGTTCAATGATTTGTTAATTTTGACTTGTGTTTTGATTTGAAAATAGAACTCCATTTAACAAATTTGGGTATGTTAAATGGGGTTGATTGATTGATTTTATTTTTGAAAAATGGGTTTTTTTTTAGGAAATTCATTGAAATGGATTTTTGATGATGTGAACTTGATTTTTGATTTTGAAAAAGTACCCTCATTTAACAAATTTTAGTATGTTTAAATGATGTTTGGTTATTTTTCTTATTTAAAAAAAATAAGTTTATGTCTTGTAAACTTTATGTTATGTGAAGCAGATTTCAAGATAATTTTGTTTTGGAAAAGTGCTTTTGAAAAAAAAAATTGCAAAAGACTTTACTTTTTTACTTTGAATTTTAACAAAACTTTCATAAATATGGGATGAACCTTGCCTCACCAAGATAGTGGTAAAGAGGTTCTAATTTTAGTCATCTCCTTTCATTAGTTGATCTACTTTTATTTACTGGGGGAGCCAATAAAGGCTTTGAGACCTACATGGAGTGAGGTCCTAAAACTTAAAAGGATGTTAGCTAGCTTTGCTTGAGGATGAAATAAGCTAAGCACCAATAAAAATAAAGATAGTCTCAGGCTTATATAAAATATAAGTTCATTATCGATGCTTGGAGACAATAATTTTATAATAGAGATTGAGAGAGGAACCCTACCCTACCAAGTCGCCAGAAAAATATGTGGTGTTTATTTTTGGATGTGTATGGACACCACCAGATCGTGAGGCTGAAGTGATTGAGTATATTATGATATCTCAAAGATAGAGGCATCACCCTTTAATGGACATAATCACTTAATAAGGACTCCTAAGGCATGATGAGTCTTCGAATATACCAGAGATTTTTTTCCCTTCTTTACATGGATGAATAAAATAGAATTTATATTAAACCAAGTTCTAAAGTTTCTTATGGAGGCAAGCCTCTATAGTTAATTACATCTTAAGGAAGGTGAATTCCTTAGGAATACTCTTGATTAAAGTAGAGAATTATTATCTCCAAAGATTTTAAGGTTAGACTATCAAAGGATTGGATATATTTGGAAAATCAATCGGGATAGGTCAAGTAGAGAGACTTATTTTAGAAGCCAAAAGAAATGAGTAGGAAATACTCATGATACTAAGAAGCCTAGTGAGCATTCCATTCTACCCTATGATTGATCTTTATGTATTTGAAATTGAAGTGAATTATATGTTAGAGTTGATTGCTAAGACTTATAATCCACCAACACAAAGTTATGGAGATACCTAAGAGGTAAGGATTTATGCTTGTAGCTTGAAGAAAATAGCTATCTCGAATCCTAAATCTAGAGAGCTTTAGCATAAGAACTAAAGCATGAACTAAATCTAAGTGAAAAAGGACATAAGGTTTACCTCCATAACAGAGGATAAACCACCCGACTACTGGACTTACAACCTCCTAGAGTGGCAGCCAGCTAACTCCTCCTACGTTTTAAATCCATGTGGTCCAGTCATGTGAATTTGTAAGATAGTTGGGCTATTATTATTTAGAAAGAGACTAAAGTCTTTAAACCCACTCCCTAAGACTAAACATGAGTGGTATGAATGACTTAATCTACAAATGCAAATCATTTTTATTTATTTGACAAGTCATTTTGATAAAGGCTTTAGGATTTTGATGCCTATATGCATGATGAAAGTAAATTATTAGCTAAATCAGTAAGAATGGGTGTTTTGCACCATAAGGGATGCCCTCACAAGTCAAGCATTCCCCTATCGTGCAAGGATGGAAATCCCCTATTTTCAAGAGTGAAATAATATGATATGCATGGCATGAAATATTCAACCATTCAGCTAAGGGTTGTTAAATCTTTTAATTGTCTTATTTAATGCCTAAGATTTATGGTGAGGCTATGAGTTATTTAAAACTTTAGTTATGAGTTATAATTGGGTAGAAAAAATATTTTTATCCTAAGAGTCTAATCGTATCTAGGCCACATATTAAAGCATCAATCATTTAAGGAACTATAAAAAGCATGCCATTTCTAATGCGTAAATTAAACACAACATCAAACATTTTATAAAACTAATGCAAAAGAATAAGAGCCTGGTGCGGTTGGGTACAATCACAAAAGAGAAAATGGGTAGCCTCTACCCTATACCCTAGAATATGAGAATAATTTACAAATGAATAAATGCTATGGGAGTCTTTATTTCTTCATTTCTCCATTTATTTCTTCATTTGATTTAGTAGGCTTTAAGGCATCACATGGCACCCCAGGACTATGCCTTCTGGCCAATGCTCATCCTTATCCCCCATAACACTAATCCTAATTTCTAATACAAAATTATATTAAAAATAGGAAAAATAAATCTAACTACACCTGCAAAATAGAGGTTAGTTAAACATATATACAATCCCAAGTAGTTATAATATAATTTGGACTTAGCACCCCACACATGGGTAACCAAGCCCACCTGTCCTAACTTGGATTATGCATAGGGGTTTATGCAACCTGTAAAGAGAACATTTTACATTTATTTTTAAGCATCCCCTTAAGCACAATCCCTTGCAGAAAATATGATTACGCTAATATTGGTCTAACATCCAGTCTACGAGGCATACACCCTAACATCTAGTCTAAAATATTACAACACAAAACAAAACATACATCATACCAAGCACCATCCTAACATGAAGCTAGAAGAGGTGACTTAATTCTATTGTGGGTGTTAAAGCTTGCTTGGTATGTCTTGCTAGGCATTAGAGGTGTAGTTTTCTAAGTGTAGAAAGATTTAATTTAGCACAAAAGGTTAGTTTCACTTGAAGTTATTTAATTTATTTGAGAATTTTAATTTGTGTTTTCTTTTATTTCATATGATTACACATAGCAACTAAGTGTTATAAAGAGAAGAAAAGAGGATTTCCCTCTTTCATCCCTACCTTAAGCCACTTTCTAAAGCATATTAATTTGATTTAGGTTTCTTTAATGAATAACTTATTAAATGATTTAATTAATCCTAAGTTAGGTTCACTCTAAATAATCCTATTCAATATGAAAGGCTTCTTAAGATTAATCTAATTGAATTACTTTCACATAACATATATAAATCATTTCTTTCCATCACATATACCATGCATATGATTTTCATCCTAAGTATACCTATACATGCAACATATTTTGGCACACTTACATGATGAATGTATACACACACACATACAAACACACACACACACACACACACACACACACACACACACACACACACACACACACACACACACACACACACACACACACATATATATATATATATAGTTTATATTTTTATTTGATTGAATTATTTAATAGGTACGTGTCATTATTAATGAGGGAAGTGAGGTAATCAAAGGACCTCCTTGGGGCTAGCTAAAGCCTCGTGTTACCGGGATTTACAAAATATATACCCATTTGCTTTCAAACATATGTAAATCTATATAAATGAGCATAAGGAAAGAAGCCCCAAATCATATGGCTAATTATTTCAATCACTTAGTCAATTATGAATGCATGTATCTTTGATAAAAAAAGGGGTTTCAATTCCATAATTAAATACACACACATATGTATAAGAGACATAAGCTAGTACATGCCATTGTTAATCAGGGAAGTGAGGTAATCAAATGACCTCCTTGGGGCAACTTAAAGCCTCATATTCCCAAGATGTCTAAACTAAACACTTGCTTTTCTCAAATACATATGGATGTATGCATAACTAAAGGAAGGAACGCCATGCAAAGATTATATTTTTATTTGATTGAAGTATTTACATATGTGAAATAAAGCTTTATTCAATTTACAATTTAGAAATACATGTAAATGAAATCAAATAAGTACATGTCACTGTTAACCATGAAAGTGAGGTAATCAAATGACCTCTTTGGGGCTAGCTAAAGTCTCATATTCCCAGGATGTCTAGACTATATACTTATTAACATTCAAATACATATGAAGCTACACATGAACCAAAGAAAAGAGAACTTTACTTCACAATCATAAAGTATAATCACACACATCTTATGTATCTATAATTATCATCACTACACATGTTATCATTCATTTATAAAGTTTTAGAAAATATATTTGGATTTAATAGTGATAATAGTCACACATATTTTAAATTAAATCAACACATGCAAGCTTTACATAAAGAAAATTCCATTTTATTTGATTACTTTCAAAAGATATGGATGCATGGAACCAAATGACATACAATATTTAACATGATTGGAGCAGAATAACCAAATATAAATATGTGATTCATTCAATGAAATTAATTCATAAGGACAATCATACTAAATAAAATCCTTTAAAGAAAACCAAAGTTTTCTTTAATATCATTTTTAATTTCATGTTTTGATTTGATTTAATGATGTGAGAAGAATTTTACTAATCCTAACCCATTCCCATGTTTGTGAATTAATTTGGTTTAATAAAAAGTTAATTAAGTTGATTTTTATGGATTAATTAGGTTATGATATGTATTAAGTCCATTAATTAACCCTTACCTATGTTACCTTAAAGTAACTATCCAAATAATTGTAAGCCAACATGATATGCAAATGAATAGAAAAATAAATTAGAAATGGTCCTAAGGAATGAAAAGGCCTAATGTATGTAATTAGCTCATAATTAATTATTAATTAAATTAAGGAACTCAATTAAGTACTCTTATGGTTTTCCCACACATGTGGATTAACCATAATTTCCTTAAATATCTTTAGGCTATTAAAAACCTAAATACCTACCCCACAATTAATTAGGGTTGGATACATTTTAGATTTTAATTAGACTAATTAAGTAATTAATTAACCAATTAATTCTTAATTAATTTTTCTTGAAAAGTGGGAAGAACATAGGGAAAGAGACTAGGAAAGAGGTCCCAAACTTATTCCATAAGTCCCCTCATTATTAGACAATGATTCAGGAGCCAAATTAATTAATTAATTACTGTTCATATGATTAATTAACCCTTAATTTAAGTTAAGAAAGTTATTAAGGCTTAATTGGCTAATTTCTCTAATTAATTAACCAAATAAATCTCAAGAAAATCATGGGAGGCAGATGTCATCCCCTTGAATATTCTCAAAAAGTTTGAGGTTAGTTAGTTAATTAATTAGGAAGTAATTAAGGTAATTAATTTTTTAATTAAATTCTAATTAAGCTCTAATTATTGTTCAAAATAATTTAAGGATATTTTTAATAAATTCCTCTCTAAAATACCTTTAAAATGAGTATTTATTTATATTTTGAGATTTTTTTTATGATTTGTTATAATTATTTGAAGTTCCCACCATTAATTATGATTAATTAGCCATAATTAATCCTAATCTCACCAGTGCCACATGGCGCCCTAATGCGGTGCACTTTCCACATGGTTGCATAAGACTGGATATTTAAGTTGTAAATATCAATGTATTGGATACACTTTGATCTCCATCGTTGATCTCGATGATCTATGATTAATAACAAATCAAATTAGATAAATCTAATGGATCTAATCACAACCGTCCATTCTTATCAAGCAAAACAGATGATGTGTGATCAATCTCCCGTGGCGAGAGATGAATCTATTGCTGGCGTTATCAGAGCTCACTCGGATTCCAATTGATCCCACCAGGATCTAAGAGGATATAATGGCTAGGATCAGCACACATGCACATTCTCTTCAAAAAGCTCCAAAAAAATTTGAAGAGAGCTCTATTTTAATGGCATTACCTCATCAGAGCTATGACCGGCGGCTCGCATGCTTGAGGAAGCTTCATCTGGTTGAGATGAAGCTTTGTTGAGTAGAAATTAGGTTGATTCTAAGTGGTTTACTAAGAAGACCAAGATTCATTCTTTGGAGGCTCGAGCTTGATCGAATTCCTAGCTCCGATGGTCAAAAATCCTCAAGAAGGATTCTTTTGGGTTCAACGAGGTGCGAGGAACGTGTGGGTAAGATAAATTTGGTTTTGGTTAAGAAATGAGGGAGTTAGGATCAGAGGAAACTTACCTTATTTTTATTGCACTCAAGAATGAGAAATCCGACTAAGGGAAGCCTTGGAACACTTGGAAGCTCACAAGGGACTGGTGCCTTAGAGCTCTCATTGAATGTGTGGGTTTCCTGAGGAGGGGTATATTCCCTCAATTACTATGACAGATGGATGGATCGTCTCTCATTTCTCGGCTGGACAATCACCACCAAAGCGCCAGAGTTGTCTCCATCACCTACACATGGCACGACTTGAGTGGAGGAAGGCTTGGGAGGTGGCTCAAGGCAGAAGTGGGGTGAATTGTATCCAATGGGTTCTCGACCTGGGAGGGAGGTGAGTTAACTCACCTGCCTTTGGTCCATGGCAAGCCTATCCCACTTAGGGTGGGCTAGGTGGCTAGGTCAGACCCCAAAATGGGTGCTTGATGGCTGCCAAGGGTGATAGCAGAGTGGACTTTGCCAATTTTGGAAAAATTCCATGTGGGGAGGCAAACCCAAGGGTGATTTTCCTTGGGTTTGAGTCCAATTAGGTTTGGGCTGGTTTTGGACTGATCTTAAGTGGGTTTGTGTCTGGTTAGGTTAGCTCCCAAGATGCCATAGGTTGGTTCAAAACGGTTTGGCTCAATTTGACTCTTATAAGTTAAATTGGGCTAGGTTGGTTTAGGTTGACCAATTGATCAAATTGGGTCAAACCAAAGCTTGGGTTAGGTTTAATGATAATTTGAAGAGTTTTGGTTCAAGTGGTTTCAATCAATTTGGCGTAGGTTTGATTTTGGCTCATTTGGATTCATATAGGTCAAATGGGTCAAGTTGACCAATTTGACCAAATTGTCCAAATTTGATTGGGTTAGGTGTTGGTTCATGTTCAATTGACCAGTTGGATAGGATTGTAGGCTTTGGTTTGAATCAATTTGGATTCAATTTAGTTTTAGGCCAATTTTACTCTTTAGGTCAATTTGGGCTAAGTTGATCAATTGGGTCCAATTGGTCAAACTGGGCTCAATTATGGCTTTGGTCAAGTTCAATAATTAATTTAGAATGAACTTGAGCCATCAGTTGCAATCAATTTAGATTGGATCATGATTTGATCTATTTTAGTATTTTAGGTCAATTTGGGTCAACTTGGATTAAAGGGCCAACTAGGTTTGGTTTGGCTCAATTGATGATCAAGTCATGTTTAATCATTGATCATGGGTTGATGTGAATCAATGGTTTTAATTAATTTGGTGTAGGAAGAGTTTTAGCTAGTTTGGGTTTATGTGGGCTAAAGGGTTGACTTGGTTTGACCTAATTTAAGGCAATTGATCATCCTAGGGTGGGCAATGATCATAGTATGAGGTTTGGAAGGGCTTGGTTCAATCCAATTTTAGTTGGATTGGAACTTGGTTCAAATGGGTTATTTAGGTCACTTTGGGTCAAGCGAACCTAAATGGGTCAATTCACTTGGTTTGGGTTTGATTAAGGTTTAGTTGAATTTATATATGAGTTTATGATTGAAATATAAATTCAACAGAAATCAATTTAGGTTATAATAGGTTTTGGTTCATTTGAAATTTTCAAGTCAAAATGGCTAAGTTTGGCTTGACTTGGGTTGATTTCAATTTGGCTTGATAATTGTAGATATCATATATATTTGGATAGGTGATTGAAGGAATGATTGATTCAAGAAAAAATCCATGGGTTTTAGCTTGATTTAGATAGGATTTGGATAAGTCCAAGGAATTAGCTCAAAGGGTTTAGATTGGGATTTGATTTTCTTTTGGATTTAGTTTTGGCTAATTGAATGTAGATTTAATTTATATTTGGGAAGATAATTGAAGGAATAATTGATTTATAAGAAAATCAATTGAGTTTGAAGTGATTTGAAGGCAAATTTGGCTAAGCTCATGAAGGTAAGTCAAAAGGGCTTAGAAGGAAATGTGATTTAGTTTGATTTATTTTTTATCATTGGAATGTGGGTTTCATTTATATTTGGGAATATGATTAATTATATAATTTATTTATGAGAAAATCAATTGAGTTTGGGTTGATTTGGGTTTAGATTTGGCTAAGCTCATGGAGGTAGGTCCATATGGCTTAGGAAGGGTTTTGATTTAACTAGATATAGTTTGATTTAGTTTGGCTTAGTTTTGATGGTTTGAATGTAGATTTAGTTTATATTTGGGAAGATAATTGATGTGATAATCGATTCATGAAAGAACCAATTGAATTTGACTTGATTTGAATGGTACGTTGGCTAAACTCTTGAAAGTGGATCATATGGCTTAAATAGGATTTGGCATGATTGTAGGTTTTAACCATTTGGAGTTGGGTTTGGATTTGAATTTGATAAATTGATTGAGGGATTGAATTGATCAATAAGAAAATCAATTGAATTTGAATTGAATTGGATTTGGCTAAGGGCTAAGTCATTAAGATAAAATCATAGGGTTTAGGAAGGATTTTGAGGTTGGATTTGAGGTTGAGATTGAATGTAAATTTTGGGATTTGAATTTGAATTTAGATATGAATTTGGAGTTTGGTTTGGGAAGGTGAAAATTGATTGATTTTAGGCTATAGGATAGGTAAGTCTCCCTAAGTCCCTAAGTCATAGCGTACTCCTACGACTAACCCTTCTAAGTATCTAAGCTTAGGTTAAGTGTTCACCTAATCACTAGAAGTGTCTTATAACTAAAGAAGTCTTAGTGTCTAGAAGACTCCTAGGTATAAGAAGAGGAGGTTGAGAACTCACTCCAAAAGTAAGGTCAACACTCCTCCTATGATTCAAATCCATGTGGTCCGATCATATGAAATTGCAAGATAGTTAGGTTGTTATCTATTTAGAAAAGAGACTAAAGTCTTAAACCCACTCCCTATGAGACTAGAGCATGAGTGCTATGAGTAATGACTTAATATAATACAAAATATTTTCATATTTTATTTAATTGTTGACACTTCATTTGGACAACAGCTTTAGGATTTTGATGCCAACATGCATGATGAAATAAAGTCATTGGCTAAATCAACAAGAAAGGGGTATTTTCCAACACAAGGGATGCCCTCACAGGTCAAGCATTCCCCTATCATGCAAGGATGGAAATCCCTTATTTTCAAGAGCGAAATAATATCCATGCATGATATGAGACATACAACATTCAGCTAAAGGGTTGCTAAATCTTTTAATTATCTTATTTAATACCTAGGCTTTATGGTGAGGTTATGAGTTGTAGAAAATTTAATTACTAGTGATTAATTGGGGTAGAAAAAATTAATTTTTTTCTTAAGGGCCTAATCGCATCCAGGCCACACATTAAAGCATCAATCATAAGAAATTATGGAAAGCATGCCATTTCTAATACATAATTTAAACAAATCACCGAACAATTTTATAACTATCATAATAGAATAAGAGGTTGGTGTGGTCGGGTACCACCGTACAACCCGAAAAGAGAAAAGATGAGAAGCAGAGCTCTACCTTTATACAACCCGGTATATAAATGAATAATTACAATTTGAATGAATACATGCTATGGGGGTTTTCTTTCCTTCATTCTTCATATTTTCTTTCAATCTTTGATTTGGTTGTTCTTTCTTCAAAAGCATCACATGGCACCCTAGGACAAAGCCTTCTAGCCAATGCTCATCCTAACCCTCATAGCACTAATCCTAATTCCTATTGCAAAAATTACATTCATATAACAAAGAGTAAATCTAACTACACCTAAAAAATAGAGGTTAGTTAAACACACATAAAACCCAAGAACTTATATATATAATTTGGACTTAGCACCCTACACATGGGTAATCAAGCCCACATGTCCTAACTTGGATTATGCTCAGAGGTTTAAGCAACCTATAAAGAAAGCATTTATATTTATTTTTAAGCATCCCTTTAAGCACAATTCCTTGCAAAAAATATGATTAGGCTAAGAATGGCCTAACATCCAGTCTACGAAGCATACACCCTAACATCCAGTCTAAAATAATACATCACAAAAATATACATCACATCATATACCATCCTAACATAAATCTAGTAGTAGTGACTTAATTCTAATGTGTATGTTAAAGTATTGTTTGTATGTCTTAACTAAGCATTAGTTATATTTTTCTAAGTGTAGAAAACATTCAAATTAACATGAACGTTAGTTTCACTTGAAGTTGCTTAATTGATTTGTGAATTTTAATTTGTATTTTATTTTGTTTCATGTGATTTACACTTAGCACCTAAGCGTTATAAAGAGAAGAAAGAGAAATGCCCTTTTTCATCCCTACCTTAAGCCACTTTCTAAAGCATATTAATTTGATTTAGTTCTCTTTAGTGAATGGCTTATTACACATTTTAATTAATCCTAAGTTTATGTTCACTTTAAATAATTTTATTTAACATGAAAGGTAGCTTAAGATTAATCAAATTGAATTACTACCACATGACATATATCAAATCTTTCATTTCCATCACATATATCATGCACATGATTTATTACCTAGCATATCTATACATGCAACATATTTTAACACACTTAAATGATGAAGGTATGTGTATGTTTAGAATTTATATTTTTATTTAATTGAATTATGTAAACATATTAATTTAAAGCTTTATCCAAATTCTTATACAAAAATACATAAGACTGAAATTAAATAGGTACGTGCCATTATTAAACCAAGGAAGTGAGGTAATCAAATAACCTCCTTGGGGCTTGCTAAAGCCTCGTATTCTCGGGATATCCAGACTATATACCCATTTGCATTCAAACATATGTAAAGTCATATACATGAACATAGGAAGTAAACTCCAAATCATATGGCTAATTAATTCAACCACTTAGTCAAATATGAGTGCATAAAATTTTAATCTAAAAGGGGAATTTTCATTCATTAATCACATTTACATACACATGTACAAAGACATAAACAAGTACGTGTCATTGTTAAACCAGAGAAGTGAGGTAATCAAATGACCTCCTTGGGGCTAGCTAAAGCCTCGTATTCCCCGGATGTCCAGACTATATACCTATTTTTCTTAAATACACATGAATGTATACATAAATGAAGGAAAGAAACCAATGCAAAGATTATATTTTTATTTGATTGAATCATGTATGTATGTGAATTAAAGCTCTATCCAAATTCTGATGTTGAAACACATAAGAGTGAAATCAAATGGGTACGTGTCATTGTTAAACGAGGGAAGTGAGGTAATCAAATGACCTCCTTGGGGCTATCTAAAGCCTCATATTCCCAGGATGTCCAGACTAAATACCCATTATCATTCAATCTTATATAAATCAATACATGAATAGAGGAAGGAGAACTTAATATTCATACACTTAAGCTATAGGCACATGCATTTCCTATGTATTTATAACTAGCATAATAACACACATTACATTCATTTATAAGCTTTTGAAAAATGCATTTAGATTTAATAGTGATAATAGCCACATATATATTAAATTAAATCAGCACATGCAAGCTTACATAAAGAAAACCCATTTTTATTTTACTTGATTTTGAAAAGATGGATGCATGATTTCAAATGACATACAATATCTAACATGATTGGAAAGGGAACAATCAAATATAAGCATGTGATTCATTCAACCAAACTAGTTCCTAAGGATAATCATATTAAATAAAACTATTTAAAATAAACCAAAACTTGCTTAATTCCATTTTAATTTCATATTTTGATTTGATTTAAGGATGTAAGAAAAGGTTTGCTGGTTCTAACCCATTCCCATGTTTATTAATCCATTTGGTTTAATGAAATGTGGTTATGTTGATTTTATGGGTGAATTAAGTTGTAATATGGTTTAATGAAATCTATTAATTAACCCTTTCCTATGTTACCTTAACATAATTATCCAAATAATTATGAGCCAACATGATATGCACATGCATTGAAAATTAACTTAGCAATGATCCTAAGAAATGAAAGGGGCCTAATGCAATTGGCTCATGATTAAAGGATAATTAAGCTAAAGAACTTAATTAAGTACTCTTATGGTTTTCCCACACATGTGGGTTAACCATAATTTCCTTAAGACCTCTTCAGGTTATTGAACTACCCAAGATTTACTTTATTAAAATTTGATATGATTATGATTTAATTTAATTAATTAAGTAGTCTAATTAATTAATTAAGCCTTGATTGATTTAATTAATGAAATGAACTTAGGGAAATAGATTAGGAAGGAGGCCCTAATCTTATCCCATGGGTTCATTCACTATTTAATAATGATTAGCAACTTAATTAATTAATTTATTACTATTCATGAGATTAATTAATGATTAATTAACTTAAGAAAGTAATTAAAGCTTGATTAGTCAATTTCTCTAATTAATTATGCAATAAATACCAAGAAAATCATAAGAGGCATAGGTCATCCCAATAAATTAACCCACAAAGTTTGGGGTTAATTACCTAAGTAATTAAGTAATTATTAAGCTAATTAAATTTGTAATTAAATCTTAATTAAGCCTTAATTACAGTTCAAAATTAATTAAGAATAATTTTAATAAATTCTCCTCTGAAATACCTTTAAGATGAGTATTTATTTATATTTTTTTTCAAATTTTCTACAATTAGTTATAATTTTTACAAATTTTAGCCATTAAAACACATTAATTAAGCTTAATTAACCCTTAATCCCATCGGCGCCATATGGCACGCTGACGCGATGCACTTTCCACGTGGCACTGTGGGATTGGTTATTAAAAATAATACTAGGCTACGCTTGCGTAGTGGCGATGGAAACACCCTCATGGGTTGAAGTTCTACTGATCAGCACGAGCTCCAATTTAAAGTGGCTTGCTCAGAAGGTCTTGAACCAAAGCTTGGGAGGTCGGTTCTGATCGAAGTCCACGCTCCGGTCATCAGGAAGCTTGGGAGATGATTCATTCTTGCTCGATTGTCTATAGAGATGGTGTGTGCAATGTTAATTGCACTTTGGTTGTGGTTTGAGCAAATGAGAATCAAGGGGAGGATGCCCTATTTTGGGACAAATTGGAATGGCATTTTTTTATCAAGGAATGAGCTTGGGAGCATAGGAAATGACTTTGGCAGCTCATCTTGGGTAGCTAGGGCTCTGAGGAATGATTTTGTGTGTGTTTGAGTGGAAATGAGGGAATGAATACCCCCCCCTCTTCTTGATCAAATGGCTCACCTAGTTTGGGTTTTGTGATCATCGACCACCTCGGAGTGGATGAGATGGCTCGGTTTAGTTGGTTGATGGTGTGGGAGTGACTGCCAAGCAAGGAAATGGGTGTCCTTGAGCTTTCCAAATGCACAAATGGGGGAGGTGATGTAATTTCACCTCCCATGGGTCATGGTAGACCCAACCACCTCTTGGATCAAAATGGGCAGTTTCCTAGGTGCCTAGGTGGACCATTAAGAGAGTGTCAAGTGGCCAAGGAAAGAAAATGACCACTTACATGAGTGATTTGTCTCATGTGATACCTTTGACCCAAGGGTATCATGGTCATTTAGCATGAGATTTGATTTGGGCAGATTTGAAATGAACCAAAAGTGGGTTGAGCCAAATTTCAAATCATTTGGACTTGATTAGGTTCAATTTGGCTCAATTTGACTCATTTAGATCAAATTGGGTTAAATCAGGTTAGGATGACCAAATGGTCAAATTAGGTCAAACCAACGGTTGGGTCAAGTTCATATGATAATTTGGGATGTATTGGTGTCATTGGTTTAGTTTAATTTGTTTAATTTGGGTTAGATTTGATTTTGACTCATTTGAGTTCAAATGGGTCAAATGAGTTAAGTTGACCAATTTGACCAAATTGGCCAAATTGGATTAGGTTAGGTGTTGGTTTGGGTTTGATTGACCAATTTAAGATGATTTTAAGCTTTAGTTTCAATTAATTTTGATTTAGTTTTGATTTAGGCCAATTTGACTATTTAGGTCAATTTGGGCTAAGTAGGTCAATTGGGTCTAATCATGGCTTTGGTCAAGTTAAACAATCAATTTGGAATAAACTTTAGTCATTAGTTGCAATCAATTTGGTTTATATTTTGATTTGACCCATTAATTAGGTCAACTTGGGTCAAGAGGGCCAATTGGGTTTGATTTGGCTCAATTGATGGTAAAGATGTTCAAATATTGATTTTGAGTTGGTATGAATCATTAGTTTCAAGGGATTTGGCTTAGGTTGCAATTTGGCTAGTTTAGGTTCATATAGGTTAGGAAGGTTAACTTATTCAAAGGACTAAGTTGACTTGGTTTGACCCAATTTATGATAATTGACCAACCTAAGGTGATCAACAATCATGATAGGAGGTCTTGGTGAGATTGGTTCAATCTAATTTTGGTAGGATTAGAACTTGGCTCAAATTGGTTAAATTGGCCACTTTGGGTCAAGTGGACCAATTGGGTTTCGTTGGCTTGATTTTGGGTTGAGTTTGATTTAGTTTAGTTTATATATGGATTTGGGGTTGATATATAAATTCAATTGCAATTGATTTAGGTTTGGGTGAGTTTTGGTTCATTTGGATATTTCAAGTCAAAAGAGTTAAGTTGGGTTTGACTTGGGTTGATTTTGGTTTGACTTTATGATTGTAGATTTCATTTATATTTGTGAACATGATTGAAGGTATGATTGATTTATAAAAAAATCAATTGACTTTGGCTTGATCCGGATGAGATTTTGGCTAAGGTTATGAAGTTATCTCAAAGGGTTTTAAGGAAGATTTTGATTTAGTTTAATTTAGTTTGATTTAGTTTAATTTAGTTTTGATGATTTAAATATATATTTCATTTATATTTGTAAAGATGATTGAAGATATAAATTGATTATGAGAAAATTAATTGATTTTGAATTTATTTGGATAGAATTTGGGCTAAGTTCATGAGATTGATTCAAAAGACTTAAGAAGGATTTGGTATGATTGCAGATTTTGGAAAATTGGATTTGGAATTGAGTTTGGTTGTAAGTTTCATAGATTGATTGAAGGGATAAATTGATATTTGAGAAAATCACTTGAGTTTGGATCCGATCTGAATTTGGGTAAAGCTAAGTCCATAAGATAAAATCATAGGGCTTAGGTAAATTTTAAGTTTGGATTTTATCATGAGCATCAATCATTTAGCTTGGAATTTGGATTTGGATTTGAATTTGGATTTGGATTTGGTATTTGAATTGAATTTTAGGTTTGGTTATGGCTTAAGAAGGTGAACATGAATTGAGTTTAGGTTGTAGGGTAGGTGGATTATCCTGATCCCTAAGGCATAACCTAATCATATGGTTAACCCTTCTAAGTCTCTAGGCTTAGATTAAGTGTTTACCTACTTGCTAAAAGTGTCTTATGACTAAGGAAGTCTTAGTGTCTAGAAGACCAAGTCTAAGAAGAGGGGGATGACAACTCACTCCAAAAGTAAGGTCAACACCACCGTACACCTATAGGCTTTCTTTTCAGGGCTCACGATAATGCCCTTAGCGGCACCTCCCATGTGGGCATTCTATTTGGATCATGTCCTTGCGATGCCATCTAGACACTACACAGGTTACTACCTAATTAGACAGTTCCCCTTTCCTAGTAACCATCCCTATGGTTGGGGAACCTGCACTGTGGATGTGCAGATTCTCCCTTGGTCCAATAAATCTGAGATAAGTCAAGGTCGACATGGCCCCTTCTCAGTGTGGTCCCTCACACACCAACAGGGTCCATGCAAATATATAAACAAAATATATATATATTCACTTTTGGATTAGGAGGACATCCCCAACGGTACCTTTTCCCAAGCAAACATCCTATCTTTAGGACAGTGCCAGTAAAACTCCCTATAGGAATCATCTAACTACTCTTGAGTTGACATGAGTCCCCAACGGCACTCACTCAGTAGTCGCCCTAGGCCGGGTTTAATTTATTGCAAATCCAACATATCACCCCAATGGTTGTTTGCCACTTTGGAATATGTAAGTCTTCTATGCTTTCTTCCTAGCACAGCTGTTGCACACTGAAAGGCAACTCTTAGGTTGGTTAGCTCTACCCTATGACCGGTTGACTACCCCCTTGGATTTGTAAATCTAAGATAGGTCAGGGCCGATATAACCCCTTCTCAATGAATTCATTGTACATTGACAGGGTCCATAAATTAAATCAAACAAATCATATTAACTCAAATAAAATTAATTATGACTACTCTTGAGTTGACATAAGTCCACAACGCCACTCACTCAGTAGTCGCCTTAAGTTGGGTTCAATTTATTGTGCATCTAACAGGCCACCCCAGTGGTTGTTCCCCCACTTTGGAAGATGTAAGTCTGCTATGCTTTCTTCCTAGCACAGCCATTGCACACCAAAAGGCAACCCTTAAGTTGGTTAGCTCTACCCCGCAGCTGGTAGGCTATCTCTTTAGATTTATAAATCTGAGATAGGTCAAGGCCGATATAGCCCCTTCTCAGTGAATCCATCGCACACCGACAGGGTCCATGAATTGAACCAAATTAAACAAATTCAACCATATCAAATCAAACGAAATTAACACTACTAATCTTGAGTTGACATGAGTCCCTAGCGACACTCACTCGGTAGTCGCCCTAAGTCAGGTTCAATTTGTTATGCTACTAACAAGTCACCCCAGAAGTTTACCCCAACTTTGAAAAATGTAAGTCCGCTATGCTTTCTCCCCAGCACAACCGTTATAGACCGAAAGGCAACCCTTAGGTTGGTTAGCTCTACCCCGCGGCCGGTGGACTACCCCTTTTGATGTTTAAATCTGATATAGGTCAGGGCTGATATAGTCTCTTCTCAGTGGATCCAACACACACCGATAGGGTCCATAATTTAAATACATCAAATCTAATTGAGCTCATACCCCCAACAGATTTTCCTTCAACCTTAAATTAAATTAGACCAAACCTGATTCTCCCTAGTGGAGTTAAATCACACCCTTCTCCTTAGTGGAGCCATATCAAGTTAAACTCAGCCTTGACCTCCAGTGGATTTAGGCCCATATCCCCAATGGATATGCACCACATTTACATAAATTACATTCATCAAATCCAATCTTGATCCCCAACGGATTCAAGCTTATATCCCTAATGGATATTCCCCTGAATCAAACATAAACCAAATCAAATCAAACTCAAACTTGTATCCCCAGCAGATCTCCCCTCCATGAATTAAATCAAATAAATTAACATATGAAATCAAACCTTCATCCCTAGTGGATGCCTACTAAGCAAATTCAATCAAACCTTATATCCCAGCATATTTTCTTTTTCTATGCCCATGGCATAAACCCCTCACATGTCATATCCAATACATATGTGATCCCCTAGCAGGCCTCTCTTCATGTCTTTGACATGAAGCTCCCATCAAATTCTCCTGGCTCTCTTATGCCCTTGGCATGAGGTGAGTTGCATTGCACTAAGATCATGATTCTATCTACCTCTCGGGTTTAGGTTTAGATGGTTTTCATTAGTGCTTGCAATCTTCTGGACGTAGTTGATCATCTCGGTCAACACCAATACGTGCGGTGTGCCATGTCAGTTACACCACACCTATTTGGGGTCCTTTTGTTGACCTCACTTTTTGAGTGAGAACTTAATCTTCCCATCTTATATTTAGGAGTCTTCTAGAAACCAAGACTTCCTTAGTCATAAGATACTTGCATAGGTGAACACTTTTGCAGAGACTTAGAAGAGTTAACCATAGAATTAGGTTATGCCTTAGGGATTAAGGTGACCTACCTACCTCAGGACTCAAATCCAACCTATGTCCACTTTCTTAAACCACAACCAAATTCAATTCATATCAAACCCAAACCCAAATCCAGAAATTGAATTTCCAAACTCAAAATTATAAGCCTTATAATTTTATCCTATGGACTTAGCCAAATCTCCTTCCAAATCAATCAAATTTTAATTAATTTTCTCAAATATCAATTCAACCTTTCAATCAAGATCCAAATATCAATACCAAATCCTAAATATAAATCAAATTAATGATATCTACAATCATATCAATTCCAAACCATAAGCAAAATCAAATCGAAATCAAACCTAAGCCATATGATTCAATTCCATGGACTTAGCCAAATTTCAATCCAAATCAAGTCAAATTCAATTGATTTTCTCATAAGTCTATTATACCTTCAATCACCACCCAATATATAAGTCAAGCCTACAATCATTAAGCCAAACCAAAATCAACCCAAGTCAAACCTAACCTAACCCTTTTGACTTAAAATATTCAAAGGAACCAAAGTCCATTTGAACCCAAACCAATTGCAATCAAAACTATAAATTGACCCTAAACTCATATATAAATTCAACTAAATCAAATTCAACCTAAAATCAACTAGAATAATTGTCTTATTGACCAATTTGACCTATTTAAACCAAGTTTCAATCTAACCCAAATTCAATCAACAGCAAAATCTCTTATGATGATTTTTTTTATTAGGATGATCAATTATCATAAATTTGGGTCAAACCAAGTCAACTTGACCAAGTCAACCCTCTTAATTCATATGAACCCAAACTAGCCAAAATTCATCCTACACCAAAATAATTAAAACCTGATCAATGATTGAACATGACTTGGCCATAAATTGAGCCAAACCTAACCCACTTGGTCCTTTGACCCAACTTTACTCAACTTGACCTAATCAACCAAATTGGGTCAAATCATGATCTAACCCAAATTTATTGCAACCAATGGCTCAAGTTTATTCCAAATTGATTATTGAACTTGACCAAAGTTATAATTGAACCCAATTTGACCATAATTAGGACCTTTTATTTCTTAGGATCATTGCAAATTTACTTTCCATTCATGTGCATATCATGTTTCATTTTGGTTAATCATTAAGGTAACATAGGTAGGGTTAATTGATTTAATTAAGCATCCAACTTAATTAACTCATAAAATCCATCTAATTACTTTTGCTTAAACCAAATTAAATCACCAATATGGGAAAGGAGTTAAACAATAGATCAGCAAAAAAAAAGCATTTGTCTCCTCTTTAAAATCAAATCAAAACATAAATCATAAATTAATAATAGAACTTTGGTTTATTTTAAATGATTTTATTTGGGATGATTGTCCTTAGAAATTAATTTGTTTGAATGACTCACATGTTTGTATTTGATTATTCCTTTTCAATCATGCTAAATATTACATGCCATTTGATTTCATGCATCCATGTCCTTCAAAAGTAATAAAGTTAAATGAATTTCCTTTTATGTAAGCTTGCATGTGTTGGCTTAATGAAATATATGTGTGGCTACTATCACTAATAAATTTAAAACTATTTTCCAAAACTTATGAATTGATAGTTAGAGTGTTGATAGTTTTGAAAATACATAAGAAGTGCATGTGCTTATAACTTAAGTATATGAAGTGGAGCTCTCTTTCTCTTATTCATATGTTCATTTACATAAGTTTGAATGCTAATGGGTATATAGTCTGGATATCTTGAAGTAGAGAGTATATGATGGAAGAAGCTCTTATCCATCTAAAAAGTAAATCAGGACAAATCGGTCAATCAGGTCATTTAGCTCATCCAAACACAAGGTATTGTACTAACGACATATTACGTCAAAGCTCTGTGGAGAAAAACTCCCATACGAGTCACCTTTCAAATCTGTTGTGAGAAAAAAAAGATAAGACTTATAGAAATTCATATTTTTAGGATGCCACACAGATCCGCAGATATGCTTATTTAGGTGATCGAGTACATCATCAAGGAAATAGTGTCTTATCTCAGAGATAGAAGTCACTACTTTTAATGGACCTAATCACCTTAAGGACTCCTAAGGACAAGTGCATATATTTGAGATTCTTCCCCTACTTTACATGAAAAAGTAAAGTGGGGTTTATTTTAAATTGGGTTCATTAAGTTTCCTACAAGGGTAAGCCCCATAGTTAATTACATCCTAAGGAATGGGGATTCCTTTGGAAAACTCTCGATTAAGATAAATGATCATTGTCTTTGAAGATTTCAATAGGAAGGACTATCAATCAATTGATTTATTTTTGAAGATCAAATGGGATTGATCAAAGAGAGGGAGTTATTATCGAGGCCAAAATGCAAGATAAGTAGGAGGTGCCCATGATGCTAGGAAACCTAGCGAGCAATCTCAAACCATCCTATAGTTGGGATTTACATTTTTTTAAATTGATTTAGTTTGTTTGAGTTGCATTTTTCATTAGAAATTTAGGACTTATGATTCTATAACACAAGATTATGGAAATGTCTAAGAGGTGAGGAATTAATCTTATGGTCCACAAAGGGGAGAAGCAACCTCAGAACCAAAATCTAGGGAGCTTTCATGAGGGCAAAAGCACAACCTAAATCTAAGCAAAATGGGTATTGGTTTGCCTACAAGAGGACAAATCACACGACTTGGACTTACAAGCTGAGGGTGGCCACCAACTAACTTCTCCTACAATTTTAAATACATGTAGGCAAGTCTTTATGCATCTCAAGATAGTTAGGATTATATTTAGAAGAGACTAAGTCCTCACTCTAAAGATACTAGATCATGTAAGGGGCATGCTTCAAATGACCTAAATCTCTGCAATTTAAATTTCATTTTATTTTTTATTTTTGGACAATTACTTTGACTCAAGCTAATAGGATTCATATAATGCATGAAATAAAATTATTATTGGCCAAAATCAGAAGGGAGGAGGTGAGTTTCCACCATGGCTCTTAAAGGTCAAGCCAAGTTTCTCACGGCAAAGGTAGAAACCCTCAATCAAGTGAAATAAGATTTTTGCATGATATTACAAAATAAATGCTCATCAGAAAAGGGTTGCTAATTCTTTTATCTTCATTTTAAACCTAAGCTTTATGTGAGGTTATGAGTTGTTTAATTTTTATTTTGAGTTGTTAAGTTAGGTAAAAGATTTATTTTTTCCTAAATAGCATAATCCACATTTAGGCCATACATAAAGCAAGGAAGAAACTATAAAAAGCATGCTACTTAATGCAAAAGCTAAATAAATCATCAATCAATTTATAAAAGCAACATAAAAAAGAATAAAAGGCGTTGTGGTTATCACAAATCCAAAAATATCAAATTGGATAGCCAAGCTCTACCCTTATACAACTCAGATTATAAATGAATTAAATTATAATTAAGTAAGAAATTCATTGTTATGGGGTTCTTCAAGCATCATTTCTTCTTTCTTCTTGTCTTCTTTATTCTTCTTATTTCTTCTTTCTTCTTTGGTTCCTTCTTTTGGATAGTTGGAAAGTAGATGCTCCAAGGTTTCACATGGTGCATAAGATAGGATCTTATGACCAATGCTCATTCTAATCCCCATTATAATCATTCCAAAATCTTAATTACAAAAATTTACATGAAAAAGAAAAATAAGAAATCTAACTAACACCAAAATAAAAGTTAGCTAAAATAAATAAACAAATCTCATGTAAATTGGACTTATCACCCCAAACATGGGTGACTAAGTTCACATCTATTTTATTATGCTTAGGGGTATAAAACACTAAGCAAAAGCCTTTATATTTTTATTTTATTAAGCACAATCCCTAGAAAGAATAGTTGGACTAGAGTGTCTTTCATTCTACAAAGCACACCCCAACATCTAGTCTAAAACACATATCACAAAATATCAAACATGATAAATATAAGCTAATGTGTGTGCTTTGAAGGTTTGTCTGACATCTTTATAGCTTTAGTTCAAATTTTCTAAATATGAAAATATGTTCAACTTAGAGGAGGGTTTTTTATTTAAGTTGTTTAATTATTTTGGGTTGATTTTATTTCATGTTTTGATTTGGTTCAAGTGAATCACAATTAATTACTAAGTTGAAGAGGAAAGAAGAGACTTCTCTTTTTTAAAGTAATTTCTAAAGTAGATTCACATTTTTTAGTTTTGTTTAGGTGAATTTTTTGATTAAATCTTTTAATTAATTTTAAGTTTAGATAAACTCTAAACAAACCTATTCAAAAAGAAAGATATTTTAAGATTAAATAAAATGAATTAAATCCACATAATACACATTACTTCATTTCTTTCCCAACATATATAACATACATATGGATGGACCCTAAGCATATCTATACATACAAATGAGAATATACTTTATGATGCATGCTAAGTAATCTATTTAAGGAAATTTAGAAGTTGAATATGCATGATTTTCTTAAGTAGAAAGGGGTTTTTATCAAATTTTCACATACACACATGAAAGTAAGAAAGGCATAAATTACATGCCATTAACCATTGTAAGGTACAAGACCTACTTAGGGCTAGTTAAAACCTCACAATCTCGGGGTTGTCGACTAATACCACTTTCCTTAAATACAAGCATGTGTATAAAAGAAATGAAATGGAAAAGAAGAATGCAAAAGTTGTATTAATGGATTCATTTTATTTATACAATTTTATGTATGCAAGTGAAGAGGAAGTTTAGAAATGAGAGGAGCTCCTCTAGTTTCTAAGGAAGAAAATCGAGAAAGTTAGATTTTAATTCCCTCCTAAAAAGCTTAGGAATGCTCTATGATGGTTCACACTCTAGCTTATAATTGAGGAATGATGGAAATTTTATTTGGGGTATATCTCCCCCTTGAAGGATCATTTATATGTCATGTGATCCAATTGATCACAATATATTTGATCAGTTAGATGCTTGCACATGGTGTTTGAGGCCTTAGTGGAATGCCAACCTCATGTGCTTGAATTTGAGTGGAGAGTTTGAATTTGCCATTTTGACCCATGGGATGGGTTGGTCTTGGGGCCAATTGGGCTGACCCAACAAATGGGTGAGTGCACTCTTCATTAGGTGAGCTCTTATGAAGGAAAGTGGATATGAAGAGGTATGACAAATACATGGGTAGGTCAAAATTTGTTCTATTTAGAAAATGGTCATTTTGCTGATTTTTCACTTTGGATATGTTGGGTATGTGGAGAAACTAGGTTTGGCCAAGTTTCATGAGATTTGGAATTCATTTGATAGGGTTTGGCGCATGTTCACCCATTTAGGTCAAAATGGGTCAACTTGGGTCAAGTTGACCAATTGGTCAAATTAGGTAAAACTAAGGGTTGGGTCAAGTTCATATGACCATTTGAAATATTTTGGTGGCTTTGTTTTGATTCAATTTGGTATAATTTTGAATTTAGCTCATATGACTTCAAGTAGGACAAATGGGTCAAGTTGACATATTTGACCCATTTGACCTATTTGAGGTAAGTCAAGGGTAAGTTTGGGTTAGGTTAATCATATGGAGTGGATTGGTATCTTTGTTTCTAAATAATTTTAGTTAAGTTCAAATTTGGCTCAATATGACCCCTTTAGGTCAAGTTAGGTCTAAGGTTAATTGGGCTAAGTTAGGTCTAGTTGGCCAATTGAGGCTTTGGTCAAGTTCCACAAGTGATTTGGAATGGACTTGACCTATTGCTTCCAATCAATTTGCTTAGATCAAGTTTTGACACTTTTTGACTTTTAGGTCAAGTTGGGTCAACTTAGGTCAAGTGGCCAATTAGGCTGGGTTAGGCTCAAATGTTGGCTTGGTCAAGTTCAAACATAGGTCATGAGTGAACTTAGATCAATGGTTTCAATCAATTTGGCCTATGGTGGAATTTGGCTATGTTAGGTTTCATTTTGGGATAAGTGTTGATTTGGCCAACCCTTAGGTTTGACTTGGTTTGACCCAATTTGGTTGATTGATCACCCCATGATGATTGTTGATCATGATGAGAGGCATAGATGAGTTTGGTTCAATCCAATTTGGTTAGAATTAGAATTTGGCATAAGAGTACTTTAGGTCACTTTGGGTCAAGTAAGCCTAAGTGGGTCAAATAGCTTGGTCAAAGCTTGATTTGAACTTGATTGATCTTGTATATGGACTTATGATTGAAATATAAATCCATTTACAGGTGGTTTGAAGTCAAATAGGTTTCGATCCATTTGACAATTTCATATTCAAATGGTGAACATGAAAGGAGTTTTGGCTTTGATTTTGGACTTGATTTTTGATTTAGTGATTGGAGTTTGTATTTATATATGGGCTCATGATTGTAGGTTTGATTGAATCATGAGAAAATCAAAGCTTGATTTAGTGATTTAGCTAAGTTCAAGATTTTGAATTGAAAGGCTTAGGTGGATTTTGAGTTGATTTGAGTGATTTTGGAATTGGTTTTGATCATTTGAATTTATATTTATATATGTGAATATAAATGAGAATATAAATTCATGAGAAAATTTCAAGGATTTGAAGTGGTTTAATCATGATTTGGGCTAAGTCCATTAAGAAGGATTTAAAAGACTTAGGAAAATTTTGAAGTTTGAAGTTTGAATTTTTGAATTTGATTTGATTAATTTATATTTTTATTTCATTTATATGTAAATATAATGAGGATATAAATGAGTTATGAGAAAATCCCATGACTTTGAGATGGTTTGATCAAGATTTAGGATAAACCTTTAATGAAAAAAATTAAGGACTTAGGAAATTTTTTTGAATTTAATTGAGGTTTGATTTGATTAATTTATATTTATATTTCATTTATATATGTGAATATAAATGAGAATATGAATGAGTTTTGAAAAATATCCCATGAGTTTGAATTGATGTGATGATGATTTTGACTAAGTCCATTAATGTGAAATTGAGGAATTAAGGAAAATTTCATGAATTGATTTGAAATTTTGAGTTTAGTTTGATTATTTTGAATTTATATTTCATTTATATATGTGAATATAAATGAAAATATAAATGAATTATGAGAAAATCTCAAACATTTGAATTGGTTTTGATCATAATTTTGGTTAAGTCCTTAAGGGAAGGTTAAGGACTTAGGAAAATTTGAGCTTAGGAATTTTGATGGATTTTGATCATGGGTTTCAATCATAGATTTCAATAATGGATTTCAATCATATGGAGTTATTTTGAATTTGGAGAAAATCAATTAAGATTGATTTGGAGTTTGACTTGAGAAGAGTGAGGAATAGTTTAAGCTAAGGGTAGGCAAATTTCACCCTAAGCATGACCTATTCCATGGCTAACTCTTCTAAGTCTCTAAGGAGGTTGAGTATCCACCTAATCACTAGATGTGTCTTAAGACTAAGGAACTCTTAAAGTCTAAGAGAATCCTAAGATGGAGGGGTTGAGAGCTCATTCTAAAATGAGGTCAATAAAGGAATAGTGTGGTGTGACAAGAACACACATATTGTTTCATCGAAATGATCAACAACAGAAGATCAATAAGCAATAAATAATCTATCCCAAAATGTGTAGAAAGAATCCAGCTTAGTGCAATGTGGATCTACTTATGTCCAAGACATAAGAGAGAGAAAAATCCACTAAGGGATGAGTGTGAACCTTCCACTAGAGCAAGTTCAAGTCATCCACAATGAAAGGTTTGATTTGATCCTTTAAGGAAAAAAAATTTGATTTGTTCCACTTGGGAAGGGGTTGAATTTTTCAATTTTTTGTTGGGTTTGGATTAGAACCACCTGTTAGTTTGTGATGGGCACTAAGTAGGAGGAGGTAATACCTAACGATTTACCAATCCAAAGGGGTAGTACTAAATAGTAGGACAAGCCAACCAAAGGGATGTTTTTTGGTATGCACTAGGAAAGCGGCGACATCCTCAAAGTAGAGACCGGTTGTTGGCATAATCTATCGGAAGATAATGGGTGACTAGAGTGACTATTGAATGAATGCCACTGGGGGACTTAGATCAGCTCAAAGATAGTCAAAATTGATTTCATTTTTAAATTTTGTTTTATTTTGATTATGATGGATCCCATCGATTTGTGATGAACTACACAAAGTAGGGGCTATGGAGGCCTAGACCCTTTCATATCAATTCAAAGGAGTAGTCTACCAACCATGGGTAGACTATCAACAAGGGAAATATCTTTTGGTATACAATGGTCTAGTCTTAAGAAAAAAGCATAGGGACTCACATCTTCTAGAAACAAGGAACCATTTGGTTGATCAGTTGCTTTGGGCAACAAACTGAACTTGACCTAAGGATGACTATTGAGTGAATGCCATGGGACTTAGATCAACTCAAAAGGTAGTCAAGATTAATTTTCATTTTAGATTTATTTTGATGGATTTTTGGTTTGCGATGGATGCGAGCTTATAGAAGCTAGACCTATCTCAGATTTGAAACAAAGGGTACTGGTGGAGAACTATCCAACCAAAGGTGCCTTTCAATTTTCAATGATCAATTGAGGGAAAAGCTGGGGACTCACATATTCTAGAAAAGACCAGGGGTGATTGGTTGCTTTGGGCAACAAATCGAACGACTGGTGGGTCGGTTGACAATCATGTTAGAAAGAATGCGTCATAGTCTTACATCTTTCAAGAGGAATTGCTTACTTGTGGAAAAATATATTGAAGGTGACTGAGGTAAATTGAGGATTTATCTCCTCAAGTAGTCGCAATTCCTATGGGGAGTTCTGGACACTACCTAAAGATGATGCTTGGGAAAAGTGACTCTTTGGGGGCTTGAATTCCTAATCCACAAGCAAATTAATTTTGTTTGTTTAGTTATTTTATTTGTTTAAGTATGGACCCTATTAGTTTTCAAGGGATCAAACTAAGAAGGAGCTTATATCAACCTAGACCTATCTCAGATTTACTGAACCAAGGGAGAATTTGCACATCCGTTGAACAATTTCTCCAAACACAAGGGTGGCTACTAGGAAAGGGGGACTGTCCAATCCAAAAGTAACTTGGGTAGTGTCTAAATGGGGTCGCAAAAGACTTGATCCAAATAGAGTGCCCACATGGGGCGATAAGGGCTTAATCAACACCCAGAGAAGATGACATGGCTAGTCATGTATCCAATAGGGCATTGATTGTCCAACTCAAGAAAGAGAAGGGACTCATCAGAGTGGTGTACTCACCAGGTGAGTCATTTGTCGATAGAACATCAACCAACCATCGATTTGGAACAATCGACGGAAGAAAGCTGGGGACTCACATCCTATAGCGAGATTTTGGGATAGTGTCTTTGACTCAGAGTGCTATCGACGGGTGACTTTAGTGAATGCCAGGGGACTTAGATCAACTCAAAGTAGTCAAGAGGAAAGAGCCTCTTGGGACTTATCCTAAACCTCAAATATACTCAACCTAGTTAGAACATGATGGCTAGTTCAAGAAGAAAGCACAGGGACTCACATCATCTTAAACGAAGTCAATCATGAGACAGCTTACTGGCTGGGCAGTGAAGACTACCATATTAACAAAGTGATCTTTGGTTTGTAATGATCAAGTTAGGAAGAAAGTGTGGGGACTCACATCCTCCAAATAAATGACAACTATGGTGACATACTAGCGAGGTAGCATGTTGACCCGACTGAAGCGACTAATGAGTGAGATGGGGGCTTGCTCCACATCAAAATAGAGATAAAAGATATGTGTTTTTTGTTATGCATGTGTTAAAGGAATAGGATGCTCGGGGACTCTTACACTACCTTAAAACACTAGGGGTTTGATGATGATGCCAGGATGGCAAAAGGATTCCCAGAAAGGATGTCATTTGGGTTCTCTCTATCTTAATTATGCTAATCAAAATAGGATGCCTCTCGATTTCTCTTACACCTATTCCAATAGCATCAAGAGATTGTGTTTGTGTTGCGAATGAGGGATAGAATGTCGCTGGGGGACTCTTACACCTACCCTAGACACGTCCGATTAGAACAAGAAAATAACACTTGAAAGAAGAAGATTTGATGAATCATATTTTTTTATTCTTTTTATTAATGATTATTTTCAAACATGATTTATTTCATGGGTAATATTTCTTTAGATAGAGCCCATTAATTGGAAGCATCGGGTGTTCCCCATCATAATCAATAAGTTGATAGATCCTCCTTGGTAGGCCTTCTCTATGATATAGGGGCCTTCCCAAGTGGGTTCAAACTTACCTCCCATCTTTGATGGGCAACAATTGGTCTCCTTAGGACTAACACAAGTTCTCTACTCGGAAAGACCTAGAGGCGGACCACTTGTTGTGAGCTTGAATCATTTTGGCCTTGTATAGAGGTTTGGCATGCGTGACTCTCCTCCAAACCTTGAGCTCTTCTAACCACAACTTTGCATTACGCTCTGTAGTGATCTTGTTACCCAATGCTATCCTTAATGGAGGGAACTTCTAAAGGAAGAACTTGACCCATACACTAAGGAAAATGGGTAGGCGAGTTGGAGTTTGGTATGTGGTGTGATAGGCTCCCAAGCTTCAAGCTCATTCCACTATCGTTTATTATCATCAAGAGTCTTCTTGATTATCACGGATGAGAGTTTTGTTGAATGCTTCTACTAAAGCCATTTCTTATAGGGTAGATGGTGGAGTATCTCCAATCTATACCATCTTCTTAAAAGTTGTTGATCTTCATGCTTTTGAATGCGGTACCATTATCGATATAATTCATGCACCCCAAACCTATACAATATGGTTCACGAAAATTGAAGCACATGGTGAGTTGTGACCTCTCGTGGGATGGCTTCCACCCACTTGGAAAAGTAGTCGGTACTAAGATGAATCGATGCCCTTGGAAGAAGGAGGATGATTAGACCACAATGTCGGTACCCAACACTCAAATGGCCATGAGGCTGTAGGGTGTAGAATGTTGGGTGGTTGGTGGAGGACCACACACCTTACATGGCATCTCCCAGCTACATCCATGTATCAGAATCAGAAGGCCGGTAATATCCAAGTCTTTTTGATCTTCATCTTCATCTATTGATAAGCTCCATATACGAATGTACCTCGGTTATAATGCCATGGGCTTCATGTTTGTCTAAACAATGTAACCACATTTGGTCAAAGGATGGGGATACAGGTGCCATCAATAGAGCATAGAGAGAGCTCTGTTTCACACGATGGGCTTGTGACTTTTCTTGAGGTAGTTTATGGTGTTCAAGTAATCTATGAGCGGTTGCCTCAAATCTAGCTCCTTGTCCATTTTGGAAATGGCAACCTCCGCTTCAAGAGAAAGTCTCTCGATGAGTACATCATCAATAAGGGATAAGACTTGTCTATTTTGGACCCTTATTGAAATGGACTCATTTTCGACATGCCAACTCTTTGGCAAGTTTGGCCAAGGCATCTACTCCTGCATTCTCTACTTGGGAACCTTGTAGATGGTGACTTTGAATCTGGGCCAACAGCTTCATGGTATACTCATAGTAATGACAAAACTTGGGTTTGAGAACGGTAGGACCGACAATCGGTTGATGACCGAGAATCCCAAAGATGTTGATGCTCTTGACATAGTGATGTAAGTCAGATTGGATCAAAGCCTCATACTCGACTTCATTGTTGGTGCGGGGTTGGAAAGATAGTATGAGAATCTCATCACATCAGTTTGTTAGAAGAACTATTCCTACCCTTGCCTTTCATGAGAAAGATCATGGTGCTTCACCTTTAAGAAAAGAAGTAGCACCATCAAAATACATCTCCCATCGATGGTTTTGCCTCCCAAGTTCATGATTTGTTCATGGAGATCATCACTAAGTGGAGAATCGGAGAAGTGGGTGTCTTTGCTAGAAATTCACTAGTGTGTCCTTTTACTGCGGAGGGGAATGATATCAAACGAGAGAATCATGGACCAATGAGCCAAACATCCGAAAAGCATTGGCCATGTCATGAGATACTATAGTGGATTGGTTTGGGAGATCAAGTTCACCTTATGAGAAAGCATGTAGTGTCGTAGCTTTTGAGATGCAAAGATCAAAGCTAGGCAATGTTTCTCAATAGGTGGATAGTTTGCTTTGGGGATCGGAGGTAGTAGAGCTCTCCTTCCCTTCATCATTGGCTTGGGCCAAGAGTCGAGAGTCATCCAATAATGTGTAGAGATGATGGCGGATAGAGTCGCTGGCGGCACTTATCACTTGAACTTGTCATCTTTTGACAAGTGTTGAGAATGGTTTGCATCTCCACGATAGTTTGAGATAAAGCATCTTAGATCATGACATCCTTGAAAGGATCCGAGTTGAGTTAAACTCTTAGGAGGTGGCATTTCTAAGATAGCTTTAATCTTTTTAGGATCTCTATTCCCGATGTCAACAATAAACCAAGAATTTCTAAAGTGACTCGAATGCACACTTGATTCATTTTGAGGTTATATTATCTTAGCTTGTTCAAAACTACTCTCAAGTCAAAGAGGTGGTCTTCCTTTTCTCTACTCTTGACTACTAGATCATCAGCGATGGATGAATTCATTGAAGATCGAGTCATTGGTATGTAGCACTATTTTAAGAAAGGCATGACCCTATATGAAGATTGATCGGGGTTTGAAAAGTAGTATTTCTTTCATCTTGGAGACATCTTGATTTGGTTATAGCGGATGATCCATCCATGAAAGAGAGCATGAGATGAGGCAATGTCCACCATTAATTTTAGTATACGAAGAGGAAACTCATCCTTAGGACATGCCTTGTTTAAGTCCTAAAATCAAAAATGAATTTGGTCATTCTTCTTCTTAAGCGGATGACACTAGCTAACTAGGTAGGATATTTTTCTTCCACGATGAAAAACATCGATCGGTTCTTGACTTCAAAATGACCTATTGTTCAATTTCTAATCGCATGATCTAGGAGCTTGCTTAATAGGGGTAATGTTAGGATCTATTTAGCTTGTGGACTACATCGAGATAATCGCATTTCTTCATAACTCCATGCGTCTTTAAACTCAATCAAAACTAAGTCATTGGTTTCTTCTTCATTCAAAATGGCGATGTATGTCGGGGCGTGATTTTCTTGTCACGAGGTTGATTTCTTTAAGCTTGTCGATTGTTGAATGAATCTCTTCTTCAAATTAGTGCCTCTTTGACTTGGAGATCATGGATCATTTAAAGTTTCTAAACACACATTCTCATAAGAGTTGGGGATGTGTGAGAAAAACTATCAATTCAAATGGTTGGTAACTAGGCAATAATCTTCATCATCAAGGACCTTTACGAATCTAGTCACACTCTTGATTGTTCTTCCACATTGTTCCATAGCTTTTCAAAGTATTATGACTGCTTGGACCATGTGTGAGGAACTAAACCTTTCTATATAAGATTTTGAACACAAGGTGAGTAAAAGTCAAGGTAATTCCATTAATTCTTTAAAGTATCTTCCTCAAGCTCTACATCAACTTGGGCTTGAGGATGATCTCAAAAGAACTTCTTCGCTTCATGTCCTTTAGAAGACTTAGGGACTTCTTTAACTACTAAACCTTCAACTTTTGAGATGTAAGTGAGGTAAGAGCTAAGGTTCCCAAACACTAATAGTTTCACATAAACTAGATTCAAATACTTTTACTTTGCTTGGAGGTGGTCATTATTTGGTTTTAAAAAAACCAAACCCCGAACAAGAGTAATTTGGTGATTATTGAATCACATTTGGATCATCGAAACTTTGGTTTAGTTTTTGGATCAGTGAATAGTTTGGATGAAAATAAACCAAAGTATTATATAATATGGTATTATTAATTTATGTATAATCTTACCTATTATACATTTATTTTATTTATTTTGAATACTTGGTAGATGTTTTGTTGGACCATCTATTTTCCAAAATACTTTGGTCTCATAATATATCATCAACTTTTAAGTTCCCTGTTTGGAAAGTTTAGTTTTAAATTTTTTTTTCATTTTTTTTTTTTTCATTTTTTATTTTTTTTGCTTATTTCTTGTTCATTATACAATTTATGAAATAATTTTAAGATAGTAATAGGTTTATCCAAAACCAAACTAAAATATAACCAAATTATTATTATTTGTTTGGTTTTGTATTTATTTAGCATGGTTTAATATTTTAGAATCAAAACCAATGGTTTATTTATCATCAATCCATCCAAATCAATGATGAACTTGAAGTATCTTCAGATCAAAACTATGGAACTCACTATTGTGGTAGACTAATCACATTAAACTCATCCTCCAAAAGGATTCCAAATCTATGTGAAGAGTACTCTTTGACTGAATGACCTCTCTATGAAGGCTAGATCCCACCTCATCTTTTGTCCTGTCTTGATGGAGGTTGAACCATACCCACATGTATATGATGATGAATTGTGGTGGAATGTGATATCTGATCTATTTCTTCTTCAATTCTCCTTTCTTGTTCACTTGGACTTTCTTTTTTCCTTTCATTTCATCTTTTCTTTTTTACTCCTTTTGTAGCATGAATTTTGTGTAAGTTCATGAAAGGATGTTTTGAGAGAGAAAGGATAGTGTTCATCTCATAAATCTCTTTTAATCAATGGCTTTTCATTGTTGAGGGATTCATTCCTCTGAACTTGATGTGATGAAGGGAGGATGGAACTCTTATTGATGTATCCAGGCCTCAAGTAGTGAATGAAGTATTCAAATCAATGATATAGAGGGCTGATCTTGGTCACCTATCTCCTATAGAACCAAAGCTCTTGTCATTGAATCCTCACATATCATCATCTCCTAGAGATGTTCTCAAATAGGTAAGTCTTTGCCACTAAATCCATGAGAATAGTAAGTTTGAACTGTCCATGTCAAGGTGATGTAGAGGGGGTTGTATAAGTCCCCAGAAGATCTTCATCTTGTGAAGTGATCCTTGGCTTCTTTTACAAAATGTGCTTCCTCATGAAGGAGCTAAGCATATTTGGAGGGCCTTGAGATTATCTCTTTGGATAAGAGGGCATCATATGCTTAGATGGCCTTTCTTAGATGAGGATGTTGTAGTCCTTGGTCTTTGAAATCAAGATCAATGGAAGGTTTCTCATCTTAGTACCAATGACTTGTTTTCTCTGGTGCTACTAGAGGTAGAAGGTATAGATGACTTCTCGCAGGTGGTGTTTGACTTAGCTCACATGCTTCTTGGGACTCAGATGATTCCAAGTCTTCTCAAGAGGTGACTTGAGTTGGAAAGTCACTATCAGAAGATGAATTATGGTTATTTATAGAAGAGTTATCATTGAATAAGAAGACAACCCATCGGAAGTGACATGATGTAATTCAAACTAGCTTTATTCAATTTCTTGTTATTTGGTACAAAAGTCTAGAGTCAAGTTGGGTAAGGGATTTGTGCCCTTATCACTAATATAAAATAGAGAAAGCAGAAAGGTCGAAATGGAAGAAGTGGTGTGGAAGCTACAATTTGGAAGGCGGACATGATGATCTGCTAAGGGCTATCATGGGGCGTATCTTTGATTGAGGTCCCACTTTCTAGAGTTGGCACTAAGCTTACAAACCTTCCTTGGTTAAGGTTTGAGACTTCGAAAGTATTCTTGATCTTGAATGATTTTCTTAGAAGGTTTGGATGAAATATTCCAACCTTCTTTGGTTGATCACATGTATCCCCAAGGATTACCTAATGGAAGCATTCCAGATATTCCTTTGGGATAATGCGATCTTGAAAGCGTGTTCAAGCCCTTAAATGTGAAGCAATCCTTCAAAATGTGGCTAGCATATGGTAGGGAAAAGTTTGGATCATTACTTTCCTATCTATCTTCTTGGTAGCTAAAATCAGGTTTCTTGAGATTCTTAAATATTTCTGATTACCTCCCTCTTAAAGAATAAGGTTTATTTAACTTATCTAAGAGTAGGTGGACCATAGCTACCTAGCGGTGGGTATACATCTTTGCTGGTCTTTGGTATGGATAATGGTATGCTTGGCCATAGCTACTTGAGGTGTAGAGGCTACCGGTGGTGGCAAAGGAGGTGGACTTGAGGTCATGGTCTCTGGTGATCTCTAGTGATTCCCTTTCAATCTACTACTCTAGATTTCTTCTCATAACCTTCTACTTCTTTTTTAGGCAATCTTGAAAAGGCAACTATTTGCCTCTCCTTGACTAGCCTTGTTGATTAGCTTCTCAAATGTCTTGATAATGAAGCCCTTAAGCATGAAGAACCATGGATATTCTTCAATGAATCTCAATGGCATGTTGTTCAGAATAATTGGTTCACACTTCCTTTCGGGTTGCATACCAATTAACAAGGGACTCACAGGGTGTTATTGTGCTACAAAGATCACCTACAATAACCCTTTTTTGCTCATAAATCTCTTGATGAAGAGTTTCTAACTCACAAATGTCTTTATTGAACCATTGGGTTAAATTACCATGCTACTAAAAAGCAAAGTAAACCCATGTTGCAATATAATACAAATGTATGTGTTGCTTGGGTTTCCACTCATCAAGCTTTTGAAGGAAGGAGGCACGAAACCCTTGGGATATTGGATAGCATCAAATTCTCTTAGGGTCTACCCTTTGGGCAGATGATCCTCCACCAGGGCTTGAGCCAAAGCTTCCTTCACTGCTACTCAACCATGGATTTTATATCTTTTCTTGCATGGAGGTACTTTCCACTTCCTATCTATAGTCTACCTTGCTCAAGGAGGTAGAGTCTTTGGGTCCAAGACATGCACTAACTTCAGACATGACGTGTAATAAAATGAACTAAAGGGGCTTTAAGCACGACACTACTAAAGTCTATGCTTGTGTGCCATCTATCAATCACCTTTCTACCAATTCTATGTTGAGGTGATGGACTAATTTTGCAGTGTCTACTTGATTAACCTCATCACCTTCCATGGCTTGTTGTTCCCTAACAAGAGATCTTCTAGTGTCAACTATGCAGACTCAGCGGTCCCCATTAAGTCATCTTCATTGGGAGAAGGCGACTCTCTTCATTGACCATACCCCAAGATCTCCTTCTTCTCCATAAAATAATGTGCAACTATCTCAAGAAGCGATCCATTTGCAAGTACAAATAGTTTAGGCGTCGGTGTGATCACTATCATGCAGAGAGGCTGGACCTCACTCACTGGAGAGTCAATCCCGTGGATTGTACTCACTGATGAATGACCTCCCTTCTTCTTTAAGAGGGTAATCCTAGGATGTTCCACTACCTTTGCTCTGTCATCTTGAATATCTATAATAGTCATCATCTCCATTCACTGTATGGAGTTGGTGAAGATGACCACCGATGCCGTCACCACTCCTTTTGCATCACCACTAGGGTAGAAGGTCGAGCAAAAGAGCTCAGTCCTACCACAATGGGTGGTGTAGAAGGGGTATGATCCCTTGGCCATAGTCAGATCACCAATGAGGTGTGCTTTTCCCTGGATTCGACCTTCATGGCCTTAGATGGAATGGGATGTTATCTTTGGGCGGGGATAATGGGGGGTAGAGCTATGGGGTGGAGACACCACCAACTCTCAGGACGCCTCTATGGTGGCTAGTCCCAAAGAATATATTGTGATTATGGGCGGCGTGTGGCTGAAAATCAATCAAGTAGATGGACGGCGGTTGAACCTACATCTCTCCTTAATAATGTGTTGTATGGGCCTGGGCACTCTCACATGAATCTGCTCCCTCATGCTATGGGGATAATAGATAGAGATCAGCGTGTCCCACTAAGCATCATACTCCACCTACGGAAGACATTTGGAGGCGGCATATGACCTCCTACTCCCCAAACTGTTGGCAAAATGCACCACGGAGGGTGATGAAGCGGATCCTCGATATCCTATGAAGGAGAGAGGATGGAACTTGTTTTCTATAACCAGTGGTGAAATGATAATGGGAAACTCATCTAGTGATCGGCTCGCCTCAACTCACTTGCAATCAGGTGGTGATCATGTGGTTCTTATTTATGCAGTGGGATAGGATGGGAGGTGTGAAGAACCATACTCAAATGTGGGGGAGCAAGCCTTGAGAGGGAGCCTTACCCTTGGAGGGTAGAGATGAGATGGTGAGCTCTTGGGGCGGATGAAACTCTGGGCATACCATAATCGAGTGGTCACTTTGCTGCTTATGGTGATGGCTAGCTTTTCCTCTGAGTAGAGAGAATCGGTAAGTCAATCGATGATGACGCCTCACCTTGGTCCGCTAACGTTGTGAGGGGTGCCTCACATGAATCTGCTCAAATCGACCAAAGTGAATCAGATGGGTATGGTCCAAACAGGGGAAGTCGATAATCTAAAGCGGATCCATACCATGGGGAAGGTAAAAACACGAGAACGGCCATTTTAACTACTATAAGACTCTGCTGTAAAGATGCAATGAGAAATGAATTTGTATTTTCTCTCTATATATTTTGAATTTTGAATTTGAAATTTGAACCCACATCAACAACTTGGAAGTGTTAAGTGGGGTTCAAATGGATTTGAAAGATTGATTGAAAGAGGAATTTGAATATGAATCAAACTTCAACAAATTTAGGTATGTTGAAATATGGATTCAAAATTTTGATAAGGATGCTTCCATAGGTTCATGTTTGTTTGAATTTGAATTTTGATTTGAGGACCTTTCCTTTAACAAATTTGGGTATGTTAAAGTAAGGTCAAATTAATTTTGTTTGATTATTTTTGGAATTTTACTTACTTAGCAAATTTAGGTATGCTAAGTGAAGTGTTTGAAAAGTGATTGTTTCTTTTTGAATTTTTTTGATTTTGAAAATTTGGAGTTCTCACTTAGAAAATTTAAGTATGCTAAGTGAAGAATCCAAGTATTTTTGGTTTGATTTTTGAAAATAGGTTTCTTAGCAAATTTAGGTATGCTAAGAAAATCCTAAGTGTTTCATTATTGTTTTGATATTTTGATTTTTGAAAAGGTAGGATCCTTAGCAAATTTGGTATGCTAAGGTAATCCTAAAGTGTTTCATTTTGTTTTGATTTGTTTGAAAGTGGAGATTTAACTTTAGCAAATTTGGTATGCTAAAGATGAAGTCCTACTTAGTTTTGCGAAATGGAAATTTCACTTAGCAAATTTGGGTATGCTAAATGAAATTCCAAATGGTGTGTTCAAAATTTTGATTTCATTTTGGTTTTGAAAATGGAAACTTCTCCTTAGCAAATTTGGTATGCTAAGGAAAGAAGTTCAAAGGTGTTTGATTTTGGTTTTGACTTTGAGACTTCACTTATTTGAGTATTCTAAATGAGGTTCAAAAGATGTTTGAAAATTTTTTGATTTTGACTTTGGAACTTAAAAAATTTGGGTATGTTAATGAAGTTCCAAATGTTTGAAAATTTTGAATTTGATTTTGATTTTGGATTTAAACTTCACTTAGAAAATTTGAGTATGCTAAATGAAGTTCCAAAATGTGTTTTAAATTTTGAATTTTGAATTTGAGACTTCACTTAACAAAGTTGGGTATGTTAAATGAAGTTCCAAAATGTGTTTTGAAAAGTTTTGATTTTGGATTTGGAGACTTCACTTAATAAATTTTGGTATGTTAAGTGAAATTCCAAAATGTTTTTTAAAAAAAATTTTGAATTTTGGATTTGAAAACTTCACTTAACAAATTTGGGTATGTTAAATGAAGTTCCAAATATGTTTAGAAAAATTTTGGATTTTGAATTTGGAGACTTCGCTTAACAAATTTGAGCATGTTAAATAAAGTTCCAAAATGTGTTTTAAAAATTTTTGGATTTTGAATTTGGAGAATTCATTTAACAAATTTGAGTATGTTAAATAAAGTTCCAAATATGTTTTGAAAAATTTTGGGTTTTGAATTTGGAGACTTCACTTAACAAATTTAGGTATGTTAAGTGAAATTCCAAAATATTGTTTGAAAATTTTTTGAATTTTGGATTTGGAAACTTTACTTAACAAAATTGGGTATGTTAAATGAAGTTTCAAAATGTGCTTAGAATAATTTGAAATATGATTGTTGATTTTTGATTTTTGATTTGGAAACTTCACTTAGCAAATTTGAGTATGTTAAATGAAGTTTCAAAATGTGTTTTGAAAATTTTGAAGTATGATTGTTGATTTTGGATTTTGGTTTGGAAACTTTACAGCAAATTTGGATTAGTTCCAAATGTTTAAAATTTTTTTATTTTGGGACTTCACTTAACAAATTTGGGTATGTTAAATGAAATTCTAAATGTGGTTTGAAAGATTTTGAAATATGATTGTTGAAGTTTTAATTTTTAAAAAGGGGACTTCCATTCAACAAAGTTAGATATGCAAAATGGAGATCAATATTATTTTTGAAATGTAAAATGTTTGTTTTGTGTGTGATTGTTGCTTTTTGAAAGAGAGAAATTCTAACTTAAAACATATGTGAGATATGTTCAAGTGGGATTTCTAAAAAAGATATTTTTTAGTTGGAATGAAATCTTCATTTAATAAATTTGAGCATATTAAATGAAATTCATATGTGCTTTTGAAAAGTTTAATTTTGTTTACAAATGAAACTTCCATTCAATAGGTGTGAGTGTATTGAATAGAAAAAAATGCATGTGTGCTTTCTGAAAACTTTATGATTATGATTGCGATTTTTGGATAAGACATCTGTTCATTTTATTTTGAAAAGAAAATATTCATCAAAGTGAATTGAAAGGAAATGTTCATTTGTACTTTTTTTGGAAAGATTAGTTTTATTTTGAAAATGACTACATGTAACAATTATGAATTGTTAAATGAGGGTGACAAAATTTTGTGGAAAATATTTTCTTAAGTGCATTTTGAAAAAGGTGCTTTTTTGAAAAACAAAGTTCTTATGGAAAATTTGTCTTTATCATTTTAGAATGAACTTTCCTTATCATGAAAATGATAAGGAGGAAGTCTTTAAGATGTTTTCTTTTTCTTTAGATCTTTTCATTTTACCCATTGGAGAACAGAGGGTTTTAAGACCAACCAACAAGGAATGCGTTCCTAAAACCTAAAGATATTGGCTAACTCAACTCAAGAATGAAATGAGCTAAAGTGCCAACGGAAAGAAGGATAGTCTTGGATTCATACCAAAGTACAAACCCACTATCGATGCTCAAAGACAATGATCATTTACCAAAGATGGAGAGGAACCATCCCAGTAGTCAGAAAAATCTGAGAAAAATTCCATAGAGTCACCTTTCAAATCTTGAGAAAGAAAGATAAGACACTTATAGAAATTCATCTTTTAGGATATATGATCCATATGTACTTATTTAGGTGATGGATCGTCATCAAGGAAATAGTACTATCTCGAGAGATAGAAGTCACTACCCTTTAATGGACCTAATCACCTCAATGGACTCCTTGGGACGATGGGTCTTATATTGAGATTCTTCCTACTTTACATGAAAAAAAAGCGGTTTATTTTAAACGAGTTCATTAAGTTCCCTAGGGGCAAACCCCCATAGTTAATTACATCTGGAGGGATTCTAGGAAAACTCTCGATTAAGGTAAATGATCATTGTCTTTGAAGATTTCAATAGGAAGGGACTATCAATTGGTTTATTTTGAAGATCAAATGGGATTGATCAAAGAGGAGTTATTATCGAAGCCAAAATGAAAGATAAGTAGAGAGATGCCCGCTAGGAAACTGGAGAAATCTCAAACTATCTATAGTTGGGCTTTACATTTTTTTTGAAATTGATTTAGTTTGTTTGAGTTGCATTTTTCATTAGAAATTTAAGACTTATTATTTCATAACACAAGATTATGAAATGCCTAAGAGGTGAGGAATTATGCTTATGGCCCACAAAGAGGAGAAGCAACCTGAGAACCTAAATCTAGGGAGCTTTGAGGGGCCAAGCATAAATCTAAGGCAAAAATGGGTAATTGGTTTGCCTCCACAAGAGAGGACAAACCACAGACGGACTTACAACTACCAAGGGGTGGCCAACTAATTCCTCTATGATTTTAAATACATGTAGGCAAGTCTTTATGCTTATACAAGATATTTGGGTTATATTATTTAGAAAGAGGCTAAGTCCTTAAACTCGCTCCCTAAAAAGACTAGATCATGTAAAGGGGCATGATTCAAATGACCTAAATCTAATGTCAAATTTCATTTTTATTTTTATTTTTGGACAATTGACGGGCTAATAGGATTTATATGCATGAGAAATAAGGTTATTGGCCAAAATCGTGAGAAGGAGGGTGAGTTTCCACTATGGCTCTCAAAGGTCAAGTCAAGTTTCTCTGGAAAAGGTAAAAGCCCTCCAATCAAGAGTGAAATAAGATGCATTTGTGCATGATATTACAAAAGAAATGCTCATCTAAGGGGTTGCTAATTCTTTTATCTTGATTTTAAAGCTTTAGGTGAGGTTATGAGTTATTTAATGTTTATTTTGAGTTGTTAAGTTGGGTAAAAGATTTATTTTTCCTAAAGAGCCTAATCCACATCGGGATACATAAAGTAAGGAAGAAATAGGAAAAGCATGCCACTGCAAAAACTAAACAACATCAATCAATTTATAAAGCTAATAAAGAATAAAAGGGTTGGGCACCACCACACACAAACTCAAAATATCAAATTGGTGAGCTCTTATACAACGATTACAAATGAATTAAATTACAATTAAGCAAGAATTCATTATTATGGGGGTCTTCAAGATTCATTTCTTCTTTCCTCTTTTCTTCTTTATTCTTCTTCTTTCTTCTTTCTTCTTTGGTTCCTTCTTTTGGATAGTTGGAAAGTAGATGCTCCAAGATTTCACATGGTGCATAAGATAGGATCTTATGACCAATGCTCATCCAAATCTCCATAATAATCATTCTAAAATCTTAAATACAAAAATTTACATGAAAAAGAAAAATAATGGAAATCTAACTAACACTTGTAAAATAAAGGTTAGCTAAAACAAACCACACAAATCCCAAGCATGTATATTGGACTTATCACCCCACACATGGGTGACTAAGTCCACCTGACCTATTGGATTATGCTTAGGGGTATAAATCACCTGCAAGCAAAAGCATTTATATTTTATTTATGATAGTGCCCCTTAAGCACAATCCCCTACAGAAAAGAATAGTTAGACTAAGAGTGTCCTACTTCATTCTATGAGCATACACCCTAACATTCAGTCTAAAATGTATATTATAAAATAAAACAAAATATAGCAAATTATACACCGACCTGACCCAAAGCTAGAAGTGGTGACTTAGGCAAATGTGTATGCTTTGAAGGTTTGTGTGGCATGCTTAGCTATGACTTTAGGTTCAAATTTTTTTAAGTGTGAAAGCATGTTCAACTTAGAGGAGGGTTTTATTTAAGTTGTTTAATTATTTTAGGTTCATTTTATTTCATTTTTTGATTTGGTTCAAGTGAATCCTATAATTAATTACTAAGTTATGAAGAGAGGGAAAGAGAATGAGACTTCTCTTTCCTTCCCAAACCTATGTAATTTCTAAAGTAGATTCACATTTTAGTTTTGTTTAGGTTTTTATTTTGATTAAATCTTTTAATTAATCCTAAGTTTAGATAAACTCTAAACAAACCTATTCAAAAAGAAAGGCATTTTAAGATTAAATAAAATGAATTAAATTCACATAACACACAATACTTCATTTCTTTCCCAACATATATGACATGCATATGGATGGACCCTAAGCATATCTATACATAAAAATGAGGATATTTAACATGCTTTATGATGCATACTAAGTAATCCATTTAAGAAAATTTAAGTTGAATATGCATGATTTTCTTAAGTAGAAAGGGTTTTCTTATCCAAATTTTCACATACACACATGAAAGTAAGAAAGGCATAAGTGAGTCCATTATTAACGAGGTGTAAAGACTACTTAGGGCTACTTAAAGCTCGGGGTTATCCAGACTAATATACCACTTTCCTTAAATACAAGCATGTGTATAAAAGAAGTGAAATGGAAAAGAAGAATGCAAAAGTTGTATTAATGGATTTATTTTATTTGTGAAATTTTATCTATGCAAGTATAAGTAATCCTTCTTAAGTGGCAGCATAGAGATGAATAGGATATGGAATTAGGTAAGTGTTAGGTCCTTTTTTATCACCAAATTCCTATTCAAAACTATCAACATAAGAGAAAAAGGAAACTATACTAGCATACTTTATAATCTTTCACATGCAAATAATTAAAATATAAGTAGCATACTTTCAAATTTGATATTTGATTTATATGTTTGAAAATAATTTGAATTTAGTAGTGATAATAGCTCATATTTTACTTTAGCCAACACATGCAAATTTGACATAAAGTAAACAATTTCATTTTAATTTGAATTTGAAAATATGAATGCATGAAATCACATGACATAAAATTTAACATGTTGGGAAAGATTCAAAGCAATGAAAGCATGTAAACATTTTAAATCCTAAATACATTCTTATGGAATAAGAAAATTTAAAATAAATCAAAATGAGTTTAATGTGATTTTTGTTTAGTTTGAAGTTTGATTTAATTTTGAAAAGATAAGTTAAGTTTGTTGTTCCTAACCAATTTCAACATGTGTTTGATATTTTTATTTAATTTTTTGATAATTAGATCCATTTTTATGTATTAAGGTTAAGGTATGAATTAAGTAACTTAATTAACCCTACACCACCTTAGAATAATTAACCAAATAATTATGAGCCAATGATATGACATCAAAAACTCACAAGGAATTTAAATTTATAATGCACCTAATAAGAAAAAGGACTAATGCAATTTAGCTCACAATTAATAGTTAATTAAGCTAAGGGGTTTAGCTTAAATAATTTCAAAACACCCTCTCATACATATGAATTAGATTTTGATTTTCTTAATTGAATTTAGGCTATTAAACACCTAAGCATCTACCCAAAGTAAATTAATTAAGTTCTGGAACTTTTTAGAATTTTTAAAAAAATTAATTAAGGGGATATTTAATGAATTAACCCTTCATTAAGAGAAGATTAAGGAGAGAAAAGGGGATTTAGAGAATACCTTAAGAGAAATACCCCAAAATTATTCCCTAAATCTCCTATCTAGTGGATCTGACCTTAATCAACCCTAATCATGGATTAAAATCACTAATCATACCCTAATTATGTTTAATTATATAAGGAGGGTAATTAAGAAATCCATATGTAATTCTCCTAATTAAGCCTTCAATAAATCCAAAAAAAATTAGGGGAGGCAAAAGTCATCCCCTAAAACATATCCAAGAAGTTTGGGATTAATCAGAAGCTTAATTAAAAGGTAATTAGCAAAATGAGCTTTCCAATAAAACCCAAAATTAGAGAAAATTATAGTTCAAAATCCATTGAAATTAATTTTAAAATATTCTAGGTTGAATTATCTTTCCATAGGATTTTATTTCATATTTTTCTGAATTTTATAGAGGATTATGAATTTTAGAAGATCCTTAGAATTAATTAGTTAAAGCATTTTTAACTAATCCTTTAGCTCCGCAAGCGATGCATGGCGGTGATCTTTACACGCATCGCGGTGAGGATTACTTAAATCAAAAAAAGGCGGTGGCGACGTGGTTTGATCTCAGCGATCAAAGATCAGGCCGGAATCTCTGATGGTTTTAAAACTATAAAATTCTAAACATGGAAAATATCTATTTCCATCCAAAATGCTGGATGGATGGTGAGATCTTCCAAGTTCTTCCCCTTTGATAGTCCATGATCTAGGGAAGATCAGATTGAGCGATTCAAACCAAACTTAACCCACCATCTAAAGCCAAGGAGGCACATCCAGGTGGGATTCACTTGAATTGAAAATTTTCTTTCACAAAGGACCAACACCTTGCTGGGTGGTGAAAAATTTCATATCTCCTGGAGGTAATCATGGGTGCTCCTCCTTGGAGAAGCTTGTCAGTTGAGATGAAGCCTTGAAGAATGAGCTCTTGAGGTTATGTGAATTACTCATGGACCAACTCCTCCCTTGGCTTTGATCCAATTGAGCTCCCTTTGTGGGAACTCAGAAGCTTGGGTGCACTTGACTTAGCTCACGATGAGTATGCAGAGGTGGAATTGATTTAAGTGAGAGTTTAGAAATGAGAGCTCCCATTTTCTAAGGAAGAAAATGAGAAAGCATTTCAATTCCCTAGGAAGATTAGATGCTCTCACGATGGCTCCAACACTCTGGGCTTAGTCAATGAGGAATGATGGATTTGAATTAGGAGTATATCTCCCCCTTGAAGGATCAGCACAAGCTTTATGCCATTTTTGATCCAATTGATCACAATAGTTGTTTGATTAGTTAGATGTGCACATGGTGGGTTTGATGCCTTGAGTAGATGCCAACCTCCCATGTGCTTGAATTTGAGTGGAGAGGGAGTTTGCCATTTTGACCATGGGGTCAAGTTTGGTCTTGGGGCCAATGGGTGACCCAAACCCATTGGGTTGGGTGCACCACTCTTCATTAGGTCCCCTTGAGCTAAAAGCCTCAAGTGGATATGAAGGGTATGACAAATTATCCATATTAGGTCAAAATTTGTTTTGGCCTAGGGTAGAATGGTCATTTGTTGATTTTCACTTTGGATATGTTGGGTATGTGAGAAACTAGGTTTGGCCAAGTTTCATGAGATTTGGAATTCATTTGATAGGGTTTGGCTCATGTTGACCCATTTAGTCAAAATGGGTCAACTTGGGTTGACCAATAGGTCAAATTGGGTCAAACCAACGGTTGGGTCAAGTTCATATGACCATTTGAAATATTTTGGTGGCTTTGGTTTGATTCAATTTGGTATAGTTTTGAATTTGTCTCATATGACTTCATTTAGGTCAAATGGGTCAAGTTGACCTATTTGATTTGACCTATTTTGTAGGTCAAGGGTAGGTTGTTAGTCATATAGGTGGATTGGTATCTTTGTTTCCAATCAATTTTGGTTAAGTTCAAATTTGGCTCAACAAAGCTCCCTTTGGGTCATGTTGGGTCTAAGTCAATTGGGATGGGTTAGGTCTAGTTGGCCATGAGGCTTTGGTCAAGTTCACAAGTGATTTGGAATGGACTTGACCCATTAATTTCAATCAATTTGGCATCAAGTTTTGACACATTTTGACTTTAGGTCAAGTTAGGTCAACTTGGGTCAAGTGATGGGCTAGGTTAGCTCAAATGTTGGCTTGGTCAAAATTTCAAACATAGGTCATGAGTGAACTTAGATCAATGGTTTCAATCAATTTGGCCTATGGTGGAATTTTAATGTTAGGTTTCATTTTAAGTGTTGACTTGGTCAACCCTTAGGTTTGACTTGGTTTGACCAATTTGATTGATTGATCATGATGATTGTTGATCATGATGAAAAGACATAGATGAGTTTGATTCAATAATTTGGTTAGGATTAGAATTTGGCTCATAAGTACTTTAGGTCACTTTGGGTCAAGTGAGCCTAAGTGGGTCAAATGGCTTGGTCAAAGCTTGATTTTAAGATTGATCTTGTATATGGACTTATGATTGAAATATAAATCCATTTACAAGTGATTTGAAGTCAAATGGGTTTTGATCCATTTGATAATTTCATATTCAAAGGGTGAACATGAAAGGAGTTTTGGCTTTGATTTTGGACTTGATTTTTGATTTAGTGTTGAAGTTTGTATTTATATATGGGCTCATGATTGTAGGTTTAATTGAATCATGAGAGAAAATCAAGAGTTTGGCTTGATTTAGAATTGATTTGGTTAAGTTCAAGATTTTGACTTGAAAGGCTTAGATTGGATTTTGAGTTGATTTGAGTTTGATTTTTGGAATTGGTTTTAATTGTTTGAATTTATATTTCATTTATATATGTGAATATAAATGAGAATATAAATGGATCATGAGAAAATTTTAAGGATTTGAAGTGGTTTAATCATGATTTGGGCTAAGTCCATTAAGAAGGATTTAAAGGACTTAGGAAAATTTTGAAGTTTGAGTTTGAATTTTTTTTTTTTTAATTTGGTTTGATTGATTTATATTTATATTTCATTTATATATGTGAATATAAATGAGGATATAAATGAGTTATGAGAAAATCCCATGACTTTGAAATGGTTTGATCAAGATTTTGGATAAGTCCTTTAATGGAAAATTAAGGGACTTAAGAAATTTTTAGATTGGAATTTAATTAGAGGGTTTGATTTGATTAATTTATATTTATATTTCATTTATATATGTGAATATAAATGAGTTCTGAGAAAATCCCATGAGTTTGAATTTATGTGATGATGATTTTGGCTAAGTCCATTAATGGAAATTAAGGACTTAAAGAAAATTTCATGAATTGATTTAGAATTTTTAGTTTAGTTTGATTGATTTGAATTTATATTTCATTTATATATATGAATATAAATGAAAATATAAATGAATTATGAGAAAATCTCAAAGATTTAAATTGGTTTTAATCATAATTTTGGTTAAGTCCTTAAGGGAAGATTAAGGACTTAGGAAAATTTGAGCTTAAGAATTTTGATGGCTTTTGATTATGGGTTTCAATCATAAATTTCAATCATGGATTTCAATCATATGGAGTTGATTTGAATTTGGAGAAAATCAATTAAGATTGATTTCGAGTTGGCCATAGGAATAGGTCATATCTTAGGAGTCTATAGGGCTAGGTTGATATCCACCTAATCACTAAATGTGTCTTAAGACTAAGAAACTCTTAATGTCTAAGAGAAGTCCTATACCTAGAATACAGTGATTGAGAGCTCATTCTAAAAATGAGGTCAACAAGCTCCATAGGCTATTGAAATTGAAATTGAAGTGATTCAAGATCCATGACCAGCCCAAAGGGTCAATCAATTTTCAATAAATATGACTCGCTCTATGCACGAATCATATTTTTTGGGGGCATTTGTTGAGTTCCATACATGCACCGTAAGTCGAGTCGAGCTCACAAGACAAAGTCGATCAACTTTGGATCAGCGGCTCATAAATCTGAAATATCTATCATCACCAAAAATCGGTTGAAATGACCCGATTGATTACGACTTTCTGTCACATTTAGAGCGTCAAAATTTATCGAAATACATATTGCACAATTCAATGGTCGACCGTCAGAAGGAAATATATACGCTCACGTGTATATTAAGTCGCGAGGCGCCACGATAAAGGCATGTTAAAATTGATGATCGCGTTGTTAGCGTAAAATGTTGAAACCTATCGAGATAATTTGCACTCAATTGTAGAGTCTACGTGAATATCGGCGTCGAAAGTGGCACTTGATTTTGAACCAAATCGGCGATGATGGCAAATGTTGATTGGCGAAGCGTTGTCGTGCATCTAGAACATTAAAATTACCTAGAATAAATATCCAATTTGATTAAGATTATTGTGCTTAAAATTTCATCAAAATTAGCATGTATTTCAAGATAAATCTACCAAATTATCCTCTAATCATGCCCGATCAATACTTCAGAACTCGCAGCCGCCCATCCTCATACCTCCGCCTATCATTCAGCCAATAAAGGGCCGCCACATTACCCCTCTCATACCATCCCACGTGATTAAGCTCGGTTTATCTCCATGTGACCACAACGGCACAAGGGAGCTCCCTCTCGCGATCCTCTATACGGAAACCCTAGCCGAACGAGCGAAGGTCCTCGTTCGTTCGTCTCTACCACCGAATGAAGATTTCCCCCCTTGCATTCATCCTTTCTCCCTGCTGTCCAAATGAGTTGCCTCCCTCTCCCTCTTGTTACTCCGACCGAACTTGCTGCAACCATTCGCACGCGAGCAGCTAACCCTCTTTCAGTCGCTCCTCTCGATCAGTCGAGTGATCGGACGAGCCATCCACCTGTCCCTCTTAAGCAAACCAAGCCCAACTCCCTCTTTCCCGTCCGTTCCAAATAGCCGCCCGCAGAACTTGAACCCCTTCGTCCGTCTCTTCCTTCAAGCCAGACGAGCCACGCGAGGCATCTATCTTCGTCGACTAAGTTTCTGAACATAATTTCAGCCGAGAAATGTAATCTATATTCAGCAGATCTCTTCACCACCGAACCATACATTCGAATGGTTCCAGTTTTGTGCAACTGAACCGCCTTTGTTAGCTCTTCTCAGGCCAGCAAAGTTGCTGCTGGAGATTTCTTCACACAGGTCTGGGATTCTTGCAAAGACGTATCCATAAGGAACTCTCCATTTGCTTCCTCTTTCCAGGGCAGAGCCGGAGTATCAGTTTTATCTTCCAGACTTTCAGATCTTTGGCAATCTGAAACTGACTTCTGTAGAGCATTCGGAGGGTCAGCCGATAGCGAGTCAGTTTGCTTCGATGGGTAGTCTGCTTCCTTTAATAGTACAGTGGATTCAGCCTCTCCCAAGGGTATCTGCACGAGAAGATAGGAAATCGATCGTACCTTAGTATGGTGCCTCACCTAGATGGCTCAAATCGCGTCTTCTTGTCAGATCATGCAGGTAAGATTAGGCTGGCGACAGTTCCAGCACAAGGATCAAGAGGAACACTGGATTTCAATGAATCAAGTACTTTCCGTCATATAAATGATATGGTTCACTAGGATAGTGCATTTGGAGTACTGAGTCTGGCATTCCATCCAAATTTCACTAGTAACAGACGCTTCTTCGTTTCAGATAATTACGATAAGACGCAATCGGCGAGCTATTCTAAAAGATATCAAAGTGTTATTTCAAAGTTCACTGTCAATGGCTCCTCATCAACACCTTCAGAGGCAACATCTGCTTCACCTTCTGAAGAAGGATTTTCACTTTGGGACTTCCATATTCAGATAATCATGGATGGCAAATTCTTTTTGGACCTAATGATGGGTATTTATACTTTATGATTGGAGATTGGTGGGAATGATGGAGATCCATTCATTTCGCTCAGAATAAAAAAGTCTTTGTTGGGTAAATTTATGTGGTTTGTCCTGTTTAATTTGCCGCTATTAACCCTTGCGTGTAGGTATAAAAAAAATTAAAACTTGAATGCTTATAAAAAATCCCAATTGTTGCGCGTTCGATGTGACAAGCGAAACTTGTACGCTCATTTTGTAATGCTAAAACTTTAGGTGACACTCACGGTCTGCGTAAAATTATGATTTCTTGATAATCTATACACACTCTTTGTAGCGTGGTAGATAAGAAGATATTTAGGCCATGATTTATATCACTCATATGCACTTTTTGTAGCTGGAAAGCGGAACCAGACTCGATGCATCCTCCCATGACTACGTGAAAGGCTGAAATTTAATTGAACAAATTGATTGAATGACTTAAAATTGATTATTTCAATGTTTAATTACACGATAAAATGAGATTAAATACACATAAATTAATGGAAATTGAATACTAATGAGTGACTTAAATGACATGCATTCTATATCAAATAAGTTGAAAATGCATGAAGTTTGAACACCAAAATAAACAATTGAGAGTAGATGGCTTAATTATTAGTAAGAATATGAGCATATCATTTGTCAATAAAATTAAATAAAATTTCTTAGTAATCATTTGAATTACACTATCTATCTCATCAAATGAGTTGAAAAGTCTAAGATAGATTTGAATCAAATTTAGAATGATTATAAAAATGTATCGATAAATATAAGTGAGGGTTTTCTAAATGCACATTCAATAATATTATACTATACATTGAAAATATAAAGAGAATTAAATTCATGCAAGTAAATTTTTTTCTAAAAGCTTTGAACTTGTAAGAAGTTGTATGAGAGAATTCAAATGAATGAGAAAAATGAATTTGAAGGAGAAAGACTTTTTCTCTATTCATGGAATGAGACCAATCCTTATATGGCTCAATCACATTCAATTACAAATCATAAAATGAAGAGAATTTATTAATATGAAGGTATGAGGTAAGAGATTTTGTTAAAAGTTAAAGTTAAAAAAAATGATGAATTTTTATTATCTATCAAACTTTGAAAACATTGAAATCTATATTAACCAAGAGCATCAACGCATGTCCCTGAAATGAGAACAAGATCTAAATTGAGTTTGATTCAATTCAAGAAGATTTGTCCTTGAATATGGGCAGTTGTTGAGATGGAGCTCATTATTGATCTTCTTATCACAGAGCAAAATATGAAACGCTTATTCCAAATGGATTGCACAAAGGCAAAATGAATAACGAATTCTTATGAATATTAAAATTTTGGAATAAAAGACCTTTAATCTAAATTTACTAATGCAATTAATAGATACTTACTCTTAAGCAAAAAAGTTGATAGTGATAATAACGATCTAGATATCGATATATGTAAACATCTCATGAAAATTTAAAGAGTATTATGAGGCTATTTTTGTGAGATTTATTTTCTTTAATATAATTGATGAGAAATAAAATGACAAGTTATAGAAAATGTGAAGACTTTTTGAATGATAAAATTATAGAGACTTGAAGTTTTCTTTTTGGGTGAATTTCATACATGCAAACTTGTATGAATACAACTGCATAAAATATGATCTTGCACATATCTTATAGCAGTCATTCATCTGATTCAAATGTTACAAAATACATATAAATGCTTGAATGAAAATAAATTCATTACACATCTAGAATGAATCTATTCTCATTCAAATGCTTCAAAGCTAGCACAAACTTTCAAATGAATGAATTGAACAAACACATGCATTCCGAGGTGATCCCATATTTGAACTCATTGCATCAGGATGCGTGTAAACTATGTGAATGATGAAGTAGTGCATTCATTATAAAACAAGAGTGCTTATACGTAGTGTCTTGAAATTCATATATGTTTCTTAAAATGAGATGCTTACATTTATTTCGAAGAATATCTTAAATCCAATTTAAAAGCCTCAAAATATGTGCAAATATCTTACGCAATGAATAAACAAATATATGTAACTATTCAAAATTGATCAACTACTTGCATGGGCCTCGAAACTACGCTAAATGCTTAAACGTAATATTTAAGGATGTTCGGAAGTTGATTCTGCAGATGGTCAACAAAATCTAAAAATCTAATACCAATATTATAAGAATTTCAACTTCCTAAAATATCTGAGAAACTAATTCTGTCATATGAGAGTAGATCTGATCCTCTATTATTAAATTAATAGAATCAACAGAATCTGAAATAGCAAAATAAAATATTAACCCCGATGATGATTGAGTTGATTGAAGATATCAACTAGAGCGGTCATTATTATCAAAATATCTTAAATATTTATATTCAATATTCTCAAATTCAAAGTCCTCAAAATATAAATCTAGATATGATCTTCTATTATTAAATTAATAGAGTTGACAAGATCTAAAATAATAAATTAAATGATTAAACAGACTTATTTATTCCGATGATGACTGTGTTGAATGGGGATTTCAACTGGAGAGGATATTACCATCAAAATATGTTTAAAATTTTAAATCAAATTAATATAAATTAAATATCAATCTAAATAAAAAATCTGATAAATTATTAAGCTCAAAATGACTAAATTAAAATAATCAATCTAAAAACTTAAAGTTAAAATCCAACCCACATTCCGCAATTGTTTATTAAAGGTGGTAAATTAAAACGCTTCTAAATACAAAAGAAATAATATGTCAATAATAACAGTTTCACTCTCCAATCTCTAATCGTAAAGACGCTCATCCTCTCTACGATGATGATTCATAGCCCACATATATGCGATGGTAGTCCTGATGGATAAGCCAATGACACCATTATATTACGATCACAACTGTAGTTCGTATATTCCCCAAAAGCTCTATCATTTGAGTTGTGAACCATAGGGTGTACTTGATAGGATAAAAAATCCTCTGTTCGCTAAGGTGGATTTAAACATATCTTCTTAGACAAATATCACCCCATATCTATAAAATTTTCTTGGGTGATACAACCCATAATTGCTAACAAAGATCCTTCTTGGTCACCTCTCACTAAGTAGGTTAAAAACCACGATAATGGATCAAACCATGAGATCTTAATCGAGCGCGTCATCATTCCCCCAACCATCCACTTCAAATAAAAGATGAAAAATTTCATAAATCTCAATTTTAAAATTCCATATATTACTATTATATACTATGCATTTAGCAATCTAACTAACCTTAATTGAAAATTCTCTCTAACATTAAGAGGGTAACTATGTACTTACTATAAGAAAACCTAAAACTAGATTTAAAATCCTCACAAAGAGAAAATCTTAGTAATGCCTTATCTATTATTTCATCTACTAAAATTTGATGATATTTAATCTATTATCTTAATCGAGAGATCGGTCGCGAATTTTCAAAGCCCACAGGTTGTTGTAGGATCAGGGAGAAGATGGAGCTAATAGAAAGTGAAGAAATCCAATAATTGATTGTTGTGGAGACGAAGAGTCAAGCCCACGAATCTCCATTAACCTAAACTTTTCAAAACCAATAGATTTGAGAGCTTATAATCACAAAGCAAGCAATGAAGTTATTCTGTGTATACCGATTGAGTACCCTTCCAGAATTTCTTCAGCTTAAACATATCTCAGCTATTGCTCTAGCTTTCTACTACGAACCAAAAATTACCTTCAAATCTGCTATTTCACTTGGATGAGAAACATACAATTCTAGTTTCAGATTATAAACATCCAGACAGCTCTGATTAATAGCTAGTAATCACTGTTAAGAATCAACAAATTAGAAAGAAGCCTCATGCCTTGCAGCTATACCATTTGATAAGAACAAAAGGTAAAAAAAGGAACATTAATTTTAACTTCTAACAGCATTGAACGTGTAAGAGTAATAGAAGCAACGTTAAAAAACATATTATCAAATAAAATCTTTAATGCGATAAAAACAACTTATACTCCGATTCCATCAGCTTCAACTTACAAGAAGTTCTGAAGAAAATAGAATCAACAACAAATAAATAAACAGAGCTTAGTTCCACAAATTAACAACAATGCAATGCCGCAAAGGGCAATCTCAAGGTAGAATACGCACCAAAGGTTACTTGAGAAGAAAAAGCTGCAAGTTTACTTCAGCAAAAACACTTCGGTAAATATTTTACATAAAAAAGGGCTAAATCTTAAAATGAACAGTCAGATTATTTGAATGTGACCAATTTAATACATAGATATCACATTTCTTCAATTTAATCTCTGACCATACAAATTGATCCAAGATGACCCCTCTAGATTGGGAATAATTTTGTATAGTTGAGGGACAAATTGTTTTATATGAGAATTCATTTTTTATCAATTTTATATAATCAAGAGAAATATGATACTCTAAGATTAAATTGACCACATATAAATAATCGGGAGGCTATCTTGGAAATTCATTTCATAAAGAAAAAGCTGATTCCTCAGCACTAATTGTTGCAGCTGCTACAATATATTTAATAACAGAGAAAAAGTGCTTTTCCTAGTGTAAGAAACACTGCACACCTAAGAAACCTCAAAGAATAGGCTGAAAATAATCAAAATATTGAAAAAAGAATTGCTGATTTCATCTCAGCCTTTTATTTTCTTGATGACAGTATGCTTCTCAACATACGCTGCAGTCTTATTTCATCCTGCATTGCTGGAAATAGATACCAATAATAATAAAAAAAGAGTTTGGCATCCTTTACCCACTCTCCTTCAACCTTCTTTTCATGCAATAAAATGTAAACGGCATTATCATAGTATAATTCTCAGGCACAAACAAGAATCTTGAATACACTGTACTGCTCCTACAGAGCTTCCTAAACCTTATAATCGTTGACCAAAAAAGGAGTAAAAGAAAAATGAAGGCAGCCATTCAAATTACTTGAAGATGTTTCATCCAATCTCACTCACAAGCTTCCTCCCAATCATCCACTTCATGGCCCATACCGACATCCACAATCCCCCTATCAACTGAAGATTTGACGGCGGAGACCCCTTCCAGATGTTGGTGATTCCCCTCTCGGTTACTTGTACTCTCCAACACTGCATTATCAAAATCAAGCATATTCCACCGGTTAACGGTAGTGAAGATAGGATTTCCCTCATTACTTTTCCAGACAGGCATGGCTGCATCTGTCCCAGAAGCCCAATCTGGTCCCCATGAATCTGCCACTGGAGCAACAGCCATCTTCCATGAACTGCTTTGTGCAGCACCTCCCCATGCATTTCCCACCAGTTGCTGCAGCAGAAACCCCACCACTCTGCAGCACACTGACTGCTCCCTGATAAGTTGATCCATGGTCTAGGCGTCGCAATGCAGTTGCTGCCCTTACGGGATCAGTGAAAATGGACAAGGCATTCTTATCATTCAACCAGACTAACTCGCACTCTCCTCCAAATCTCAGAACCAGAGCGCTTATATCAGCATCCCTCGGTAGGTCCAGCATTGCAACCACAAGCCTGGGATCCATATCGATCAAGGGGTCATAGGCCGGAGGCTGAGAAGCAATAACTGGAACACCAGGCTTCAAGCCGAGAATCCGTGCAGGTGGCTTTGATTTGGGTGTGACATGAACTACAATGAAACGTTTAGGCTCCCAGCCAGCAGCTTGGATGGAGAGCTTCCACCGCTCAGCCATGTACCGCACAGCATCTCTCTTCTCCTTCACCATGTGGCAGAAAACATGGACCTTCATATTGCTCCCATTGCTAGGCTTAGATTTCCCCAGAACCATGAATTTGAACCTGTCCTCAACGGCCATAACCCACTTAGGCTCCCTCCGCATAAGGTCAGAAAGCACCTCCGTTCCTGAACTCTCTCCAAAATGAAGAGAGTCTAGATTTGGTTGAGTCACGTCGAATGCATCTGCAAGCTGTCTCTTCCTTGCTGCCTTATCACATTCTGCATCGCATGCCAACTTCCTCTCCCCGGGGAACCTTCCTTCCATTACCATCAATGGGCAGGAGTGGTCCTGGAAGCTTCTGAATAATATTAGTTTCAAAAAACGTATCAATGCTGAAGCTGCTAGAGCTAGCTCCGGCACCACAGGGCACTGTTGCTGTTATCCTCCCACAGGAACATGAGATCGTGGTTGCAAAGTCACACCTTTGCTCAGGACATGATGATGATGGGGGAGCGATGCAGGTGTGTTTACAATCCCTTCTTGGAGCTCCGCAGACCTGTCTGCAAGAAAACTTTCCCGATGACTCCGATGCAGGAGACGAATCACAAGGAGGAGGATGGCAGGTCTTGCCACAGGCATGGATTCCACACTGCCTGGTCTTTCCACAGAGCTGATTGCAACGAATGTCTTTGGAACCACATGGAATGTTTCTCAACATAACATGGCCACCGATGCATTCTTTCACCACAGGAGTAGTGCAGGGAGGGCAATCGCCAAAATGGCAGGAGTGGGATGCTGGATGGCCACAAGGCTGCGGCACTGAGCACGGATGTTGGCATGATGGCATGGGCGTGCCACAGGGGATTGGAGGTGGAATTGACGTCCTTCCACAAGCACAGCTTAAGTCAGTGAAGATGGTCTCAAGGCATGGTGGGCAATGGCCGCTATGACATAGCAACTGGCACGTGTGGTTCCCACACCGCAGCCGCTTGCCACAAGGTACTGAACAAAAATGGGGATCCCAATCATCGCCAGAAAATTGGTCGCTGCCAGACTTGGACAATGGACAACAGCGCTCGCTACAACGGTGTCGACCACAATTCTTCTTCCGGCCACAGGTTTTCTCACATATAAAGCTGTGACCTTCATCAAAAGCTGGCAACACTCAACAGTCCGGCGTGAAGAGCCACACCTGCATCTCTGCTCAACAAGGACAGAGCAAGGAGGGCAGTTTCCTTCATGGCAACTTATCTTACAGAAATGGATCTTGCAAACAAGAGGCTTTCCGCACACCTCAGAACAAGTTGGGATGGAGTCCAGGCAGCTCCTCCTCTCCCCATCAAGGCACATCTTTCCACAATGGCACGTTGTTATCTTAGCAGGAAGCAATTCACATTCACCGCAAGGACCCGGGTGACATTTCTCTACAGGTATGATTCCCACATGAGAGGCTCCTATCGCATAGCAGATTACAGGAAAATATGCCAATTCTCTCATTAAACTCCCCTTTCACCGCCATATCTCCGCATAGAACTGCTTCAGTCTTTTTGCCACAGAAGCAGTTGGCAGTAATAAGTTCTTGGCATGAACCACAAGATCCCGTATGACATGGCCGCTTGCAATAATGACGGCCACATGCAAGTAATCTGTTGCATGGCTGTCCGCAGCTTAAAGGTACACGCCTCTCTGAGCAGCGACGGACAATCTCTGTTTTACCGCAGGGGCATCGTTCACGTGGAGCGAATGCCTTGCAAGGGGGGCAGGGGCCAGGGTGACATTGGAGCACACAAACGTGGGGACACTGGAAATCCTCCTCTTCTCTTTCATCAACACCATTCATGCTGCCGACAGGTGGCGGAGGGGGACCTCGATCCAGCGGCTTGCCGCAAGGCTCGCCACAGGAGTGAGGGGTGAGATAAAGATCATTGGGTGGATCATGCCTCCTGCCACAGAAACAAGTGTATGAGAGCTCGCCTGCCGGAATGGACTGAGGGGACTGGCATCCAGGACAGCGCCAATCGCCAGAAGAGGCGGGGGAGGGATCAGCCGCCGAAGTCGGGGAGCGCGCCCACTTGCGGATGCAGTGGAGATGGAAGATAGAGAAGCAAGCGGGGCAGGACCATATCGAGGCAGATCGGCGTACCATATCGTAACAGATCATACACTCCACGGCGCCGCGGGAGAGCTTGTCCTGTATTTCGTGTACGAGCTGGGGAACGGAAGCTGCATCGGTGTTCGCCGCCGGCAACGGGGAAGCGTAAGGCCGCCCGGACGGGCGGGGGTAAGGGCGATCGGAAGGATGCAGAGGGGCAGAGCTGCGGGGAATCCATTCTTGTCGGTTAGAGACAGCGGGGCGAGGACGCGGGCCAGCGGACGTTAGTCGCCGGTTGGTGGAGGAGGAGCTCATATAGGGGGATGGAAATGGTTGGAGTTGCGGATCGGAGTGAGGCCCCGTGGCTGAGATTTGAAAGGTCGGTTGAACTTCGAAGGTAATAATTTCTCCCTTTTGGGACTAACCCTAACCCTAGAACTAGTGGAAATGGTTGAGATTGAGGAAGAGATGGGTATGAATTTAAGGGAAGGAGTTGGCTTGGGGAGGAGGCAACAGCCCTAGTCACGAGCCCATGGGAAGGTTCGGAATTTTTATTTATTCATTTTTTTAATTATTTAATGAATAGATATTTGAATGTAAAATTTTAACAAATTGAGATTTGAGATTGTTTGCGCTAGTAAATTTGATCGGAATATTATCGAATTTATTTATATATTATATTTATCGTAAAGCTAATTTAATATTTTAAGACCTATTTAATGATTTCTATCTCAATTATAATAATCTCATCTCTGCCATAATATTTTTAAAAATAACTAAATTATTTTAAGATATTAGTAAATATAATATATTTAAAATTGATAAATTATTTTTTATTTCGATGAAATTAAAGAAAGTGAGGATCAAAATTTAAAATAAAAGTAACCTAAGCTAGATAAGCAATCACAATAGCTCTATTGTAGACATTAATGGGATTAATAACATTCACAGAAAGAGAGGAATCATAAAAAGAGCTTGTTAGGTCAATCATTGACCAGATCAATAATATTTGAAGAAGAAGAAAAACTAGTGATTGTTGATGATAGACATCGATGAGTTCTACGACGTTTGAAGGAGAAGAGGAGAACTCTTATGTGAAAAATCGTGATTAGTTAGCTAGGGTTATGCTCTTCTCCCGCGGAATCCAACTACCAAAGGATCATCCCGAAGCTCCATCTTGCTGGATTTTGGCTCTTATCTCTGTAAGTAAATCTTCTCTACCTTTGTGACCTTCAGCCGTCTCTGTCGGGGGTCCCCTATTCCTCTCTCAATCTCCTGTTTTTTCCCCTAGTCTTTCTCCTTCTCTATGGAATCAGAGGCAGGGTTCTCTGCCAACTTCCCCCATCTTTCTTCCTCTATTCCTGGCTCTGTTTTGGGAGCATTTCCTTCTACCACATCCCCTCTGACTACGAGCTTCCAAAAGACAAATCTTCTAGAGTTTGCAATTGGAAAGACTTGCTTGTTTCTCAAAATGAAAAAAGTAAATCTGTGACTTTGTCTTACATTCCACATCTTTGGATGAGATCTGCTTCACTGAAAGTGAAATAGTGGAAGGGGAAAAAGATTGGTCCCTATCTTTAGTTGGCTATGCCATAGGCAAAAGGCCTTTCTATGATTCCTTGCTTGCGGCTATTAAGAGGAAGTGGCAATTCAAAGGTGGGTTGGATTTACTGTCCTTAGAAGGGGATTTTTTTTTATTCAAGTTTGCATGTCAGGAAGACTTTGATATGGTTTGGGACCATGGGCCGTATTTTCTAAATGGGCGACCATTTATCTTTCAAAAATGGTTGTGGAATTTTAGACCCTCTAAAGAACATATAACTGATATCCCTCTCTGGATCAAACTACCGAACTTTCTTCTTTGTTGTTGGAATGAAATTGGTTTTTCAAAAGTAGCCAGTTCGGTGGGCATGCCCTTAGCTGTTGACAATTTGACAGCCTCTAAATCTAGAATTACCTTTGATAGAGTGTGCGTGCAGGTGAGCCCCTCATCCCCTCTTCCAGACACAATCTCTCTTAACTTGAACAGGAATAAGATTCAACGAGAGATTATCTACGATTGAAAACCGAAAGCATGTTCCAATTGTTCCACCTTTTCTCATGAAGAAGCTTGCCATCTTAATCCGGAGAAAGGACACTTCAAGAGGATGAAGTAGTAGTGCTCCTCGGCAACTACTTCGAACTAAAGTCCCTGTAATTCCTCCCAAAGATGTCGATCTCACCAAACCAAATGGTACTACTATCACTACTCAGTCCACCTTCCAGAATACTACTTCTTTAAAAAGGATCCCGTGGGTAATTCACCTATAAATGATTTGAATCAGTTGCCGGCTCAATCTTCCTCACAGGAAGAAAATCCAGATATTACAACAACTACTAATTCCTTGTTACAACCCATTCCTCTACTGCCTCTCTAGCGCATTCTCAGTCTCAAAAATCAATGGAACAATATTCTAAAATCCCGAGTAAAGGTTCATTAGACAATGATCAAGCCAAATCCTGCTTGCCTCATAAAGGACATAGTCAAAAAGCTACATCCAAGAGAAAGGGTAAATGATCCTTTTTTTTTTCCTATGACAATAAATCTTAGAATTGGACTGGAATGTTAAAGGCCTTCTTAGGCGGACTTCATAATTGCGTAAGAATTCTTAAGGAATTTAAGTTTGATTTATTCTGTCTTTTCCTCTTTAAGCAAAAGTTTACCCTCTAATAAACTTCAGTTATTCTTCCTAGAGGAGTATTCAGATAATTTTGATTGCTCTCCTAGGGGTAGAATCTGGATAAAATGGAATCCCTTAAACATTTCTTATAAGACTCTCTACAAGGATGCTCAATATATTCATGGAGAGGTTAGCTGCATGGGTCTTCCGGATTTCTTTGTCACTTTTGTCTATGGTCATAACAACTCACAAGATAGAAGGTCCCTTTGGAACTCCATACGTGATTTAGCGGTCTTAATAAACTCCCCATGGATTATCAAGGAAGACTTCAATTGCATTTTATCTTATAAAGAAAAGCTTGGAGGTAACCTGACCTCATTGAATAGAATGCAAGATTTCAAGGATTGCATCCAAGATAGTGGGCTGTTGGAGCTCCCAAGTTCGGGTATGTTCTATACATGGTCCAATCTACAGCCTGAAAATCCCATCCTTACTAGGATAGATCGGGTCCTATGCAATGATCATTGGCTAAATACCTTTCCATCCTCATATTATAATGTGTCTCCACTATCTTCCACCACTCTCCATTGTCAACTTTATCAACAATACTCCTCATGCAACCAAGATTTTATTTTAGAAACTCTTGGACTTCTCACTCAAGATTCTTAGAGATTCTTGGTTTGGCTTGGAATACCTTTGTTCAAGGTGACCCTCTTTTTGTACTAAAAAAAAACTCCAGATTACAAAAAAATTGCTTAAAAATCAGAAGTGGCCATCTTCTTTTCTTCAACTCCAGATTACCTCTACCAAAAGAGAACAAGAATATATTCTTCTTAAACTTGAGAATGATCCTCAGAACGAGCTCCTTCTGAAGGAATCCATTGAAATCAAAAATAGGTATGCCTCACTTATCAAAGATGAATATGTTTGGGCTGCTCAAAGAGCTAAGGCGCATTGGCTTATCTCGTCTGATGATGATATCAAATTTCTTTACTACTCTATAAAGGAGAGACATTGTTCAAATCGTATTAGAAGTCTTCAATTGAAAAATGGAACTATTTATGAGCCCAACTCTATAGCAAAAGAAATTTGCAGATATTATAATGATCTGTTTAACTGCAGGGGATCCTTTGTTCCAGCTCTAATCCTTGCGGTATTGGCATCTCTGGTATGCAAGCTTAAGAATTGGAGATGGAAATCTCTGATTTGGAAATCATTAATGCCCTGCATAGTTTTGATGACAATAAGTCTGGCGGCGGATGGTTTTAATGCAAAAATTTTTAAGGCTAGTTGGAAATCACAGAAAACAATTCCTACTTGTTGTACACCACTTCTTCAAGTATGGGAAGCGCCTCCTTCATTTAAGCACTCTCATCACATTGATCCCAAAATTAAGCATGCCAATGTTATTTCGATTATAAGCCTATTTTCTTGTGTAACATCTTCTATAAGGTGATAGCCAAAGTGATTGCAAATAGATTAAAGAAGGTCCTTCCTCTTATCATTCACTTGGCTCAATCTACTTTCATTAAAGGCAGAGACATATCTGATAATATTGCACTTGCACATGAGCTTAGTCTTGATTTTGCAGCCAGAACAATGAAAAACTCTTTTCTAGCAAAGCTCGATTTAAAGCCTTTGATTTAATTCATCGACACTCTTCTCCACTTGTTAGCTCAGAAGGGGTTCCCTTCTCGATTTGTCAAGTGGATTGAAGCTTGTATATGTATTGTTCCTTTTTTTTGTTGTGTTGAATGGAAGTGTTAAAGATTATATTAATTCTTCTAATGGCCTTAGACATGAGTGTCCTCTTTCACCTTTTCTATTTGTTATTGCTATGGACTCTTTATCTTGCTTAATTGATGATCAAATAAGGCAGAACAACTTTACTCCGATTACTGCTGAGAATTATACCATCTCTCATCATATTTGCATGATCTTCTTGTTATGGGGCAATAATCATATGACTATTAACTCCCTTAAAGGCGTTTTGAATTCCTTTGCTACATTCTTAGAGGTTAATAGGGAGAAATCTTTAATATGTTTCTCTAAAAACTGTACCTTTACTGAAAATTACTGCAGGCTGTTGCATATCAATAGGGGCAATTTTCCTTTCAAATACTTGGGTATACCTATTGCGGTTGGACCTCTTAAAGCTCATCACTTTGCTACTCTTCTTGATAAGTTGCATCTTTGGCTGGCTGGGTGGAAATGCAAGCTTCTATCCATAGGGGGTAGACTTCAACTTCTTCGTGCAACTGTCAACAATTTACTAACTTATTGATTAAGATCGACTTCAATGCCTAAATGCATTCTTAAGAAGATATCCTCTGTTATGGCCAAATTCTTTTATCACAATGGTGAAGCCCGAAAAATCCATCTCATTTTATGGGCAAAAACAACCCTCCCTAGGGATAGGGGAGGTGTGGGTCTTCTATCTACCTCTGCCCTTAATACCTTAAGTAAGGTAAAATATTTATGGAGAGTCCTTAGCAATACTTCTCAATTTGCAGGTTGGTGTCAAAACAAATATATATCATTATGGTATAAACATGAATTTCACATGTCATCACTTTGGAGAGAACTTAAATTGCTAGCTACTCAATTCGGCAAAAAAATTTCACTAATTGGAACAAATCTACACTCTCTCTATTTTGATCCCTGTGTAATGGACTTTCTTTATTTGAAATTATGGGCAATGAATGCTTTTCTTGCTTTGACAAACCGTACATGCTAGGTTGAACTCCATTTTCCATAATATGTTGTTGTTCCAATTGGAATGCACATTCGCTTTTCTTGCTATTTTAAAATCCTCTCAATTATCAGTAGATTGGATTCTCGGTGGTGCTTTGGGGATGCTCCAACAAGTTTTCCTCTAAACTAATCATCCAAACCATGTTTGAGCATTCCCCTAAGGTTAATTGGTTTAAAGATATATGGTTTTGGTATGCTCTCAATTATGCAATATCTTGTTGGATGGCTCTTCTTAAGGTTAAAACCTGGATCAATTCTATGCTCGAGGATTAAGCCCGGTTCACACTTGCTACTTTTGTAAAGATATATTGGAATCTCACTCTCATCTTTTTTTTTTTCTTTTTTTTTGAATGCTCTATGTCTATGACCTTATTGAGGAACACTCTTCCTGTTGGAAATTTGTTACTTATGCAAACTACTTCACCACAATTATTGAGTGAAATCAACAACATGGAAAACAAGGTCCTGGCTAGATTATGCTATCTAATTACTGCTATAATGGTGTATATCATCTGGAGGGAAAGGAATGCTCGATTCCACAATCAGGTTGGGAAATCTATTATATGGATGGGAAACCAAATTAGAACTATTGTGGTTTTCAAATTAAGAATGTGAGTATTTAAAGATCATTGGCCTGAGGAAACCACTAGATTATTGCTAAAATGGAGGAATCAAGAACACTAATTTACGCCTTTGTGCATCGTCATCCTCTCTTATATGCTCCTTCTCCTTTCTATGGACAATGATGATCTTCGATGCCCCATATTATCGATATTAAGCGTTGAATGCTATGATGATCACCATTCATCTTGGATGGTCTTGAAACCAGATCCTCTATACTTCATTGTTAGCTATTTTGTGATTTAGTTTTTATTTCGAAAGTTCTTTGGATGACAACTCAAAAAAATCGTGAATGGCTGATTATGGGGGCTGCTCTCCACCCTAATTGAAAAGTTTTTGTGATCTGAGTCCTTATCTCCTTATTTCCTTATTTCTTTTGTTTTTTTTTAGAACTCCCTATTTCCTTATGTCATTACCGATCCTATGATTGGTTTTTGTTGTGGTCCTTTGACCTGTTTTTGGTTTTGTTAGAAAGTTGGTTTGACCCATATGTAATATCTTTTTTTGGAATAAAATTGGGTTCATACCCTCACCTTTTCCAAAAAAAAAAAAAAAAAAAAAGCTTTGCTTATGAGTTTTTGTTTCTCAGTCTGGATTGGGCGATCTCCTTCATTGTCCTGGATATTTTGTGCATTTAACTTCTGTCCTCCTATATTTTCACAATTTTTTTTGGTGGTCTTCAGTCTCTTCATGGGATTAGCATTGTAAATCTTTTATTTAGTTTCTATTTAGAATAGAATTGGGCATAGCCCTTAATTTTTCCAAAATAAAAAAAGGAGAACTTGCTTCGAATAGGGATCGACAGATCGATAATATATGTAGAGGAGAATAGAACTTGATGAAAACAAGATGTATATTATGAAATTATTTTATTTTGATGAATTTAAAATACATTAAAAATAACTTAAATATGAGTGCTCTAACAAATATTTTAAATTATTATTTTTATCTATTTAAATATCTGAATTTCAAAACCATATGTAAAATACCATACATCAAAGTATGTCCAACTGAAGTCCTAAATCAAATTGAACACTACCGGTTGAGAAAAATGGTCAAACATTTTAGCCGTTTTATCTCCAATCCCTTAACTTCAATCTAATGGTTATTGTAATCTCATGTAAAATGATAACAAGTACATAGTTTTTGAAGAAAAAAAAAAATTTTTAATCTTTTTTGACAACAACGGAATTCTCCTTTGTTATATAAAAATATTTTGATTCTCAAGCAAAACAAGCCGTGCCATTACTGCCTCTTGCTATGAGCTTTTTTGTGCCATCACATGAAAATAGAAGTCTACTGAGATCTTCAAAGTCATCTATTTAAGAAAGGAACAAAAAAAGTAAGATTGTTCTTTTAATTGAGTATTATTGCTACTTGTAAGTTGATTTGTCTAGTTTGGTTGATATTAAATAGGGATGAAGAGAATAAGAGATAAAAGAAGACACCGCATCATGATTAGCTACCAAGCATGGAACCCTAAGCATTTTCGACAACAAAACAAAAGATCAAATAATGCAAACTATAAATGAAAATATAGAAGTGATTTTACTTTAACTATCACGATGATAGTGAAACAAAAAATCAACGGTCGAACACTAGCAATTTGTGAAGAGAGAGGGCTAAGAGATGAAGCAGTCGATAATTATTGGGAGATTAAATGTGCTTAGTTTGAGAGATCGAGAGCAAAGCGGTAAATATAAGTAATTAAAACACAAAATCACAAAACAAACACAAAAAATACTGAATTTAACATGAAAAACTAAAAACAAGAAAAAATCATGAAAATTGCAAAAATCCACTATGAAAGAAAGACTGAAAAGAATAGTATATATTATACTTATCTCAAAGCTCTTCACACTTAATCTAGTATAGGATACTCTCTCTCATTCCTTGCACAAGAGAACAGTGGAAAAATATTGAAAAAATTACAGAAAATTACCTAAATACGAAGTCTCCCGTTTCGTAGCGTTGTGTCGTTGCAATCCTGACACCTAGACATTAGCGCTATCTTCCAAGCTTTTCTGCATGATTGTTCTTGCAGCATCATGATTTTTTATCTTTCTGCACTAGTGCCTAAGTCATAATATCGTATTGAGCCACTAAGGTCGTGGATGCTACTCTAGCCTCGAGCATCTGCGATGCTAAGATCTACATACTAGAAAATTTTTTTTTTTGGGTGCTGCCCTTGAACAAGTTGACAATTGAACTTGACCGACACAAAAGACGGCTAAATTGATAATACATCTCAAGTTGATTAATAAAATAATACTTCACAAATAATAATAGTCAATCGAGTTATGGAGAGAGAAGATTGAGAGGGCAATATGTGGTTGAACACCATTGATTAGTGGAACCGAAGCTTTATGTCAAAATGAGAACTAGGGTGAGAAAGAGGAGCAGAGATTTACATGGAGATTGCCGGATGAAGAAACTTAAGTATAGAGGAAATGCCATAATATGCTTAGCCGAAAGAAATAAATGAAAAATAATTAGGATACAAGGAGTCAGGCTATAAGCTTCTTACATCTGATCCCTTAGTACTAGTCGCAAAACTTATCACAAAAGAACAATAATCATGTGGTTATCTCTTGAAAGAAAAGATAGATGCATCTTTGAAAGAACATATCCCATGGCCGTTTTAGATATTCTTAATCATTAATATTTTAATTTTTTTTAATGAGAGGTTATTGTTTTTATATTTATATGTGAAATTATAAGTAAAGTTACATCTGAAATTATAAGTAAAGTTACATCTTAATCATTAATAATCTCTGTTTCTGTGTGGCTTGCAGAAGAGCTTTAGAGGTGTGGAGGAACCTATATGGGTGCTGCTTATGGTTGGGAGAAAGCAAATGTCTTAAGTGGCATTAGTGATGGCAAAGAGTACAAACGACCAACATACAGCAGGTTGGCGATCACTTACCACTAACAGTGATTCATTCAAAGTGGTCGAGTTGTCGATGTTCTGATTCTGAAGGCAAAAGTTTGTTACCTTGTTAGTTTTGTAGTGAGGGCCTCGAGAACAAGTAAATTCAAAAGAACTTCTCGTTGAGCCAAGAGGAATACTTGAGAGGACCACAACCGAGTAACAGAGAGGATTTCTAAATCAACATCACTTTTCAGCACCAGGAAGATCGAGAAGTACTCTACACCGAGAAGCATAAGAAGCATTTAACATCTTGAAAAGTCATCTACGAAGAAAGAAAGGCATTTGAAAGTCTGTCAGGAAAGAGTTCAACTTCCATTCTTTGCTCTTCAGCACAACATATACGTCAAAATGGATGAGCGAAAATCAAATGTGATCATCAAAAAAGACTACCAGGAAACTCTCATAATAGAGATGATTGTTATAGACAAACAAAGATAAGCCATGGTTGAATAGCCCAAGACAAAGACAAGAAACCAGTAAAGGGTAATGGATTAGGCAAAGAGAAACTAAAAAGAGATAACTGTGAAAGGCAGGGAAAAGAAGAAAAGGGATACAGGGACATAAGGCAGCAAAGAGAAGAGGTCGATGAAGCACAATGAACCACCAGCACTAAGGCATTGAAAAAAAATAAGTTGTAAAATTAATGAATAAGTTGGGGCAACAAGCAACGGAGAAGCTAAGAGTGACATAACAACAATGGAAACTAAATGAAAGTTCAAAATGGTGTGGTTAATGAATGGATAATGGATGGAAATTAGGATTTGTGACAAATTTCAATCGTAAATCATTCCTCATTTGAAATTATCATGCCATATTCATCATTTTTATCAACAATTAACACATTGAAATTCGCTCTCACCATATCCAAAGGTGACAAAAGAATCTTGCCCTTAGGCTAGCCCACACGAGCCATGACTAAGTCAAGTAGGCAAGCAACAACCATTGCAGGCAACTTAAAGGTGGTGTGGTAGTGATCTGTGACAACAAAGTCAAATTGGTGAATGTAAGGCATTATCTTCAAGTTAACAATGCTATGAACATAATGAAGATGATGGATAAAAATTTTGGCAATCAAATTAGCAGAAATAGACTTGGAGCATACATCATATTTTACCATTAATAAAATATGATAATAATAGGCAATGATCTTAACATGAATTTGTTTGTCTTGATGAGAGAATCAATGCTATTGATGATTTACAAATCAAAGGCCTATGATAATCAAAGAAATTTCAAAAAGTTTCAAACCAAAATTTTGGGTCATCAACAAACCTAATACAATACTCCACCATTTTAAGTTGAAATACTCATGTTTTTGAGAGCAAACCACATCATAGATCGATGACACATTTGTCATTTGTAGAAGCTGCAAGGGCTTCTATAAGTTTAAATGTTTATTTTTTTCAAAAAATTATGTACAATCAGGGTTACTACGATTAATCAATCTCTAACATGTCCAATCATGTCAAGAAATTTTGAAGAAGATTTTGACAAGTTGAAGAGGTGCAATGACAACTACGACAGGCTAAGTAACTTGTATACAAATTTGGTGCTAGGATGTCATGGAGGTGAAACTGGAGGAAGTGTTGGACCCATAATACAATTTTTTTTGGCTAAGGGGCTGTTCGGTTGTAAGTATTCTGAGTGTATTGAAAATGAAATGTAGGACTTAAAATCCTAGTTAGTACATACATAACTACAATCATACATACATGCATGTACATGAATAATAAATACATTCATACACGTCATACATTAATAAATACATCCATACAGACATCCATGCATACATCCATCCATCCATACATGCAATACATACATACAACAATCCATCCATCCATCCATCACGCATTCAATTGCTCAGTGAACCCAACTCTTACTTTAAATCAAAAAGAAATGATTTTAGATGGATTTGAATTTTGAGTGATGACTCAAAATTATTTCTAGTAAAATAAAACTGACACTTCATAATCTGCTCAAGAGCATCCATCCATACGAGCTTTAGCATACAAGTCACTGAAGTAAAATGTAGATTTTTTCCTCCAAATATTTTAGTCCATAAGCTAATTTAATAAGATAAATTTAACCTTGTTTAACTTAATAATGAATGTAATCGAGAAATATCCCTACTATTTATTTTCTTGAAAAAATATACATGAAAATTCCTTCCAAATAAATTATCCACAATGAGAAATAACCTCCAGTATTAAGGGGCAATTTTTTCAAGTCGAAGCATTTGAAATTGAAAGAAATTCATCTACACATATTCATGCAATTTTTTTAGCCAAGAGGGGAAAGGAGAGAAACACACACACACACACACACACACACACACATTAAGAATTATAGATTGTAAACAACTCTGAGACAATAAAACCCAAAAAACAACAAACTTCTACAAAATTTTTGAAAAGTCTTCAATCTTTTCATAGCCAAATCACAAAACAATCAAAAAATGCCATCAGATTCACACACATAAGTTATCCACTATACACACTAGCAAAATACAAATTCCGTCTATTACATTCTTAAAACAAAAACCTAGAATTCAACCCAGGTTGAAAGATACAATCACTTGTACAGTATAAGGGGATTTGAAAATGGGGAAACATGAAAAGAAACAAGAGGGATTTTTTATCATGGAAAAAAAAAAAAAAACCCTAATAGATCGGCACTGTACCTGAGAGTGCTTGTAGGAGAGCGGCCATAATGCGTCGGAAACCAAAGCGGAGAAGGGGAACAGCACGAGTGGTATATAAGCGGGAGTTTTCCCTGACGAATAACTCCATCTTTTCGATGAAGAGGTTGAGTCTCCTCACCGGCGGTATGTAAAGGGTCAGAGGCGCGGCCGATAGCGCTGCGAAGATCAGCTCCAGCATAGAGGAAGACAACGCAGGAATCAATCCAACGATCCTATCTCTCTCGCTTTCGCTCGCTCCTTCTGCAGTTCGTCGTTTACCTGGTTCTGCACCGCTGATTCCATTAATTATATAACTAAATATTAATATTACTAATTTATAAGTATACTATATTTGTTACTTAAAGAGGCCGATTAGTTCAAATCATTAAAAATTCAATGCATTCAAAATATAATAAAAAAATTACATTCATGGTCCATAATTCTATGTATTTACATACCTAATATCTAAATTTTAATATTTATTAAAATTATATTTTTTTTCTATAAAATAGAACATTTCATTTTAAAAAATTAACAATAATACTATTTTTATATAAGAATAAAAAATTTAGATACTATTATGTAAATATAAAAATTTAAATATTAGATATTCATAAAAATTATAGACTATATATGTAAACAACTCAAAGTAAAATTATATATTTAAAATATTTTATGATATTTAATCACATAAAAAAATTAAGATGTACTTTTTTAACTAATTAAATTAATTGAGTGTTGCATTGATTTTAGCATTAATAAACGATATTTATCATGTCATTATATAAATTAAATAACATTTATATGAAATATCATACAACATCAAATATATTTTTTAAGACATTTAAGCGAATTTAATCAAACCACACACATATGCGGAACAAGAACCATCAAATTATTTCTACGATCTGAAGAAAGAAGAGCTTGCTTTAGCATGATGAAGCTATAATATTCATTGAACGTTTGACTCATTGGTTATAATGTTGAGTATCACGAGAATTGTTTGAATGTGAGCATATTATTCGGCGTGCAAACAAGTATCCATCACAATCATGTCATTGGCACATGTGTATTGAAGAGTTGACTTCTTAATGTAGAATGGAGAAACTCAAGCATTGCTAGATTGCATACATGAAAGTATCTAATAAGGATAGCTCACCAGTTTACAATGATTCATTGTCAGCTTGACTTTAAACCCAAATAAATTACATAGCACATCGAGGCAAAATTTAATATAAAAAAATTTTATGCTAACAATAGAATAATAGCTTATTACCATATCTCTTCTATTGTTGAGTAATGAATCCTTGTTATGATTCCTTTAAAATTGCATGATTAAGGCTTCGTTTGGGAGGACTTTAGTGCTTTTGCTTTGAATTTTAATTTTGATCGTTTGAATAGTGTGCTTTTTTGAAGCCTAAATTTTAGCCAATTGAAAAGCTCCTTTTCAAAACCAGACAAATTTTAAATCTTTAAACTTTTCAAGAATCAAAAACTTCACTGGTAAAACAGTCCTTGTAAGAAGAGATTTATGCATAATATCATATAGACATTCTACCTTATTATGCATTTTTTGGCAAATTATCAAGAAGTTTTTCTGTGGGTAATATAATAGCAACATTTAAAACACTGATGAGTGAACTTCATGAATGCATGAATAATTATGAGAGTTTGAAAGATAGATTTATTGTGCAATTACATGCATTAAGCTAATAATGCTGATGAGATCAAAATACTTAACCAACAGATTAATATTTAAAATGTGAAGAACGGGGTGCATTCATGGTCCATTGAAAGAGACATTAGTAAGTGGACTGACTCTATGCTATGAATCTATATTATCCAATGCTTTGGTTTCAATGATGTTCTAAAACATGCAAGTGGGGATGAAGAGTGGATAGCGAATGTAATGCGTTGTCAAAGTAACACTAATCTTGAAGCTCTAAATTCAACGTAGAAGGGTGATATGAGGAGATGAGAAGAAACTCTGATTTTGAAGATCTATTTTTCAAAGGATGAGGAGAAACTCTAATTTATAAGAAAATGGACAGAAAAACTGCAATCACTCCTTCATTACAATCGCTCCACAAAGCTCATTCTTCCTCACTCTCATATTTTATGTTGAGCCTTTTGCATTTTAAAACCAATTAATAAAAAGAACAATTAGTTGAAAGAGTTCAACAAATTGAGTTAGCCATTTTAAATAAATTCTTGTGCAAGATATCTTAGTTTAGTGGTTGAGAGCTTAGGTTGTTAACTAAGAAGTCTTCAGTTCAAGCCCTTGCACATGTATTATGTGTGTGAGTTTCTAATTAAATTCATTCAAATATCCTAAAAAGAAAATATTCTGGCTTGTGATCATCTGAACTATTAACACATTCAAGAATCTTTACCGAGCTTAAGGAATTTTTTTTAAAAAGGCTAATAAAAGGTAACCATATGAGCTTATTTTCAAACAAATTCCACTATCACTACAGAACATGATGCTGTCCAAAGGGGCAAAAACTGTTTTCCAGATTCACGAAGCAATCCCAAAAATATTGTGCTGATATTAGAGAGAAAAATTATTTAAGTAAAAAATAACATGTAAATTAATATGAAGAATTCATACCCTCTCTATATTGGTAACGTTGAATTCAAGGATAGCAAATCAGGAATAAGAGAAAACAAGCAGAAATGGTGAGGGTTTAACTAACATAATACAGTTGTGTCTGAAGCTGACGATGAAGACTTGAAAAACAAGGGATTGTGAAATAGAAAGACATGAAAAGTAATGAATGTGAAACCCCTAAGTATATGAAGCTGAAGTTTTAAATATCAAGTTATTTTCTGATATAATGGTTGGAGATTTGGTCGTGAAGAAATGAGCAGCCTCGGTTAGAGTCATTCTTCTTCCGGTGATCCATTTCAATTGGTATCAGAGCCAAATCGGGATTTACGGCCATTTGTGACGAAAAGTAATGAATGTGAAACCCCTAAGTATATGAAGCTGAAGTTTTAAATATCAAGTTGTTTTCTGATATAATGGTTGAGATTTGGCAGTCGGTGAAGAAATGAGCAAGGCCTCGGTTAGGAGTGGTCATTCTTCCATGCGGGGTGATTCACCCTGGTTTCAATTGGTATCAGAGCCAAATTGGGATTTACGGCCATTTGAAACGAAAAGTAATGAATGTGAAACCCCTAAGTATATGAAGCTGAAGTTTTAAATATCAAGTTGTTTTCTGATATAATGGTTGGAATTAAGAATGTTCGTACAAGAGCACTCCTAGTATGGGTGACTTTTTCGGGAAGTTACACCAAAGAGATAAAATTAAGAGGCCCTTTGATCAAAGCAGATAACATCTCAATGATTAAGAATTTGGGCTATTGCAATGATGATAAAAGAAAATTCTGATGGATAGGAAAGAAGCTGACAAGTTGTAGATGCTTTATGTGCTAAGAAAAAGTATCAGCCTTGTAGATGCTTTATGTGTCATATAAAAACTGAGCACATATTTTTCCAAAAAGATTTGTTGCCCCCAACAAGATGGTTTACTGGTTAAAAAGCAATGGATTGAAAAAGAAAAAACTCATTAATGATAGCAAGCACGTATTCCACCTAGTATACTTCAATTGAATGCTTGGATTGACACCATGTTTTCATCATCATTGAAGTTATCCAAGACAACGTGGAATGGGTTTTGTCAACTACTAGAAAATATAAGCAGTCAACCCTCCATCCTAACCACCTTCATGAATAATTCAAATTATCTAATGCATGTTGCTAGTAGCAGGTGAGTATAACAATTTAATGAGGAGGAGGAATTCCATACATTAACACTCAAAACTTGCATGTTCATAGAACTAAAATTCATATCATTTTAATGAACTATGAAATTCACATATTTACATATACCATGATAAAACTGTTGTGAATTTGACAAAAATAAACAAATAGGATGGAGTTTTGTGTGAATTTCGATATTTAGGTAAGAATATGAAAAAATTGATGTAAAAGGGGTGTTAGTTTTGCAAATACAAAGTTTCAAGTGTTATGTACTGCAACTTCCACATGAAAATCTTGATTTGGTTCAACATTCTAGATAACTTCAGGATCATAATAATGTTCATCTGAAGTAATTTCAGCTATCTACGGAGGATCCAATTTTTTGACTGCGTAAACATGCCAAATCAGTATGGAAAGAGAAAAATACCTCTTTGAAGCAAGTAGCCTGGAGTGCTTCACCAGCCAGGTGAAATGCAATGCTAATTACCTACGTTTCTTTCATATTGCTGCTGATCTCTCCTGTTCTGAAGCTAATATTTCAGGATCTTAAAAAAATGTTCATGAAAGTAACCTGGTCCGTCAGAGTACTAATTTCAGGCATCTGCTGAGAATCCTTTTTCATTTTTTTTTTTGGTATGGGAAAAGATGCCAAAGCAAAAAGGAAATAGAAAAATACCTTTTTAGAGAGTTGTTTCAAGCTGCCTGGAGTAGTTCAACAGCCAGGTAAGATGCAATGTTGATTACCTCAATTCTTTCATGTCGCTCCCGATCTTCCCTATTTTAAGGTAGATATTTAATTAAAAACATAGGACTACTTCTAAGATAGAATGGTAGGTGCTTTGATTGCAATCTAGAAACAGCCAAAGCACAGAAACTCATACATTGGAATCTAACTTTCAATGGACCATTGAATGGCTTAAAGTCATCCGGAGTAGGTTGTCATAGAGACAACTTGGCACACTTACCAATCATAAAATAATTTTCAGGGAATGAGCATTAAAATAGAAGTTCTAATAACTTGATATTCCAACATTGGAAAAATCAAACCTCCAAGATCAAGCAAATTCAGTCCAACTATAGCCAACCAGCTTAGTAATCTTCTTTGCATTCAATTGTTTCCTCACATTGTTAGACTCATCCCATTTCTCAGTCTTAGCCAGCAAGTTGGATAAAAGTGCATAAGTTCCTCCACCTAAAGTCATTCCTGTATGAAGAACCCTCTTTTGAATCCGATCATAGACAACTTCATCAGCACCGTGTGTCTTGCAAGCACTCAACAATGCTCCCCACACACATTTGTCAGGCTGCATTGGCATACCAATGAAAAAATCCTCTGCTTCCTTTAAACAAGCAGCTCGACCATAAGTGTCAATTATACATGTATAGTGCTCCTTTTCTGGAAGAATGCCATAAATAGAATGCATTGCCCTGAAAAACATCAAGCCTTCTTGAATTAAGCCAGCATAACAGCAAGCAGACATCACTGCAAGAAATGCTACATTGTCTGGTTGAACACCACAACATAACATCAAAGCAAACAATTGCATGGCATGCTTAGGCTTTCCATTTGTCGCCAGCCCCCTTATGATTGTGCACCAAGACACCAAATCCTTGTATAGAAGTCCACCGAAGATCAAAAGGGCTGCTCCTATGGTGCCGCACTTCGAATACATGTGAATGAGAGCATTGCCTACAATACCATCTACATCAATGCCATTCCTAAGCGAGTAGGAATGAACCCATTTTCCTAGCTTCAAATTTCCTGTTGAAGCACAAGCACCCAAAACACAAGCCACTGTCAATTCATTAGGCACTATTTCTCCATCCCTTACCAGTTCTACGAACATAAATATTGCTTCTTCATACCTTCCATGGTGCATACAGCCGCAAATCATGGTAGTTCCAGATACAACATCTATATGGGGCATTACGTCGAACAACTGAACGGCGTCAGTGAAGGCACCACAATCCAAATACACATCCAACAAAGCATTGTCCAAAATAACATTATCTCCATGCCAACCAAACCTTCTAAGACAAAACCCATGCAGTATCTTCCCCAAGTTACCATCTTTAAGCCGGGAACACGCCGAAAGAGCACTCACAAGTGTCATTTCATTTGGCTCAACATCCATAGAAGTAAAAGCGAGGAGGGCCTCACCTGGGCAATCATTCTTCGTGAATGCCGAAACAATGGAGGTCCAAGAGACGACGTCCGGTGATAAGATATCGGAGAAGACTCTACGGCAGGCGTCGATGTCGAAAGCAGCGAGTAGAAGGCGAGGAGGGAATTCTGGACGAATATATCAGAGTGGTGGCCGGCTTTAAGAGAGCTGCACCTCGCGGCCCTTTGGATGAGGGAGGAGGTGAGAAAAGCGCAGGCTTTGAGAGCGAAGGTGAAGGTGAAATGGTCGTGGTGGGAAGGGAAGGGGAGAGCATCAGGTTGTAGATTGGAAGGACTTTTTCTGGGGTTTTGGAGAGAGTTAAAGTTCTCAGAAGGGTGTTGATGAAATTGGGTTTCAGTGTTTTGGCAATGTAGGCCTGGGAGAGCTCCTGAGGATGGATGAACATCTCATTCGTTTAACTGCGGGAAGTTCATCCACGTTAGTATCTTTCTCGCTCGAATAATAATAATAGTAATAAAAATAATTATATCAATGATCTTCATATTATAATATCAATGATCTTTATATTATATTGAAGACAAATTTGGGGGATTTACATACATACCACACAATTCTTATGTATTTACATATCTAATATCTAAAGTTAGATATTTACTTATCTAATATTTTTCTATGCTTAAAAATATACATTTCATTTTTAAAAAGTGAATAAAGTGGTATTTTTGATGTGATATTAAAGATTAGAGTGTTATATATATATATATATATATATATATATATATATATATATATATATATATATATATATATATATATATATGTAAAATTGAAGTTTTAAGTGTTAGATATGTAAATACATAAGAATTGTATGGTATGTATATAAATCTCCCATTATTTAACTACTAATTTTGATTTTTTTTAAATAATGTTTAAATGTTAATATTGTTCAATATTAAAATCATTAATATTTTTATATCGTATATATAATGCTTTTATATGTTTAGTTTTGTATTATTTATTAAGGTGTTATATATGTAAAAATTTAATTTTAGAATTTATATATATAAATATATAAGAATTATGTGATATGTATGTTAATCCCCCCTTATTAAAAATGAAAGGTTTATTTATCATTTAAAGAGCTTAATATTTAGATGTCAACAGTGAAGTAAGATTTAAATATCAATTAAATAAAGTGGCATTTTGTATAAATAGTGCATAATTATTATATATTTATAAATTTAATATTTAAATTTTCATATTTATATAAATAACATCTAAATCTTTAATTCTAAATAAAAAATATCACCATTATTTTTTTAAAAAAATAAAATTCATAAAAAATGTTGTATTTGTAAATATCAAAGTTCACATATTGGATATGTAAATTCATAAAACTTGTGTTATGTATATAAATTTCTCTTAAAAAACTAATTTTTAATAATAAAATTATATATAGCATGCATTAATGAAGATACGAATTTTATTTTAAGAAAAAAAAACGTATTTTTGTTTAGATTATTAATTCATTTCATTGCTTAATATATAGTATTGCATTGATGTGATCAAAATTGTCAACATATATATATATATATATATATATATATATATATATATATATATATATATATATATATATATATATATATATATATATATATATATATATATATATATATATATATATATATATATATATAGAAAATTTTATTAGGTAGATCAGATCTTCGTCGTCAAAAAATTATCTAACAAGCGATGAATATGAACACGTTATATTGGAAAACCCGTTAAAGGAAAAAACCACTGCCTCGAACTTTCACTATGTGTTCAAAAGATACGCGCCTTCTTCGTTAGTTGGAGAAGAAGGTGTTTATAGAGGCGAAACAATATTCAGTGTAGAAAATACAATATCGATCAACTCCAAGAGAAGTTTCCAAAAGCGGCAGAACGATCTTCCGAGCAACCTCGATCTTTGAGAGAAAGGGCGAACTGGCCTTTTTTTAGTCCTCCGGGGGCGTCTCCAGGCGAGCTCGCGATCTTGGCTATTCTGTAGATAGGTGGGCGTCGGCCAAGGTCGGTGTTTTCGCTCTCGGTCAAATCGATTTGGTCCTCAGGTGAGAATGAAGCTATTTATATGATTTTGGGAGTGGCGCCTTCAGAATTCGTGGAAAACTCCAACTCCCATCTGACGGCCCAAGGCGATCCCCCGATCGACGGTGTATTTTGATGATCCGGTGCCTTTTAATGAAATTGGGTGATCTTTGGATTCGTTGGATTCGCCTTACGTGGCGCGACCGATAAATATGTCGCTTTTGGTGACCATTTGGCGGATCGGGATCCATTTTCACGTCCATACGCCGAGTCGATTATCGGATCGGTATCTTGATGTTCTTTATCTGACGGGCATTATATATGTTTGAAATGATTAGATCGATTTATACACATTGAGATTCGCGCTGATCAGATTAATTTTCGGATGTATCAATATATATATATATATATATATATATATATATATATATATATATATATATATATATATATATATATATATATATATATATATAATCCTTAACCGGAGAGACAAATCACTCTGTATTTGATGATAGAGAAATTTTTTATTTTCATAATTCTCTTCAAAACATGCCAACACAACTCCGTCTTCATCTTTCATCTTTAATAGGGCAAATTTGATATTTTCTTAAATCATAATTAACAATTTAGACATCAAAAAATTTTTTTAAAGAAAATAAAAGTCGTCCGTTCGACTGGTCTTATACGGAAGATCTCGCTAGTCGTCAAACGGACGACTGACGATTTTTTTTTTTTTTTTTCTGTTTTGGTAGCACACAGAAAGAGAGCGTTTTATTTTTTTTATTTGCGTCACAGGAGAGAAGAGAGAGACTATATATATATATATATATATATATATATATATATATATATATATATATATATATATAATTAATTAATTAATTAATTTAATTAATTAAGTATATATGCATTAATAATTAAATAATTAAATAAATAAATAAATTTTTAATATATATATATATATATATATAAATAAATAATTTTTTATTTATGTATTTTTTATATGCATTAATAATTAAATAAATAAATAAATAAATAATTTTTAATAAATAAATAAATAAGTCTAAAATAATAATAATATATAAAAGTTATTAAGTCTAAAATAAGTCTAAAATAAATAATTTTTAATAACTTTGATATTATAAATTAAGAAAATAATATATAAAAGTTATTAAAAATTATGAAGATTTATAAATTAAAAAAGAAAGAAAAAAAAAGAAAAAGTCTAAAATAATAATAATAACTGTTGTGTAGCAAACCATGCTTAGAGAAAGTTCTAAACTGGAGAGTCCAACACACAGCGATTTAAAGAACAATAAAACTCCAGGAATTTAGCATGGAAAATCTCAAAAGAGGGAAAAATCATGGCATGCAAGAAAGCTTCTTATGTATCTTTGATATAAGATCTTTTCGATCTTTCCGGATTACGTAATTCAGAAATGGAATACGATTCTTGTAATAAAATGTTGGCGATATTGGCTGACAGTTGGCGGCGATGAGGCGATGTTAGCGATATGACCGATAGTGGTGATGATGATGACCAAGAACAATGAACGGCGACGAATCGGCGTGGTTGGACCGTCGATGGCGCATTGTCTTGAAGGATCTTTAGAGCTCTCCTCTCTCTCTTGCCTCCTCCTTTCTTGCCCCCGCTTCATATAGGGAATGAGAATTTATGATTGGAGGAGTGGCGTCTCAGATACATGCAAAACCAGATCCACTTCATCTGACGGCCAAAATGACCCCTTGATCATCATAATGTATTTTGTGCATTTGAATGCTCAAATGAAGTCGAATTGTAAGATCTTTAGCTTGTTGGAACCCTCTTCAAGACGCCGATTTATAAACACTTTATATTTGAGAGCTATTTAGGGATTTAACTAATATCCCAAAATTTCAGATATTTTAAGAGGATTCGACCGCTTTCAACTTCGATCAACTTGCTTTTAACATCAAGATTCGACTAATAGTATTTTAAGTGTCATATATCGGTTACTATTTTTTGGATGACGGTATCAACATCCAAAATATATGTCAAATCTTGAAAATAGCAATTCTTGATGAAATTTGAGGTCCGATTAGCTACATTTTGAAAGCAGATCTTCATAGGAGTACAAGATTATATTCTGGAAGGCGATCAGGGCGCAAATGCGTGTAGGTATCGTGGGTGTGAGATT